>CM046864.1:5490735-5836643 GCA_025617745.1 Heliocidaris erythrogramma
AAAAAGAGAATATATTGAATATGAATATTTGAAGTGTGTTCTAAAAAAATAACGGTAGCGAAGTTCAAAAGTCGATTGTTAAACTGTAAAACAGAGGTAAAGAGTAACTCTTTACTCATTGAAATTAATATTCACTTTTGAAAGTTCATTTTTGAAAAATATCCAAATTTTTGTGGCATGGAAGGGTTATTGAAACAAACTTGAAGTAACGTATCTTGATATTAGCTTATAGTAACCGTAGTTTTCCAACTGGTTGGATCTGTATATAATTTTTGTAACAAGAGAATCAATCAAATAGATCATGGTGCCATTTATGCTTGAGGTTGACTCTGTTTAACTCGATCAATTACACTGCTATGCGGCATTACCTTTGACCTTCTCTGAGGAGTCACAAAAGGGTATCGTATCTGACTGCGATTTGGCGACTGGTTTAAATGAACCCCAAGAGAAATATGAAAACTCATATTGTTATGTAAGTTATTTGTCATTAAGGCACTTAAGGGTCAATGGGAAAAGGTACAAAGACTTAATTTAAATTCAAATGTTAACGAGTAACAACTTGTTCTATGAACACTTCCTTTCCTGCGACATGGGTTTTTAAGGTGATATCAAAATTCTGCTTGTATTTCTAATATTATCCTGGGGTCCTGATAACTCTGATGATATATATCGTAGAGGTCAAGCCTCTAGATGAATTAAACAAAAAAAGTTGATTTCCAAGGACAATTAGCGATTTAAACTGTATGAACATGCTGGCGACACGAAAATCACACTTTTGCACCTTTGTTTGAGAGAATGCCCCTTGCCTTCATACTCTACTGTAAATAATCTAAAAATTGAAAATTGAAATAATCTAATATACAGACAGAAATACAAATTTATTGTAGATACCTTAGCTACTTGAAAATAAAATCCTGTTTTTCCTGCTTCATTCACGTATTAAGAATTAAAAAAATCTTTAAAAATTTCGTTTTGTTCAATAATGGTTGTCTATTGTCACTTTTAGATGGGGTTTAACCTTAGATTCAACTGTACTTCAAGAAATGGAATTTTAAAAAATGAATTAGATTGCATCAATTCTAATTTCAAAATCAAATTTTAGCCTCATGCGGTGTATTTTTCTTTTGTTCTTTAAATTAATTAATATTTTAAAGGTCGATTCCTTTAAAAAAATGGCATATTCAATCCCCCCCCCCCCCCCCCATCTTAAAATGATATTCACATACAATCCCCTCTTGCTACGTTTCTGTGCTCGACACAACTAAATTGACTACAAAATGTATTCAATTTCGTTTGATTTTTTTACCGTCACATGTTGGGATAGCTGGTGAAACATCCCACCCGCACCACATGTTACAGCAGCAGCTCCATTTATGATATAGCCAGACATACAGCTGTAGTTGCACTCGGTATTCGCAGATTCTGTGTTTCCTCTGTACATCCAGTTACTTGCAAGCCCCCGTAAGGATGGAACGGTACAGCCAACTGAAAAAAGAGAAATATATTGAATATGAATATTTGAAGTGTGTTCTAAAAAACAACGGTAGCGAAGTTCAAAAGTCGATTGTTAAACTGTAAAACAGAGGTAAAGAGTAACTCTTTACTCATTGAAAGTTAATATTCAACTTTTGAAAGTTCATTTTTGAAAAATGATCCAAATTTTTGTGGCATGGAAGGGGTTAATGAACAAAGTTGAAGTAACGTATCTGATATTAGCTTATAGTAACCGTAGTTTTCCAACTGTTGGATCTGTATATAATTTTGTAACAAGAGAATCAATCAATAGATCATGGTGCCATTTATGCTTGAGGTTGACTCTGTTTAACTCGATCAATTACACTGCTATGCGGCATTACTTTGACCTTCTCTGAGGAGTCACAAAAGGGGGTATCGTATCTGACTGCGATTTGGCGACATGGTTTAAATGAACCCCAAGAGAAATATGAAAACGTCATATTGTTATGTAATTTATTTGTCATTAAGGCACTTAAGGGTCAATGGGAAAAGGTACAAAGACTTAATTTAAATTCAAATGTTAACGAGTAACAACTTGTTCTATGAACACTTCCTTTCCTGGCGACATGGGTTTTTAAGGTGATATCAAAATTCTGCTTGTATTTCTAATATTATCCTGGGTGTCCTGATAACTCTGATGATATATATCGTAGAGGTCAAGCCTCTAGGATGAATTAAACAAAAAAAGTTGATTTCCAAGGGACAAATTAGCGATTTAAACTGTATGAACATGCTGGCGACACGAAAATCACACTTTTGCACCTTTGTTTGGAGAATGGCCCCTTTGCCTTCATACTCTACTGTAAATAATCTAAAAATTGAAAATTGAAATAATCTAATATTCAGACAGAAATACAAATTTATTGTAGATACCTTAGCTACTTGAAAATAAATCCTTGTTTTTTCCTGCTTCATTCACGTATTAAGAATTTAAAAAATCTTTAAAAATTTCGTTTTGTTCAATAATGGTTGTCTATTGTCACTTTTAGATGGGGTTAACCTTAGATTCAACTGTACTTCAAGAAATGGAATTTTAAAAATGAATTAGATTGGCATCAATTCTAATTTCAAAATCAAGATTTTAGCCTCATGCGTGTATTTTTCCTTTTGTTCTTTAAATTAATTAATATTTTAGAAGGTCGATTCCTTAAAAAAATGGCATATTCAACCCCCCCCCCCCCATCTTAAAATGATATTCACATACAATCCCCTCTTGCTACGTTTCTGTGCTCGACACAACTAAATTGACTACAAAATGTATTCAATTTCGTTTGATTTTTTTACCGTCACATGTTGGGATAGCTGGTGAGAACATCCCACCCGCACCACATGTTACAGCAGCAGCTCCATTTATGATATAGCCAGACATACAGCTGTAGTTGCACTCGGTATTCGCAGATTCTGTGTTTCCCTCTGTACATCCAGCTACTTGCAAGCCCGCCGTAAGGGATGGAACGGTACAGCCAACTGAAAAAAGAGAATATATTGAACATGAATATTTGAAGTGTGTTCTAAAAAAATAACGGTAGCGAAGTTCAAAAGTCGATTGTTAAACTGTAAAACAGAGGTAAAGAGTAACTCTTTACTCATTGAAAGTTAATATTCAACTTTTGAAAGTTCATTTTTGAAAAATGATCCAAATTTTTGTGGCATGGAAGGGGTTAATGAAACAAAGTTGAAGTAACGTATCTGATATTAGCTTATAGTAACCGTATTTTCCAACTGGTTGGATCTGTATATAATTTTGTAACAAGAGAATCAATCAATAGATCATGGTGCCATTTATGCTTGAGGTTGACTCTGTTTAACTCGATCAATTACACTGCTATGCGGCATTACTTTGACCTTCTCTGAGGAGTCACAAAAGGGGTATCGTATCTGACTGCGATTTGGCGACATGGTTTAAATGAACCCCAAGAGAAATATGAAAACGTCATATTGTTATGTAATGTTATTTGTCATTAAGGCACTTAAGGGTCAATGGGAAAAGGTACAAAGACTTAATTTAAATTCAAATGTTAACGAGTAACAACTTGTTCTATGAACACTTCCTTTCCTGGCGACATGGGTTTTTAAGGTGATATCAAAATTCTGCTTGTATTTCTAATATTATCCTGGGTGTCCTGATAACTCTGATGATATATATCGTAGAGGTCAAGCCTCTAGGATGAATTAAACAAAAAAAGTTGATTTCCAAGGGACAAATTAGCGATTTAAACTGTATGAACATGCTGGCGACACGAAAATCACACTTTGCACCTTTGTTTGGAGAATGGCCCCTTTGCTTTCATACTCTACTGTAAATAATCTAAAAGTGAAAATTGAAATAATCTAATAATCAAATAGAAATACAAATTTATTACAGATACCTTAGCTACTTGAAAATGAGATCCTTGTTTTTCCTGCTTCATTCACGTATTAAGAGTAAAACAATCTTTAAAAATTTCGTTTTGTCAATAATGGTTGTCTATTGTCATTTGTAATGGTTAACCTTAGATTCAACTGTGCTTCAAGAAATGGAATTTTAAAAATGAATTAGATTGGCATCAATTTATTTGGTATTTCTTTGACTTTGTTCGGTCTTAACCAAGAGTCAAAGCCTGTAGAAAACGTAAGTTCTAATAGGGTAAACCACCCTGCCAACAGAAATAAATAAAGCTATTTTATTCCTAATTTCAAAATCAAGATTTTAGCCTCATGCGGTGTTTTTTTCCTTTTGTTCTTTAAATTAATTAATATTTTAGAAGGTCGATTCCTTTAAAAAAATGGCATATTCAACCCCCCCCCCCCCCCATCTTAAAATGATATTCACATACAATCCCCTCTTGCTACGTTTCTGTGCTCGACACAACTAAATTGACTACAAAATGTATTCAATTTCGTTTGATTTTTTTACCGTCACATGTTGGGATAGCTGGTGAGAACATCCCACCCGCACCACATGTTACAGCAGCAGCTCCATTTATGATATAGCCAGACATACAGCTGTAGTTGCACTCGGTATTCGCAGATTCTGTGTTTCCCTCTGTACATCCAGCTACTTGCAAGCCCGCCGTAAGGGATGGAACGGTACAGCCAACTGAAAAAAGAGAATATATTGAATATGAATATTTGAAGTGTGTTCTAAAAAAAAAACGGTAGCGAAGTTCAAAAGTCGATTGTTAAACTGTAAAACAGAGGTAAAGAGTAACTCTTTACTCATTGAAAGTTAATATTCAACTTTTGAAAGTTCATTTTTGAAAAATGATCCAAATTTTTGTGGCATGGAAGGGGTAATGAAACAAAGTTGAAGTAACGTATCTGATATTAGCTTATAGTAACCGTAGTTTTCCAACTGGTTGGATCTGTATATAATTTTGTAACAAGAGAATCAATCAATAGATCATGGTGCATTTATGCTTGAGGTTGACTCTGTTTAACTCGATCAATTACACTGCTATGCGGCATTACTTTGACCTTCTCTGAGGAGTCACAAAAGGGGGTATCGTATCTGACTGCGATTTGGCGACATGGTTTAAATGAACCCCAAGAGAAATATGAAAACGTCATATTGTTATGTAATGTTATTTGTCATTAAGGCACTTAAGGGTCAATGGAAAAGGTACAAAGACTTAATTTAAATTCAAATGTTAACGAGTAACAACTTGTTCTATGAACACTTCCTTTCCTGGCGACATGGGGTTTTTAAGGTGATATCAAAATTCTCTGCTTGTATTTCTAATATTATCCTGGGTGTCCTGATAACTCTGATGATATATATCGTAGAGGTCAAGCCTCTAGGATGAATTAAACAAAAAAAAGTTGATTTCCAAGGGACAAATTAGCGATTTAAACTGTATGAACATGCTGGCGACACGAAAATCACACTTTTGCACCTTTGTTTGGAGAATGGCCCCTTTGCTTTCATACTCTACTGTAAATAATCTAAAAAAGTGAAAATTGAAATAATCTAATAATCAAATAGAAATACAAATTTATTACAGATACCTTAGCTACTTGAAAATAAAATCCTTGTTTTTCCTGCTTCATTCACGTATTAAGAGTAAAACAAATCTTTAAAAATTTCGTTTTGTTCAATAATGGTTGTCTATTGTCATTTTTAGATGGGGTTAACCTTAGATTCAACTGTGCTTCAAGAAATGGAATTTTAAAAATGAATTAGATTGGCATCAATTTCATTTGTATTATATTTGCTTTGTTCGGTCTTAAACAAAGAGTCAAAGCCTGAAAAGTTTTCAAAAAACCACCCTGCCAAGAAGATAAATGCTATTTTATTCCTAATTTCAAAATGATTTTAGCCTCATGCGGTGTATTTTCCTTTTGTTCTTTAAATTAATTAATATTTTAGAAGGTCGATTCCTTTAAAAAAATGGCATATTCAACCCCCCCCCCCCATCTTAAAATGATATTCACATACAATCCCCTCTTGCTACGTTTCTGTGCTCGACACAACTAAATTGACTACAAAATGTATTCAATTTCGTTTGATTTTTTTACCGTCACATGTTGGGATAGCTGGTGAGAACATCCCACCCGCACCACATGTTACAGCAGCAGCTCCATTTATGATATAGCCAGACATACAGCTGTAGTTGCACTCGGTATTCGCAGATTCTGTGTTTCCCTCTGTACATCCAGTTACCTGCAAGCCCGCCGTAAGGGATGGAACGGTACAGCCAACTGAAAAAAGAGAATATATTGAATATGATATTTGAAGTGTGTTCTAAAAAAATAACGGTAGCGAAGTTCAAAAGTCGATTGTTAAACTGTAAAACAGAGGTAAAGAGTAACTCTTTACTCATTGAAAGTTAATATTCAACTTTTGAAAGTTCATTTTTGAAAAATGATCCAAATTTTTGTGGCATGGAAGGGGTTAATGAAACAAAGTTGAAGTAACGTATCTGATATTAGCTTATAGTAACCGGAGTTTCCAACTGGTTGGATCTGTATATAATTTTGTAACAAGAGAATCAATCAATAGATCATGGTGCCATTTATGCTTGAGGTTGACTCTGTTTAACTCGATCAATTACACTGCTATGCGGCATTACTTTGACCTTCTCTGAGGAGTCACAAAGGGGGTATCGTATCTGACTGCGATTTGGCGACATGGTTTAAATGAACCCCAAGAGAAATATGAAAACGTCATATTGTTATGTAATGTCATTTGTCATTAAGGCACTTAAGGGTCAATGGGAAAAGGTACAAAGACTTAATTTAAATTCAAATGTTAACGAGTAACAACTTGTTCTATGAACACTTCCTTTCCTGGCGACATGGGGTTTTTAAGGTGATATCAAAATTCTGCTTGTATTTCTAATATTATCCTGGGTGTCCTGATAACTCTGATGATATATATCGTAGAAGTCAAGCCTCTAGGATGAATTAAACAAAAAAAGTTGATTTCCAAGGACAAATTAGCGATTTAAACTGTATGAACATGCTGGCGACACGAAAATCACACTTTTGCACCTTTGTTTGGAGAATGGCCCCTTTGCTTTCATACTCTACTGTAAATAATCTAAAAAGTGAAAATTGAAATAATCTAATAATCAAATAGAAATACAAATTTATTACAGATACCTTAGCTACTTGAAAATGAGATCCTTGTTTTTCCTGCTTCATTCACGTATTAAGAGTAAAACAAATCTTTAAAAATTTCGTTTTGTTCAATAATGGTTGTCTATTGTCATTTGTAGATGGGGTTAACCTTAGATTCAACTGTGCTTCAAGAAATGGAATTTTAAAAATGAATTAGATTGGCATCAATTTCATTTGGTATTTCTTTGCTTTGTTCGGTCTTAACCAAAGAGTCAAAGCCTGGTGAAAACGTAAGTTTCTAATAGGGTAAACCACCCTGCCAACAGAAGATAAATAAAGCTATTTTAATTCCTAATTTCAAAATCAAGATTTTAGCCTCATGCGGTGTATTTTTCCTTTTGTTCTTTAAATTAATTAATATTTTAGAAGGTCGATTCCTTGAAAAAAATGGCATATTCAACCCCCCCCCCCCCCCATCTTAAAATGATATTCACATACAATCCCCTCTTGCTACGTTTCTGTGCTCGACACAACTAAATTGACTACAAAATGTATTCAATTTCGTTTGATTTTTTTACCGTCACATGTTGGGATAGCTGGTGAGAACATCCCACCCGCACCACATGTTACAGCAGCAGCTCCATTTATGATATAGCCAGACATACAGCTGTAGTTGCACTCGGTATTCGCAGATTCTGTGTTTCCCTCTGTACATCCAGTTACCTGCAAGCCCGCCGTAAGGGATGGAACGGTACAGCCAACTGAAAAAAGAGCATATATTGAATATGAGTATTTGAAGTGTGTTCTAAAAAAATAACGGTAGCGAAGTTCAAAAGTCGATTGTTAAACTGTAAAACAGAGGTAAAGAGTAACTCTTTACTCATTGAAAGTTAATATTCAACTTTTGAAAGTTCATTTTTGAAAAATGATCCAAATTTTTGTGGCATGGAAGGGGTTAATGAAACAAAGTTGAAGTAACGTATCTGATATTAGCTTATAGTAACCGTAGGTTTCCAACTGGTTGGATCTGTATATAATTTTGTAACAAGAGAATCAATCAATAGATCATGGTGCCATTTATGCTTGAGGTTGACTCTGTTTAACTCGATCAATTACACTGCTATGCGGCATTACTTTGACCTTCTCTGAGGAGTCAAAAAAGGGGGTATCGTATCTGACTGCGATTTGGCGACATGGTTTAAATGAACCCCAAGAGAAATATGAAACGTCATATTGTTATGTAATGTTATTTGTCATTAAGGCACTTAAGGGTCAATGGGAAAGGTACAAAGACTTAATTTAAATTCAAATGTTAACGAGTAACAACTTGTTCTATGAACACTTCCTTTCCTGGCGACATGGGGTTTTTAAGGTGATATCAAAATTCTGCTTGTATTTCTAATATTATCCTGGGTGTCCTGATAACTCTGATGATATATATCGTAGAGGTCAAGCCTCTAGGATGAATTAAACAAAAAAAGTTGATTTCCAAGGGACAATTTAGCGATTTAAACTGTATGAACATGCTGGCGACACGAAAATCACACTTTTGCACCTTTGTTTGGAGAATGGCCCCTTTGCCTTCATACTCTACTGTAAATAATCTAAAAATTGAAAATTGAAATAATCTAATAATCAAATAGAAATACAAATTTATTACAGATACCTTAGCTACTTGAAAATAAAATCCTTGTTTTTCCTGCCTCCTTCACGTATTAAGAATTAAAAAAATCTTTAAAAATTTCGTTTTGTTCAATAATGGTTGTCTATTGTCAGTTTAGATGGGGTTAACCTTAGATTCAACTGTACTTCAAGAAATGGAATTTTAAAAATGAATTAGATTGGCATCAATTCTATTTTCAAAATCAAGATTTTAGCCTCATGCGTGTATTTTTCCTTTTGTTCTTTAAATTAATTAATATTGTAGAAGGTCGATACCTTTAAAAATGGCATGTTCAGCCCCCCCCCCCCCCCCCCCATCTTAAAATGACATTCACATACAATCCCCTCTTGCGACGTTCCTGTGCTCGACACAACTAAATTGACTACAAAATGTATTCAATTTCGATTGCTTTTTTTACCGTCACATGTTGGGATAGCTGGTGAGAACATCCCACCCGCACCACATGTTACAGCAGCAGCTCCATTTATGATATAGCCAGACATACAGCTATAGCTGCACTCGGTGTTCGTAGATTCTGTATTTCCCTCTGTACATCCAGTTACCTGCAAGCCCGCCGTAAGGGATGGAACGGTACAGCCAACTGAAAAAAGAGAATATATTGAATATGAATATTTGAAGTGTGTTCTAAAAAATAACAGTAGCGAAGCTCAAAAGTCGATTGTTAAACTGTAAAACAGAGGTAAAGAGTAACTCTTTACTCATTGAAAGTTAATATTCAACTTTTGAAAGTTCATTTTTGAAAAATGATCCAAATTTTTGTGGCATGGAAGGGGTTAATGAAACAAAGTTGAAGTAACGTATCTGATATTAGGTCATCGTAACCGTAGTTTTCCAACTGGTTGGATCTGTACATAATTTTGTAACAAGAGATTCAATCAATAGATCATGGTGCCATTTATGCTTGAGGTTGACTTTGTTTAACTCGATCAATTACACTGCTATGCGACATTACTTTGACCTTCTCTGAGGAGTCACAAAAGGGGTAACGTATCTGACTGTGATTTGGCGACATGGTTTAAATGGACCCAAGAGAAATATGAAAACGTGATATTGTTATGTAATGTTAAGTGTCATAAAGGCACTTAAGGGTCAATGGGAAAAGGTACAAAAGACTTAATTTAAATTCAAATGTTAACGGGTAACAACTTGTTATATGGGCACTTCCTTTCCTGCCGACATGGGGTTTTTAGGTGATATCAAACTTCTGCTTGCATTTCTAATATTATCTTGGGTGTCCTGATAACTCTGATGATATATATCGTAGAGGTCAAGCCTCGAGGATGAATTAAAACAAAAAAGTTGATTTCCAAGGGACAAATTAGAAATTTAAACTGTATGAACATGCTGGCGACACGAAAATCACACTTTTGCACCTTTGTTTGGAGAATGGCCCCTTTGCTTTCATACTCTACTGTAAATAATCTAAAAAGTGAAAATTGAAATAATCTAATAATCAAATAGAAATACAAATTTATTACAGATACCTTAGCTACTTGAAAATGAGATCCTTGTTTTTCCTGCTTCATTCACGTATTAAGAGTAAAACAAATCTTTAAAAATTTCGTTTTGTTCAATAATGGTTGTCTATTGTCATTTGTAGATAGGGTTAACCTTAGATTCAACTGTGCTTCAAGAAATGGAATTTTAAAAATGAATTAGATTGGCATCAATTTTATTTGGTATTTCTTTGACTTTGTTCGGTCTTAACCAAATAGTCAAAGCCTGGTGAAAACGTAAGTTTCTAATAGGGTAAACCACCCTGCCAACAGAAGATAAATAAAGCTATTTTATTCCTAATTTCAAAATCAAGATTTTAGCCTCATGCGGTGTATTTTTCCTTTTGTTCTTTAAATTAATTAATATTTTAGAAGGTCGATTCCTTAAAAAAATGGCATATTCAACCCCCCCCCCCCCCCCCCCCATCTTAACAGGATATTCACATACAATCCCCTCTTGCGACGTTCCTGTGCTCGACGCAACTAAATTGACGACAAAAATATATTCAATTTCGACTGATATTTTACCGTCACATGTTGGGATAGCTAGTGAGAACATCCCACCCGCACCACATGTTACAGCAGCAGCTCCATTTATGATATAGCCAGACATACAGCTATAGCTGCACTCGGTGTTCGTAGATTCTGTGTTTCCCTCTGTACATCCAGTTACCTGCAAGCCCGCCGTAAGGGATGGAACGGTACAGCCAACTGAAAAAAGAGAATATATTGAATATGAATATTTGAAGTGTGTTCTAAAAAAATAACGGTAGCGAAGTTCAAAAGTCGATTGTTAAACTGTAAAACAGAGGTAAAGAGTAACTCTTTACTCATTGAAAGTTAATATTCAACTTTTGAAAGTTCATTTTTTGAAAATTGATCCAAATTTTTGTGGCATGGAAGGGGTTATTGAAACAAACTTGAAGTAACGTATCTGATATTAGCTTATAGTAACCGTAGTTTTCCAACTGGTTGGATCTGTATATAATTCTGTAACAAGAGAATCAATCAATAGATCACGGTGCCATTTATGCTTGAGGTTGACTCTGTTTAACTCGATCAATGACACTGCTATGCGGCATTACTTTGACCTTCTCTGAGGAGTCACAAAAGGGGGTATCGTATCTGACTGCAATTTAGCGACGTGGTTTAAATGAACACCAAGAGAAATATGAAAACGTCATATTGTTATGTAATGTTAAGTGTCAGTAAGGCACTTAAGGGTCAATGGGAAAAGGTACAGAAGACTTAATTTAAATTCAAATGTTAACGAGTAACAACTTGTTATATGAGCACTTCCTTTCCTGGCGACATCGGGTTTTAAGGTGATATCAAACTTCTGCTTGTATTTCTAATATTATCCTGGGTGTCCTGATAACTCTGATGATATATATCGTAGAGGTCAAGCCTCTAGGATGAATTAAAACAAAAAAGTTGATTTCCAAGGGACAAATTAGCGATTTAAACTGTATGAACATGCTGGTGACACGAAAATCACACTTTTGCACCTTTGTTTGGAGAATGGCCCCTTTGCCTTCATACTCTACTGTAAATAATCTAAAAATTGAAAATTGAAATAATCTTATAATCAAATTTCCTGGCGACATCGGGTTTTAAGGTGATATCAAGTTTCTGCTTGTATTTCTAATATTATCCTGGGTGTCCTGATAACTCTGATGATATATATCGTAGAGGTCAAGCCTCTAGGACGAATTAAACAAAAAAGTTGATTTCCAAGAAGGGACAAATTAGCGATTTAAACTGTATGAACATGCTGGCGACACGAAAATCACACTTTTGCACCTTTGTTTGGAGAATGGCCCCTTTGCCTTCATACTCTACTGTAAATAATCTAAAAATTGAAAATTGAAATAATCTAATAATCAAATAGAAATACAAATTTATTACAGATACCTTAGCTACTTGAAAATAAAATCCTTGTTTTTCCTGCCTCCTTCACGTATTAAGAATAAAAAAAATCTTTAAAAATTTCGTTTTGTTCAATAATGGTTGTCTATTGTCAGTTTTAGATGGGGTTAACCTTAGATTCAACTGTACTTCAAGAAATGGAATTTTAAAAATGAATTAGATTGGCATCAATTCTAATTTCAAAATCAAGATTTTAGCCTCATGCGGTGTATTTTTCCTTTTGTTCTTTAAATTAATTAATATTGTAGAAGGTCGATACCTTTAAAAATGGCATGTTCAGCCCCCCCCCCCCCCCCCCATCTAGCCAACTGAAAAAAGAGAATATATTGAATATGAATATTTGAAGTGTGTTCTAAAAAATAACAGTAGCGAAGCTCAAAAGTCGATTGTTAAACTGTAAAACAGAGGTAAAGAGTAACTCTTTACTCATTGAAAGTTAATATTCAACTTTTGAAAGTTCATTTTTGAAAAATGATCCAAATTTTTGTGGCATGGAAGGGGTTAATGAAACAAAGTTGAAGTTACGTATCTGATATTAGGTCATCGTAACCGTAGTTTTCCAACTGGTTGGATCTGTACATAATTTTGTAACAAGAGATTCAATCAATAGATCATGGTGCCATTTATGCTTGAGGTTGACTTTGTTTAACTCGATCAATTACACTGCTATGCGACATTACTTTGACCTTCTCTGAGGAGTCACAAAAGGGGGTAACGTATCTGACTGTGATTAAATGAACCCCAAGAGAAATATGAAAACGTCATATTGTTATTTAATGTTAAGTGTCATTAAGGCACTTAAGGGCCAATGGGAAAAGGTACAGAAGACTTAATTTAAATTCAAATGTTAACGAGTAACAACTTGTTATATGAGCACTTCCTTTCCTTTGGGGTTTTTAAGGTGATATCAATCTTCTGCTTGTATTTCTAATATTATCCTGGGTGTCCTGATAACTCTGATGATACATATCGTAGAGGTCAAGCCTCTAGGATGAATTTAACAAAAAAAAGTGGATTTCCAAGGGGCAAATTAGCGATTTAAACTGTATGAACATGCTGGCGACACGAAAATCACACTTTTGCACCTTTGTTTGGAGAATGGCCCCTTGCCTTCATACTCTACTGTAAATAATCTAAAAATTGAAATAATCTAATAATCAAATAGAAATACAAATTTATTATAGATACCTTGAAAATAAAATCCTTGTTTTTCCTGCTTCATTCACGTATTAAGAATTAAAAAAATCTTTAAAAATTTCGTTTTGTTCAATAATGGTTGTCTATTGTCATTTTTAGATGGGGTTAACCTTAGATTCAACTGTACTTCAAGAAATGGAATTTTAAAAATGAATTAGATTGGCATCAATTTCATTTGGTATTTCTTTGACTTTGTTCGGTCTTAACCAAAGAGTCAAAGCCTGGTCAAAACGTAGGTTTCTAATAGAAAAGAAATGGAATTGTTAAAATGAATTAGATTGGCATCAATTTCATTTGGTATTTCTTTGACTTTGTTCGGTCTTAACCAAAGAGTCAAAGCCTGGTCAAAACGTAGGTTTCTAATAGAAAAGAAATGGAATTTTTAAAATGAATTAGATTGGCATCAATTTCATTTGGTATTTCTTTGACCTTGTTCGGTCTTAACCAAAGAGTCAAAGCCTGGTCAAAACGTAGGTTTCTAATAGAAAAGAAATGGAATTTTTAAAATGAATTAGATTGGCATCAATTTCATTTGGTATTTCTTTGACTTTGTTCGGTCTTAACCAAAGAGTCAAAGCCTGGTCAAAACGTAGGTTTCTAATAGGGTAAACCACCCTGCAAACATAAGATAAATAAAGCTATTTTATTCCTAATTTCAAAATCAAGATTTTAGCCTCATGTGGTGTATTTTTCCTTTTGTTCTTTAAATTAATTAATATTGTAGAAGGTCGATTCCTTAAAAAATGGCATATTGAGCCCCCCCCCCCCCCCCACATCTTAACAGGATACATACAATCCCCTCTTGCACCGTTCCTGTGCTCGACACAACTAGATTGACGACAAAATGTATTCAATTTCGACTGATTTTTGTACCGTCACATAATGGGACAGCTGGTGAGAACATCCCATCCAAACCACATGTCACAGAAGCAGCTCCATTAATGATATAGCCAGTTGTACAGCTATAGGTGCACACGGTATTCGTAGATTCTGTGTTTCCCTCTGTGCATCCAGTTACCTGCAAGCCCGCCGTAAGGGATGGAACGGTACAGCCAACTGAAAAAAGGGAATATATTGAATATGAATATTTGAAGTGTGTTCTAAAAGAATAACGGTACCGAAGTTCAAAAGTCAATTGTTAAACTGTAAAACAGACGTAAAGAGTAACATTATACTTTCATGTGACACCTTGTCTGCACCATTGTCACGCATCACTCAGAGTTACGCGCTCATGAAGATGGGATGTGCAAAACACATTTCCCGACTTCTGACGCTCCTCCTCCTACCAGAATTGCCCTTATTTATGATAAGGCTTGTTAAGGCTTTGCTGATATTAATTGCGTTCAGATTGCTTCATGACTTTAACCCTCTGTCAATAGTGGACTCCCCCACAGCTACATCATGAATATTCATAGCCTATGCTTTGGTTTGTTTAAAAAAAACATGCTCTTCGTTGATAGGACAGGTACGGTGGGGGGTTGGAAGAAATGGGCGTGACCAGACAATTAGGACTGATGTACCATAACGGAGGCATTTTATCCGTCTTAGTTCCGTGGCAAATGGCGCTGGAAAATGAGGTTGTCAAATCCCCACTGATTATTTACAGGGACGTGAAGACTTATTTTTTATTGGGTACGGTGGGTGAACTTTCAAATCGTATAGGACATGAAGGGTCCAATGAAGGATAAAGCATCAAAGATTATTCGGGTGAATGTGCTCTTTGTTTAAATGAGAATTTGATTTTATATCATTGTTTTTGTGAAATCCCATTGTCTACAACATCGCACTGATTGCATCGGACGCTAGGGGGCGTTGGTCAATAAGACAAAACGTATTAGTATGAATAATAATTAAAAAAAATAATTGAAAGAGATAATCTGTCATAATTTGAACGCAAAAGATAAGCTTCAGTTAAAATCACTGAAAAGATTGCAATGGGTGGACTAAATTGGAAATCCTTAATGAAAGTAATCTCAGTTCTCTTAATCCCTACAAACTCATAATTTGTCCTAAGAAAAAGCAAAATGGAGATTTTGTCCTTAAAAAACACATAAAATATAGTTTGACTATACGACATGTTCGGTCTTAAATTATTTTTCAAAATTTTGTTATATTTCATGTTTTCATTCTCTTGTTATGTCAGACTTATGTATTACATCACTCTAGCGACGTTCCTGATGCAGTAGCTGTATTCCTCATTCTACAAAAAACTGCTTTGTAAAGGGCTTATTTTTATCCATCTTCCTATTTACCGGCACTACATGTCGCTCCAGTGTATCCAGAAGGGCAAGTACAGCTCACATCCATAACGTCACAGGTACCACCATTTACGCAAGTGATAGTTCCACAAATGTCTGTTCAGAGGAAAGTAAAAAAAAATATATAGTGATAAAGGAAGGGGACAACTTCAGTGAAATAAGGATGTTCCCATATAAAAAAAAAATAATAAAAAATGGCCGCCTCACAATAAAAGTGAAAGGAAGAAAACAGATACAAAATTCATGGCAATTCAACAGGAGTTAGTTGGTCTACGAAAAACGTGCCTCTCCCCGTTTTCATAGACGCAGTTACAGTGGAAAACACTCAATCCCTAGGATAGGACGTTAAATAGAGGCCCCGTGTGGAGGAGAGTCATCACCTTTGCACGTTAGGAACCCACTGCACTATTCGAAGAAGAGTATGGAAAACCCCAGTGTAGTGGTACACCTGCACATCCCAATCAGTTATATCAGGAGGAGAAACCCGATGGTTATACAGTGATACAGTTCGCTTTTCCCCTCACAGGCACAGATGACACCAAATACTTAACCCATTAACTACTGTATCCTCTTATTCACATATACTTAATACAGAAACCGCCCGGTTTCCATAAGCAATGGGTTAATGATAACAATAATAATACACACATAATTTCCTGGTACTACTAATCTTCAATATGCACGAAACAGAGACAATAATATCTCCTTTGTAGGCGCCTTGAGCATCCTCTGGGATGGATACGTGTGCAATATAAAAGTAGCTATTATTATTATTATAAGGAAAAAAAGCAATCGGTAAAAACAGTCTGCTTTATATTTTGATATCTGTCATAATTTGAATCCAAATGATAAGCTTAAGTTAAAATCACTGAAAAGATTGTAATGGGTAGACTGGATTGGAAATCTTATCCAATGAAAGTAACCTCAGGTTTCTTAATCCCTACGAACTCATAAATTGTACCTTTTCCTTAAAGATCACATTGCAAGAAAATTCCATCAAAATAAATATTGACTTAATACTTATTATTGCATAGATGGCATAAATTATACAAGGTTATCCAAATTCAACGCTTGGAAACATTTGAATTAATGATTATTATCAATTATAAAACGGTAAAATACAGCCCCCGATATAGCAGCTGAAGAGCTCCTTGAACGCTGCTGAGATGTGTGACGACACACGAAGGACCAGTCCTGTCTAGGCAGACGATGTCCCATAACATCTTACACATTTTTCAGTGCCTGTTTTGTTTAATGAAACAAAGTTGAAGTAACGTATCTGATATTAGCTTATAGTAACCGTAGTTTTCCAACTGGTTGGATCTGTATATAATTTTGTAACAAGAGAATCAATCAATAGATCACGGTGCCATTTATGCTTGAGGTTGACTCTGTTTAACTCGATCAATGACACTGCTATGCGGCATTACTTTGACCTTCTCTGAGGAGTCACAAAAGGGGGTAACGTATCTGACTGTGATTTGGCGACATGGTTTAAATGGACCTCAAGAGAAATATGAAAACGTGATATTGTTATGTAATGTTAAGTGCCATTAAGGCACTTAATTGTCAATGGGAAAAGGTACAGAAGACTTAATTTAAATTCAAGTGTTAACGAGTAACAACTTGTTATATGAGCACTTCCTTTCCTTTGGGGTTTTTAAGGTGATATCAAACTTCTGCTTGTATTTCTAATATTATCCTGGGTGTCCTGATAACGCTGATGATACATTTCGTAGAGGTCAAGCCTCTATGATGAATTAAACAAAAAAAGTTGATTTCCAAGGGACAAATTAGCGATTTAAACTGTATGAACATGCTGGCGACACGAAAATCACACTTTTGCACCTTTGTTTGGAGAATGGCCCCTTGCCTTCATACTCTACTGTAAATAATCTAAAAATTGAAATAATCTAATAATCAAATAGAAATACAAATTTATTATAGATACCTTGAAAATAAAATCCTTGTTTTTCCTGCTTCATTCACGTATTAAGAATTAAAAAAATCTTTAAAAATTTCGTTTTGTTCAATAATGGTTGTCTATTGTCATTTTTAGATGGGGTTAACCTTAGATTCAACTGTACTTCAAGAAATGGAATTTTAAAAATGAATTAGATTGGCATCAATTTCATTTGGTATTTCTTTGACTTTGTTCGGTCTTAACCAAAGAGTCAAAGCCTGGTCAAAACGTAGGTTTCTAATAGAAAAGAAATGGAATTTTTAAAATGAATTAGATTGGCATCAATTTCATTTGGTATTTCTTTGACTTTGTTCGGTCTTAACCAAAGAGTCAAAGCCTGGTCAAAACGTAGGTTTCTAATAGAAAAGAAATGGAATTTTTAAAATGAATTAGATTGGCATCAATTTCATTTGGTATTTCTTTGACCTTGTTCGGTCTTAACCAAAGAGTCAAAGCCTGGTCAAAACCTAGGTTTCTAATAGAAAAGAAATGGAATTTTTAAAATGAATTAGATTGGCATCAATTTGATTTGGTATTTCTTTGACTTTGTTCGGTCTTAACCAAAGAGTCAAAGCCTGGTCAAAACGTAGGTTTCTAATAGGGTAAACCACCCTGCAAACATAAGATAAATAAAGCTATTTTATTCCTAATTTCAAAATCAAGATTTTAGCCTCATGTGGTGTATTTTTCCTTTTGTTCTTTAAATTAATTAATATTGTAGAAGGTCGATTCCTTAAAAAATGGCATATTGAGCCCCCCCCCCCCCCCCACATCTTAACAGGATACATACAATCCCCTCTTGCACCGTTCCTGTGCTCGACACAACTAGATTGACGACAAAATGTATTCAATTTCGACTGATTTTTGTACCGTCACATAATGGGACAGCTGGTGAGAACATCCCATCCAAACCACATGTCACAGAAGCAGCTCCATTAATGATATAGCCAGTTGTACAGCTATAGGTGCACACGGTATTCGTAGATTCTGTGTTTCCCTCTGTGCATCCAGTTACCTGCAAGCCCGCCGTAAGGGATGGAACGGTACAGCCAACTGAAAAAAGGGAATATATTGAATATGAATATTTGAAGTGTGTTCTAAAAGAATAACGGTACCGAAGTTCAAAAGTCAATTGTTAAACTGTAAAACAGACGTAAAGAGTAACCTTATACTTTCATGTGACACCTTGTCTGCACCATTGTCACGCATCACTCAGAGTTACGCGCTCATGAAGATGGGATGTGCAAAACACATTTCCCGACTTCTGACGCTCCTCCTCCTACCAGAATTGCCCTTATTTATGATAAGGCTTGTTAAGGCTTTGCTGATATTAATTGCGTTCAGATTGCTTCATGACTTTAACCCTCTGTCAATAGTGGACTCCCCCACAGCTACATCATGAATATTCATAGCCTATGCTTTGGTTTGTTTAAAAAAAACATGCTCTTCGTTGATAGGACAGGTACGGTGGGGGGTTGGAAGAAATGGGCGTGACCAGACAATTAGGACTGATGTACCATAACGGAGGCATTTTATCCGTCTTAGTTCCGTGGCAAATGGCGCTGGAAAATGAGGTTGTCAAATCCCCACTGATTATTTACAGGGACGTGAAGACTTATTTTTGATTGGGTACGGTGGGTGAACTTTCAAATCGTATAGGACATGAAGGGTCCAATGAAGGATAAAGCATCAGAGATTATTCGGGTGAATGTGCTCTTTGTTTAAATGAGAATTTGATTTTATATCATTGTTTTTGTGAAATCCCATTGTCTACAACATCGCACTGATTGCATCGGACGCTAGGGGGCGTTGGTCAATAAGACAAAACGTATTAGTATGAATAATAATTAAAAAAAATAATTGAAAGAGATAATCTGTCATAATTTGAACGCAAAAGATAAGCTTCAGTTAAAATCACTGAAAAGATTGCAATGGGTGGACTAAATTGGAAATCCTTAATGAAAGTAATCTCAGTTCTCTTAATCCCTACAAACTCATAATTTGTCCTAAGAAAAAGCAAAATGGAGATTTTGTCCTTAAAAAACACATAAAATATAGTTTGACTATACGACATGTTCGGTCTTAAATTATTTTTCAAAATTTTGTTATATTTCATGTTTTCATTCTCTTGTTATGTCAGACTTATGTATTACATCACTCTAGCGACGTTCCTGATGCAGTAGCTGTATTCCTCATTCTACAAAAAACTGCTTTGTAAAGGGCTTATTTTTATCCATCTTCCTATTTACCGGCACTACATGTCGCTCCAGTGTATCCAGAAGGGCAAGTACAGCTCACATCCATAACGTCACAGGTACCACCATTTACGCAAGTGATAGTTCCACAAATGTCTGTTCAGAGGAAAGTAAAAAAAAATATATAGTGATAAAGGAAGGGGACAACTTCAGTGAAATAAGGATGTTCCCATATAAAAAAAAATAATAAAAAATGGCCGCCTCACAATAAAAGTGAAAGGAAGAAAACAGATACAAAATTCATGGCAATTCAACAGGAGTTAGTTGGTCTACGAAAAACGTGCCTCTCCCCGTTTTCATAGACGCAGTTACAGTGGAAAACACTCAATCCCTAGGATAGGACGTTAAATAGAGGCCCCGTGTGGAGGAGAGTCATCACCTTTGCACGTTAGGAACCCACTGCACTATTCGAAGAAGAGTATGGAAAACCCCAGTGTAGTGGTACACCTGCACATCCCAATCAGTTATATCAGGAGGAGAAACCCGATGGTTATACAGTGATACAGTTCGCTTTTCCCCTCACAGGCACAGATGACACCAAATACTTAACCCATTAACTACTGTATCCTCTTATTCCCATATACTTAATACAGAAACCGCCCGGTTTCCATAAGCAATGGGTTAATGATAACAATAATAATACACACATAATTTCCTGGTACTACTAATCTTCAATATGCACGAAACAGAGACAATAATATCTCCTTTGTAGGCGCCTTGAGCATCCTCTGGGATGGATACGTGTGCAATATAAAAGTAGCTATTATTATTATTATAAGGAAAAAAAGCAATCGGTAAAAACAGTCTGCTTTATATTTTGATATCTGTCATAATTTGAATCCAAATGATAAGCTTAAGTTAAAATCACTGAAAAGATTGTAATGGGTAGACTGGATTGGAAATCTTATCCAATGAAAGTAACCTCAGGTTTCTTAATCCCTACGAACTCATAAATTGTACCTTTTCCTTAAAGATCACATTGCAAGAAAATTCCATCAAAATAAATATTGACTTAATACTTATTATTGCATAGATGGCATAAATTATACAAGGTTATCCAAATTCAACGCTTGGAAACATTTGAATTAATGATTATTATCAATTATAAAACGGTAAAATACAGCCCCCGATATAGCAGCTGAAGAGCTCCTTGAACGCTGCTGAGATGTGTGACGACACACGAAGGACCAGTCCTGTCTAGGCAGACGATGTCCCATAACATCTTACACATTTTTCAGTGCCTGTTTTGTTTAATGAAACAAAGTTGAAGTAACGTATCTGATATTAGCTTATAGTAACCGTAGTTTTCCAACTGGTTGGATCTGTATATAATTTTGTAACAAGAGAATCAATCAATAGATCACGGTGCCATTTATGCTTGAGGTTGACTCTGTTTAACTCGATCAATGACACTGCTATGCGGCATTACTTTGACCTTCTCTGAGGAGTCACACAACGTCGCATCAGTGTAAAAAAGGGATAGCGCTCATTGACACTATACATGGGCGTTAACCCCTTCTTACACTGATGCGAAGGGGGTAACGTATCTGACTGTGATTTGGCGACATTGTCATTTGTAGATGGGGTTAAACTTAGATTCAACTGTACTTCAAGAAATGGAATTTTAAAAATGAATTAGATTGGCATCAATTTTATTTGGTATTTCTTTGACTTTGTTCGGTCTTAACAAAGAGTTAAAACCTGTTCAAAACGTAGGTTTGTAATAGGGTAAACCACAATGCAAACATAAGATAAATAAAGCTATTTTATTCCTAATTTCAAAATCAAGATTTTAGCCTCATGCGGTGTATTTTTCCTTTTGTTCTTTAAATTAATTAATATTTTAGAAGGTCGATTCCTTAAAAAAATGGCATATTCAACCCCCCCCCCCCCCCCATCTTAACAGGATATTCACATACAATCCCCTCTTGCGACGTTCCTGTGCTCGACGCAACTAAATTGACGACAAAATGTATTCAATTTCGACTGATATTTTACCGTCACATGTTGGGATAGCTGGTGAGAACATCCCACCCGCACCACATGTTACAGCAGCAGCTCCATTTATGATATAGCCAGACATACAGCTGTAGTTGCACTCGGTATTCGCAGATTCTGTGTTTCCCTCTGTACATCCAGTTACCTGCAAGCCCGCCGTAAGTGATGGAACGGTACAGCCAACTGAAAAAAAGAGAATATATTGAATATGAATATTTGAAGCGTGTTCTAAAAAATAACGTTAGCGAAGTTCAAAAGTCGATTTTTAAACTGTAAACCGAGGTAAAGAGTAACTCTTTACTCATTGAAAGTTAATATTCAACTTTTGAAAGTTCATTTTTTTTAAATTGATCAAAATTTTTGTGGCATGGAAGGGGTTAATGAAACAAAGTTGAAGGAACGTATCTGATATAGCTCATCGTAACCGTAGTTTTCCAACTGGTTGGATCTGTACATAATTTTGTAACAAGAGATTCAATCAATAGATCATGGTGCCATTTATGCTTGAGGTTGACTTTGTTTAACTCGATCAATTACACTGCTATGCGGCATTACTTTGACCTTCTCTGAGGAGTCACAAAAGGGGGTAACGTATCTGACTGTGATTTGGCGACATGGTTTAAATGGACCTCAAGAGAAATATGAAAACGTGATATTGTTATGTAATGTTAAGTGTCATTAAGGCACTTAATTGTCAATGGGAAAAGGTACAGAAGACTTAATTTAAATTCAAGTGTTAACGAGTAACAACTTGTTATATGAGCACTTCCTTTCCTTTGGGGTTTTTAAGGTGATATCAAACTTCTGCTTGTATTTCTAATATTATCCTGGGTGTCCTGATAACGCTGATGATACATTTCGTAGAGGTCAAGCCTCTATGATGAATTAAACAAAAAAAAGTTGATTTCCAAGGGACAAATTAGCGATTTAAACTGTATGAACATGCTGGCGACACGAAAATCACACTTTTGCACCTTTGTTTGGAGAATGGCCCCTTTGCCTTCATACTCTACTGTAAATAATCTAAAAAGTGAAAATTAAAATAATCTAATAATCAAATAGATATACAAATTTATTACAGATACCTTAGCTATTTGAAAATAAAATCCTTGTTTTTCCTGCTTCATTCACGTATTAAGAATAAAAAAAATCTTTAAAAATTTCGTTTTGTTCAATAATGGTTGTCTATTGTCACTTTTAGATGGGGTTAACCTCAGATTCAACTGTACTTCAAAAAATGGAATTTTAAAAATGAATTAGATTGGCATCAATTTCATTTGGTATTTCTTTGACTTTGTTCGGTCTTAACCAAAGAGTCAAAGCCTGGTCAAAACGTAGGTTTCTAATAGAAAAGAAATGGAATTTTTAAAATGAATTAGATTGGCATCAATTTCATTTGGTATTTCTTTGACTTTGTTCGGTCTTAACCAAAGAGTCAAAGCCTGGTCAAAATGTAGGTTTCTAATAGGGTAAACCACCCTGCAAACATAAGATAAATAAAGCTATTTTATTCCTAATTTCAGAATCAAGATTTTAGCCTCATGCGGTGTATTTTTCCTTTTGTTCTTTAAATTAATTAATATTGTAGAAGGTCGATTCCTCAAAAAATGGTATATTCAGCCCCCCCCCCCCCCATCTTAACAGGATATTCACATACAATCCCCTCTTGCGACGTTCCTGTGCTCGACACAACTAAATTGACTACAAAAATGTATTCAATTTCGACTGATATTTTACCGTCACATGTTGGGATAGCTGGTGAGAACATCCCACCCGCACCACATGTTACAGCAGCAGCTCCATTTATGATATAGCCAGACATACAGCTGTAGTTGCACTCGGTATTCGCAGATTCTGTGTTTCCCTCTGTACATCCAGTTACCTGCAAGCCCGCCGTAAGTGATGGAACGGTACAGCCAACTGAAAAAAAGAGAATATATTGAATATGAATATTTGAAGTGTGTTCTAAAAAAATAACGGTAGCGAAGTTCAAAAGTCGATTTTTTGACTGTAAAACAGAGGTAAAAGAGTAACTTTTTACTCATTGAAAGTTAATATTCAACTTTTGAAAGTTCATTTTTTTTTAATTTATCAAAATTTTCGTGGCACTTAAGGGTCAATGGGAAAAGGTACAGAAGACTTAAATTCAAATGTTAACGGGTAACAACTTGTTATATGAGCACTTCCTTTCCTGGCGACATGGGGTTTTTAAGGTGATATCAAACTTCTGCTTGTATTTCTAATATTATCCTGGGTGTCCTGATAACTCTGATGATATATATCGTAGAGGTCAAGCCTCTAGGATGAATTAAACCAAAAAAGTTGATTTCCAAGGGACAAATTAGCGATTTAAAGTGTATGAACATGCTGGCGACACGAAAATCACACTTTTGCACCTTTGTTTGGAGAATGGCACTTTTGCCTTCCTACTCTACTGTAAATAATCTAAAAATTGAAATTTGAAATAATCTAATAATCAAATAGAAATAGAAATTGATTATAGATACCTTAGCTACTTGAAAATAAAATCCTTTTTTTTTCCTGCTTCATTCACGTATTAAGAATAAAAAAAATCTTTAAAAATGTCGTTTTGTTCAATAATGGTTGTCTATTGTCATTTGGAGATGGGGTTAACCTTAGATTCAACTGCCATTCAAGCAATAGAATTTTAAATATGAATTAGATTTACATCAATTTTATTTGGTATTTCTTTGTCTTTGTTCGGTCTTAACCAAAGAGTCAAAGCCTGGTCAAAATGTGGGTTTCTAATAGGGTAGCCCACCCTGCAAACAGAAGATATATAAAGCTACTTTATTAGTTTATTTCTAATTTCATAATAAAGATTTTAGCCTCATGCGGTGTATTTTTCCTTTTGTTCTTCAAATTAATTAATATTGTAGAAAGTCGATTCCTTTAAAAAAATGGCATATTCAACCCCCCCCCCCCCATCTTAACATGATATTCACATACAATCCCCTCTTGCACCGTTCCTGTGCTCGACACAACTAGATTGACGACAAAATGTATTCAATTTCGACTGATTTTTTTACCGTCACATAATTGCGTTCAGATTGCTTCATGACTTTAACCCTCTGTCAATAGTGGACTCCCCCACAGCTACATCATGAATATTCATAGCCTATGCTTTGGTTTGTTTAAAAAAAAACATGCTCTTCGTTGATAGGACAGGTACGGTGGGGGGTTGGAAGAAATGGGCGTGACCAGACAATTAGGACTGATGTACCATAACGGAGGCATTTTATCCGTCTTAGTTCCGTGGCAAATGGCGCTGGAAAATGAGGTTGTCAAATCCCCACTGATTATTTACAGGGACGTGAAGACTTATTTTTGATTGGGTACGGTGGGTGAACTTTCAAATCGTATAGGACATGAAGGGTCCAATGAAGGATAAAGCATCAAAGATTATTCGGGTGAATGTGCTCTTTGTTTAAATGAGAATTTGATTTTATGTCATTGTTTTTGTGAAATCCCATTGTCTACAACATCGCACTGATTGCATCGGACGCTAGGGGGCGTTGGTCAATAAGACAAAACGTATTAGTATGAATAATAATTAAAAAAAATAATTGAAAGAGATAATCTGTCATAATTTGAACGCAAAAGATAAGCTTCAGTTAAAATCACTGAAAAGATTGCAATGGGTGGACTAAATTGGAAATCCTTAATGAAAGTAATCTCAGTTCTCTTAATCCCTACAAACTCATAATTTGTCCTAAGAAAAAGCAAAATGGAGATTTTGTCCTTAAAAAACACATAAAATATAGTTTGACTATACGACATGTTCGGTCTTAAATTATTTTTCAAAATTTTGTTATATTTCATGTTTTCATTCTCTTGTTATGTCAGACTTATGTATTACATCACTCTAGCGACGTTCCTGATGCAGTAGCTGTATTCCTCATTCTACAAAAAACTGCTTTGTAAAGGGCTTATTTTTATCCATCTTCCTATTTACCGGCACTACATGTCGCTCCAGTGTATCCAGAAGGGCAAGTACAGCTCACATCCATAACGTCACAGGTACCACCATTTACGCAAGTGATAGTTCCACAAATGTCTGTTCAGAGGAAAGTAAAAAAAAATATATAGTGATAAAGGAAGGGGACAACTTCAGTGAAATAAGGATGTTCCCATATAAAAAAAAATAATAAAAAATGCCCGCCTCACAATAAAAGTGAAAGGAAGAAAACAGATACAAAATTCATGGCAATTCAACAGGAGTTAGTTGGTCTACGAAAAACGTGCCTCTCCCCGTTTTCATAGACGCAGTTACAGTGGAAAACACTCAATCCCTAGGATAGGACGTTAAATAGAGGCCCCGTGTGGAGGAGAGTCATCACCTTTGCACGTTAGGAACCCACTGCACTATTCGAAGAAGAGTATGGAAAACCCCAGTGTAGTGGTACACCTGCACATCCCAATCAGTTATATCAGGAGGAGAAACCCGATGGTTATACAGTGATACAGTTCGCTTTTCCCCTCCCAGGCACAGATGACACCAAATACTTAACACATTAACTACTGTATCCTCTTATTCCCATATACTTAATACAGAAACCGCCCGGTTTCCATAAGCAATGGGTTAATGATAACAATAATAATACACACATAATTTCCTGGTACTACTAATCTTCAATATGCACGAAACAGAGACAATAATATCTCCTTTGTAGGCGCCTTGAGCATCCTCTGGGATGGATACGTGTGCAATATAAATGTAGCTATTATTATTATTATAAGGAAAAAAAGCAATCGGTAAAAACAGTCTGCTTTATATTTTGATATCTGTCATAATTTGAATCCAAATGATAAGCTTAAGTTAAAATAACTGAAAAGATTGTAATGGGTAGACTGGATTGGAAATCTTATCCAATGAAAGTAACATCAGGTTTCTTAATCCCTACGAACTCATAAATTGTACCTTTTCCTTAAAGATCACATTGCAAGAAAATTCCATCAAAATAAATATTGACTTAATACTTATTATTGCATAGATGGCATAAATTATACAAGGTTATCCAAATTCAACGCTTGGAAACATTTGAATTAATGATTATTATCAATTATAAAACGGTAAAATACAGCCCCCGATATAGCAGCTGAAGAGCTCCTTGAACGCTGCTGAGATGTGTGACGACACACGAAGGACCAGTCCTGTCTAAGCTGTAAGCAGACGATGTCCCATAACATCTTACACATTTTTCAGTGCCTGTTTTGTTATCTCCTCTTCACTTATTTCTCTTACTTGACTAGCGTCAGTCTTACTGTTAGTCTGTTGCCTCACTCTTAACTTCGTGTATGGTATTATTTTGATGAAAAATGCAGCGTTAAAAAAATAAAGGAATCAGTCACTTGTAAACAAAATAAGACGCCATTGTATTTTCAGCTGCTTGCACCGGGGCATGTTCGGCGTTTCAAGAGGGAACGAATACAATCTGTGATATTATTCGGAGCGCTTTTCAATTTGAAAATGGGGTTTATTTCATTGATCATTGACCCTTCTCCTGTGTATTTACAATCAAACGGTTTTAGTTATCAGAATCAGTTTCACTTTTGCATTGCAATTACGTTCATTCATTATAGGACGTCGTCTGCTTAAGCAGGACCGATCCCTAGTGTGACGACATCAAAACATCGCTATATTTCTGGCGAATCCTCGGATATTCCAGATGCTTAGAAGAGCTTTTATTTATGTTGTTTTTATAATCATCAGATACGCAGTTGACATAAAACTTATACGATTGCCATCTGTAAGCTTCCCAGTTTCTAGTGATACATTAATTGCCATATTTGTGATTTTCTTGCAATGTGATCTTTAACCATGTGTTACTGAATTTTGCATGCTGACATTACTTTACAGCACCACACTGACTTTGTTACATGGTAATATAACCATCCATGCACGATAAAAGGAATACCCTTCATCTCAGCAATACTTTTGAAACAAAGGTTGTTCTTTACAACCTGAAAGCTTTCCAAAGGCTTGTCAGACATAGCAACAAGTAATGTATGCAAACTGGATTCCAAGTATTCTAGTTCATTCATTAATAACATGTTAATGGAATACCTCGTTACTAGGTCCCCAGGAAAGAAACATCCATAAATTTGAATCACTTAGTAAACAGGTCTATTCATTCAGTCACAGATATTTGTAGAATAGATACCATTCAAGAAATTATTCTTGAAATGAGATGGCTTCATGACTGTGTGACAAATGTGAAACAATCTGTAATGATTTCATTCAAACCAAATCAAGGAAAAGGTATGTTATCTTCCTGTCCCCTTCAAGAGCGCCTAAGTCATTGATACGTGATAATGATGAAGGAATCATGAACATGATGACAAAGAGAGCCGACAAAATATAAAGCTCCTCATTGTACCCTCCACAACTGCTCTGGTAGACAAAAGTACATCCCTTCATTGCTATTATGTAAAATAAGTAGACCAGGTGAATATGCATGTGACACCTGTTCTAAATATTTTTACATAATATCATTGAAGGGATGTTATTTTGTCTACCAGAGCAATAGTGGAAGGTACAATGGGGAGCTGTATATTTTGTCCACTTCTTTTTTCGCCGTGTTCATAGTGCAAGCTGTCACATGAAAGCTGATAGTGCAAAAAAAAATGTTTCAACTATTTCTTCCGTCCTTATTCATAAAAAATAGTAAGGGACTGGTAAATCGCTTTTTCTAACTTTCACTTCCATATGCCCCCCCCCCCCCCCCAAAGAAAGTAGAATGTACCGAATACAAAGAATTAGCATTAGTTCGGCTTAGGTAAAAAAAAATGATTTTATTGAGTAAATGGTATTGCTAGGACCCTTGCTATGGTGGGCGGGAAGGCAGCTGGTATTGTTAGAAATTTTACAATAGCTTCATATCCTTCATATCCATCAGCTTAATAATTATGCCTTGAGAAAATTACTACCAGGTTTGTGCACAGTCAGAATTTTTGTTCTCCCCTCTTTCTTTTCATCTTGGCTTCAAAGAGTCATTTCACGTATTGCTCTTAAATTTGACAGGACAGGTATATGGCTGATTAAATTAATTGATTTGGGTTCTTCTCTGCAGACTCGTTAAAACGCTATTACCCCACCTACGGCTATATTATTATGTACTTCTACGTGTTTTTTTTTTCTCTACGCGGCAAACCAAAATAAAGGGTCAAGTCTGCAAGACACCTTCATGATGATCCGTTGCATTTTATTTTCTCAATACGTATCTATTATTGTATTTATATACTTCGGTAGAAACACAGACAAAAAAAAACAAAAAACAACCAGTGCAACGACTGATCATCTTCATAAAGCTTGCAATGCACTTCATAGCACCGTTCTACCAAATCCATGTAATAAAAATATTGAAACAATACCCACATAATTATTAGGGGGTATAACTATCTTCTGGATCCCGTACCAGGACTAATTATGGCGATTGTGCTTTATTTGTTTTTTTGCCCCAAAACTCTGCATCAGTGTTCCTCTTTAAATTCGCCAGGAACCCACCGTAAATTTATTCAAGACACCTCTCGGAACTTATTGAGTCTTCAGGCAATCGCATGAGTAGTAGTAGTAGTAGTAGTAGTAGTAGTTGTTGTTATTGTGAAATGTTTTGTATGTTCATGATTCTTTTTTTTTTTTTTTTTTGAGGGGGGGGGGAGGTTTTTCTGTCTGTCTCTCTCTCTTTTTCATTATTTCCATCGGTCTATGCGCTTAGAAGCATCGTATCAAGCGCTTTATAATGTTGTATAAGTATCATTGTTATTAGGCCTAAGTGATAATGAGATTTTATATTCTCCATGAATACAAACAGAGCAAAGGAGACACGTAGAATGTCCAATTGGCTTTCACAGATGGAAAAAATGGTATTTTTGTTGTTTGTGTGTGTGTAATGTGCTTGTCCAAAGAAGCAACTTGCGACGTATTGCATCCATCTTAAAAAGAATGTTTAAACTAATTGGCTAATCGTTGGGTGTGTGTCCTCTATAAAAGCCGACAGTAAACAACAACAAAAAAAAGATGGGGGAAAAAAAAAAAAACAATGAATGAAATTTTAGCTAAATTCGAAAAGAAATAAGAAAGTATGAATTTTTGAATTGTTAATTAATCAAACACAAAGCGGCCATTCCGAGAAGTACTGTGCAAGCCCCTCTCCCATTAGCCCTGTACTAAAAAGAAAATCATGAATTTACACTCTTTATATAGAATATATTTTACCTAGGTGTAATCATTGCACATAATGTTTTTACACGAAACATGAATGAAACAAATGTATTCCTTCATCAACAACTAAGAAAACAATTTATGAAAATGTTCTGTACAGCCCAAATGGGAGAGGAGTTCGCAACATACATCACCAGGTTGCCAAGTGTATAACTTTCTCATTTCTTGAAGGATATTTCTCAAACTTTGTGGCAAGCGTGAAAAATCACCCTTGACAGGAATCGGTATTTGTGACCCGCCGCCTCAAAACCTACAATACGTCGCACGGACCACAATATAGGAAACAGCCCAAAATAGAAAATTTGCTTGGATCAGTCGATTTTCTGTTTTACTTAGAAATGGGTAGTGTCTCAAGTTTGTGAGTCGTAATTCGACTTAGAAATATGTTTTTGGGGCATTTTAAAATGACTCCTTTTTTTTTCACCTGTCCAGCTAATTAATGTTTGGAGAGCTTTTGTAATACTTTCATTCAATGCCAAATTACTACTTTACCTCTAAAGGTATTAAATTGATTTTTGGAGTGAGTAATGAATAGGTCCTCCTTGAGCAGCATGCCCAAATTCAGCCTAATCTAATAATCCCTTCATGCCAGTTGCTATGGCCATTTGAATACCCAGTTTTACTTGGGCGCACACAGAGAGCGAAGGTTTAGCACTCTTTTGTTAAATGGCCATTTTCTCTGAATAGGAGTTATTGATTGCTGGTTACATACTGATTCTAAATGTGATATTTAAAAGTGTTATCCTTGAGTAAACTAGGCAAGTGATATACCATTGGAAAGCTGAGAATCTCTACTGTCTTTCAGAAAATGTATAAAACAAAAATAATAATTTTGGCGACTTATTGTAGGTTTTGAGGCGTCGGGTCACATTCATCCTGGCTGGTATAAGCAAATAGCCTAGTCAGAAGATTGGGGGGGGGGGGGGGGGGCTAGGGGTGTCCAGTGCACCATCGGGGTATATGTTTTAAACCAATATAATTTTAAACCAAGTTTTCTGTAAAGCGTGAAGTGTCTACACAGCAAAAACGCTGATTAAAATTTCCCTGTTTAGAATTGTGTTGTTTAAATTTTAAGCAATATTGTTGAAAAGACGGACCCTGTATTTTAAACAACCGCTGTTTAAGACATCAATGATAATCTTTTAAACAACGTTGTTTAAAAAGATTGAAAATTCGCGGTAGACGGGTTTCCTTCTCCGCCAAACACGGCCGGCTTGATCATGGCGGATGACTTTGTGGTTGCAATGTTGCAGAAGTTCCAAATGCCCTAGCTGACTGATACATTCAGAGGTAAGCATTTAGACTAAATATATTGTAATCTGATCGAGTTTATACTCAAGACATATTTGTGCTGCCATGACACCTATATGATGTCTAGATCTAAGCCACAACCACAGAATTACTTATGATTTAGACCTAGCTGTAACTTTGAAAGTCGCCCTTCCAGCGCAGCGCAGTTTAAGTTGCACACACAGTGCGCGCGCGTGGGTCCGGTCTGTATGTGTGCAACTAATAAAGCAGGGAGCCCCATTTTCCCGATTGGACCCGAGGACTACCGGGGACTGCCGAGGCGGTGACACGTGACCTCCATATGTTGCCTTTGCCAGTGATGATGTCGACCAGGTTGCCTTTTCTGTGGGAAGTCAGAAGTTCAATCCAGTCGATATTGCCTAAGGTAGGAGGTTTCAACCCATCTTTCTTTATAAGTAGAGAGAGTATTTGTTCTAGTTGTGGCCGCTCGGACCTTTCTACTACAGTGGCGTAGTGTGGCGTAGTGCGGCGATATCCCAAGCGGTTTTGGGGGAAACTCCAACGCTGTGACCTGTGCAGGGTGAACGAACGCGCGGTCACACACAGGCCGGGGACAGGTTAGCGTGGAGACGACGAGGTCGTTTGCTAACTGAGGGCACCCGGGTGTGTGGCTGTAAGTGCGTCTTCCCTGCACAGTTTTATATTTACTGTCTATTTTGTTGTTTTTATGCCTTTTTGGCGTGAGTTTTTGTTGTTTTTTGGTTGTATTGACTTTTTCTTCGTGCAACTTCCCCTCGAGTTGAGGGGTCGAACTTAGCTCATTATTTCACCACCCGAATCTATTTGGGACGGTGGAATTAGTGGTCGAGCGCCATCTATAGTGAATATACTATATAGTGTGAGCTAAGCCTAAGTTACACGTAGACCTGTGGTTTTTTGGCGTAGTCTTTTTAAGTTTTTCATATGCGGGAGTGTTATACGTGATCGCTTGTGTCGGGATATTTTTTGGATACGGTCTTTTGAGTGATTGATATGATTCTCGTGGTTGATTGTTAGTATAATTCGGATACTGTTTTGGTGTTCTGTATATATTTCACTCACACGTATGACAAGTGCCTCTCGTACCTGATTAGTATATTTCAGATATAGAAATAGATATAGAAATAGATAGTAGCGTGTGTCACCCCCTTGTGGGCCGTTGGAGACAAATTGAATAAATTTATTTATGACATTATATCACCCGACGGATTAATTCAATACCTTTGACTTGATAGTCCCCATATTGGGATAGTGGCTATTATGGCTAATATGCCCAGTAATCCTCAAATTGGCAAGAATCCTACCTAGGATATAAAAAAAACAGCAGAACGGAGGTATAGATACGATTTGTATGGAACGGAGGTATAGATACGATTTGTATGGAGCGGAGGTATAAAGCGGCTTAAGAAACTAAGTAATAGATCTAGTGCAGCAAGATCATTCGCTGTCAATTGCTCGTGGTCTAGTGGTAAAGGTGTCTGGTCAGACTGTCGGAGTATTCTCTTTCTTTTCTGCACTCGCGTTTAAGGTCCCGGGTTCGAATCCCGTTCTTTCTTGCTGATAATTTTTTCAGTTATTACTCGATAACGATAGCGTTTATTCCGTTATAAATAACTGAATTTCAACAATGAAAACCAAGAAACTTGACTAATTATTCACTTGTTCAGGCGGGTTTAATGGCGGCTGGGCATAATAACGACTTTGGCCGGGATAGTTTGAACCTGATCACTCAGGGCACTCCGGTGGTCTAGTGGTTATGACACTGGTCTAGTAATCCAGAGGTCGCGGGTTCGAATCCCGCCCGGTTCCGCCTGTGATTTTTTTTCACAGCACCCGGGCAATCTATCACACATCAGTAGCGTGTGTCACCCCCTTGTGGGCCGTTGGAGACAAATTGAATAAATTTATTTATGACATAGAATTTGTTGTTTGGTTATTACTGTTGCTTAAGGTGATTAGTATTTGCTTAGTATACTTCGGATATAGAATTTGTTGTTTGGGAACACTGTTGCTTATGTGAACCCCTGTGTTCTGTAGGGATATTTCACATATCATTTTAAGTGTCTCCCATATTTTGTGTGCGTCGAATAGGAATAGGCAGGTTGGGCCTGCCCACCTCTTGTAGGGAGCCCTCTCCGAAGAAAAAGAAATAAAGAAAAAAAATATATAAATAAGAAGAAAAAAAAAAAATCAATAAATAAATATATAACGGAGGGGAGTGCCCAAGCCTGCTTGTTGGTTGCGTGGTTTGGGTGATTTTTGACTGTGTGTAAGACCCAGTGGTTTGACACCTCGCCAGTGTGTACTATTAATAGGGTGGTTGGGGAGGCTCTGTGGTGCATGGATGCCTCAACTGTGCTGTTGTAGATATATACTTGGTGTAGGTGAGGCCCAGCGGTTGAGTGCCTTACTAAAGTAGTTCTATTTCGTATTCAAGTATTATACATAGTGAGGGATGCCCTGCGGTGGATGGGTACCTCCCTAGCTGTATTTTACACTTGAGTACAACTGCGTTGGGTACCTCATTAATGGTATTTAATATTTGAGTGGTTATACTTAGTATCTAGGTATTATATATAGTGTGTGAGGCCCTGTGGTTGGATGCCTCACAAGTGTGTGCTATTACTAGTGTGGTTGTGGTGGAGGCCCAGTGGTTGGGTACCTCAACTGTGCTGTTATAGATATATACTCGGTGTAGGTGAGACCCTGTGGTTGGGTACCTCACTAGCTGTATTTAGTATTTGGGTAGGTATATAGTTATTATGTGCGGGTGAGGCGCAGTGGTTGGGTACCTCACCAGTGTGGTATATAGTCATTGTGTGTGGGTGAGGCCCAGTGGTTGGGTACCTCATCAGTGTGATAGATAGTTATTGTGTACGTGAGGAGGCCCAGTGGTTGGGTACCTCATTAGTTATCCTCTAGTATTTGAGGATCTAGTTATATTTAATAGCTAGTGTTAGTGAGGCCTAGTGGTTAGGTACTCTACTATTCCCTGGATAACCTGGAGTCTGGTTACTACCAGACCCCAGGGATCACCGTACCTCGGGTACCCGGATACCCGATCACTTCGGTTCGGATACCCGGATATCCGATTCGGATGGTCGGATATTGGATCGGATACTGGTTTTTCGGGTTTTTAATCGGTTTTTCGGGTGTTTAACCCGGATTTTCGGATATCTAATTATCAAATCCTGATTTTGGGGTAATTAACTCTATTGTAGGATTATAAGTTTCTGTTGTCAAATCTTTAATCAGTTGATTGTGCCAATTTATTTTTGTTGTTCTGTTAAACTAATGATTCAACTCTCATGTGTTTTTTGTGTGCGCTGAAATTCTATCAGGAAATGAATGGAAATTTAGATCAAGAGTTCATTATTGAAGTTCAGGGTCGTTTACAAGTCCTAATGCTTCTGTTAATTGCTTATAGAACCGGAGTAATCACTCGTGAGGAGCTGATCCAGGCATTAGTTGATCTTGTTCTCCAATTCTAGAGCGCTAGAGATTCAGAGCTTGGACTTAGGCACCTTGGCAGGAGAATCCATAATAACAGAAACACCACCTACCAAGCCAGATATATATATAAGGAACTTACAATAACAGTCGAAAGAAGATAAGACTTATCTGCCTTATCAGACTCAATGTGTACTCTTAACTTACTCTATCAATGAACAATGAATAACAAAATCAGAAGTGCATATTAATTCTTGTTCCTTTTCAGAACTCGCGGCTATACCCGGCATTACCGTATCGAGAGTTGCCGCTATTGCTGATGCCAGGGCCCGTCATGGGACTCTCACTCCAGAACTCTTTGCCTATGTGCTGGGTCTGGAAGACCTGCAGGCCCTGTCTAGCCAATTTGACTTTGCGGTTCCGGACACCCCCTCCCTCCAGGAGAGAAGATCCGCACCTAGTCTAACCCCTGAACAAGCCTCGGGGGATGCTCATACCATCGGGAGAGCAGCCCCTGTGGTAACCAGCACACCTAGGACCCGTGTGGGGGCACACGGCGCCTATCAATACGATGTGTACCCACCCCCTGTTTATCAGGGGCAGGGGTGAGGTCTCATCAGAGAGTTGTCCCACCGATAGTTCGGACACCTCCTGGACTAGGGCTCCTGCCTATGTACACAGGGCAGGTGAGCACTTCGATAGGGGACAGGCCGTCCCCGCCCAACCTCCTAGAGGGCCGCCCCCAGAACCTCTGCACCACCATCGGTGCTGACTAACAGCCGAGCACGCGCTGGGCTCTCGTTCACAAGCCTCCCCAAGAGCCTGGCTTTTGATGGCAAAGGGAAATGGGACCCCTTCTTTAGAAAGTTCTCCCTTTTTGCCGATGACCGGGGATGGGACGGTGCCGAGAGCTTGGCTCACCTCTGCTGGTGCCTGGAGGGCAAGGCCCTGGCATATTATGAACAGCTTGCCTCCCGGGATGCGGACATGGATTATACCCTGGCTGTCCGAAGGATGGCCGCCCGATTTAGCCACCAGGAACTACCGGAGGCAGCTCAGCTGGAGTTTCTCTCAGCAAAGCAAGAGCCCACTGAAACTCTGGTAGACTGGACGGACCGGCAGCAGGAATTGTGCTCCCGGGCTTTCCCGGATAGTGACGATGCCTTCTTGCAGCGGCAGCTGGTCTTGCGTCTTTGTCAGGGGGCCTATGACCGGAACGCCGGGTACCAAGCCTTGAATTGCAGGCCCACCACTGTGGAGGCAGCTATGGATTCCATACGGTGGGCTCAGCATTCCCACCAGGCAGTCTACGGACGGCCAAAACAGGCCAGAGCTACCATGATGGCCCCGGAGCCGGAGGGGGAATGGACCGTCAACCAGGTCCAAGTCCCCCAGAGGGAGTTTCGGTCCCCAGCCGGACGGCCCCCGTCCCAGCCGGGAATCTCCAAAGCTGCTCGACCCATAGGGATGGGAGAGATCATAAAGCGGATCGATGAGCAGGACCAACGCCTCAGTTCCGTTGAGGACAAGGTCACCCAACTGCTAGACGCAGTAAAGGGGTTCAAGGTGGCACCCCGTGTGGACCCGCCGAAGTGTTTTCACTACGGTGGGATTGACCACTTCCGGAAGGACTGCCCTCAGAAGAGGGCCGGCCCACCGACCCCAAGGGTCTCCTCATTGGAGGCGGAACTGGAGGGAAACACCGCCGGGCCGGAGGAGGAGGCCGATCCCCGACCCGTGATGTTGCAGGTCAAGGAGGATCTGCAGCTGTAGGTCCCGACGGGGCACCCCCTGAACCAGCCCACGGGCCGGGGCTGGGGGATATGCCCTGGCAACCGCACCCTGCTGATGAGATTGTGCAGGGATTTGCTCAGGCTATTGAGGAGTCTTCAGTGGGTGGTACTACCGACCACCCGGAAGACAGTGCACCTCCAGAGGCGGGAGGGACTTCATCTGAAGGTGATCTACCACCCGACCCGGGAGGGGACAGGGAAGAGGTGATTGTATGTCGTCTGGGATCCAGTTCCATGTCGTATGTACCCATCCAGGTGGGAGATGTATCCATTGAAGCGGTAGTAGAGACTGCCGCAGAGATCACCATCATCTCTGGTGTACGAGAGGATATCTTCCAATCCTCCGAATAAGCGTGCTGTCACTCTGCTCGCGGCAGGGAGGGACATGCGCAGGAGTGGGTCCATTGTGGTACCACTAACTTTGAAACTTGGCCTTTCAACCTTCCAAGGAGATATCTATGTGGCACTCATCACAGATGACATGCTGTTGGGAGCCGATTTCCTGTTCCCACAGCGTGTGGTAATAGACATGGGGCTCGCCTATTTCGGGATTGGTGGGGAAAAGATCCCTTTACGCTTTGGGGGACGAGATCCGGAACACAAGGTGGCTAGAGTCCACATGGCTCAGAGGACCATCATCCCGCCCAATAAGATCAAGCGGGTAACCGGAGTCCTAGACCAACGCTTAGGGACCTTCGTATTCGAACCTTCCCCAAATCTGGGGGTCATCATCCCTATGACCCTCCATAAAGAGGGAAACCAAGCAGACCTGCACGTCATCAACTGGGATAGCCACCAAGTGAAGTTGCTCCATGGTGATGTGTTGGGTGGAGCACAGGAGATTTCGGGAGTCTTCGCTTTCCAGCCCGCGTCTGGGCCGGCGGTTCGCCAGGTCAAAACCGGACGCGGGGGGGGGGGGGGGGTGGGGGGGGGGGGGGGGGGAGTGGGGACATTCCAGCCCACCTACAGGATCTGTACGACCGCTCCTGTGCTGAATTTAATAGTGAGGAGGCGGGTGAGTTGCGTAATATTTTGATCGGATACGCCGATGCTTTTGCCCGCGATGAATTTGATTTTGGGGACTTTTCCCTGATCGAGCATGAAATCGATACGAGGGACGCTGCCCCGATCAAGCAGAAGATGAGGAGAACTCCGCTAAACTTCGCCAATGAAGAAAAGGCACATCTGGACAAGATGGTCCAGGCCGGGGTCATCCAGCCCTCTATTTCGGAGTGGGCATCGGCCCCCGTGGAGGTGTGGAAAGCGAGGCATGGAGGCCGTGAGGTTTGTTTCGCGACGACCTCCACGCGTACCCGTGGAAATACGCGGGGGCGTGCTTAATTACTGTGACCCGGCCCACTACCGGGAAATCCGTTTCCCGGAGAATGAATCTTTCCGGGTAGCAGTGGGGATCCACCCCAAGCACGCGAGAACCGTGGGTGAGGTCACGCTAGCCGATCTCCAAACCTGGCTGTGCAATCCGAGATTTGTCGGGGTGAGCGAGTTATGTTTGGACTACTCAGTCCCAGAAGATGAGTGGCCCTTCCAGGTGGCGCTGCTGGAGCATATCCTTCGGCTGGGAGTCACTGGGAAGGTGCTTATCATCCACATGAGGGGTGAGAAGACAGATCCGGGAAACAAAGTCATGTACCCTTCGCGCAGGATCCGCAACATCCTGGCTACCGCCCAGGTTAGTGTGCAGCAGAGGATACACATCCACTGCTGTCAGTTGTGCCCGCAGGAGATGGATGCCTGGCTAAATGTCTATCCCCAGTGTTATTTCGGGTTCTCCGGTGTTACCCGAGGTTTTGGGGACGACCTAGAGGCTGCCCTCTGGAGGGTTCCCCGGGAACGTCTTCTCCTGGAGACCGATTCCCCTCATCTGTCTGGGGACCCATTTGTCCAGCCCAACTCCCCGGCTTACGTCGAAGAAGTGGCTCAGGAGGTGGCACGACGCCGTGGGGTTGACCTGGAGACTCTTCTCCAGGAAACCCGGACGAAAGCCGTCCGCCTCTACGGGCCATGGCATTCGGGTTGAGCACCTGAGTGCCGGAATGTTCCAGCAGACTCCCGGTATAGCCGGGGCTTGAGAGAACATTCAGTTGTTCCTTTATTATTTTTTTTTGAGGATTTCCTATACCTTATCCTCGGTAAGGTTTTACTTGCTTGACCTTGTTGAGAGTTGTTTAGTTACTCATCCGTGTTTTGGTTCCAGTATTGGTCGTGTTTGGTGTTTACAAACTCCTTTTTCTTGTTCACGGCTAGCTTTGTTGTTTGTGTTTAGGCCCTGTTTTGTGGGCGGGTTAGTTTTTGTTTGAAAAGAAAACAAATTGTTTTTATCTTCCCTTGGAAATTTGGAGAAGTTTTTGTGGGGGTACCCTCGAATTTTTTCAAAATTGGGGGGTAATTTTTCATAGGTTTTTTTGTTGTTTTGGCATACGGGTTATTTTTCAAAAAGGGGGGGGGGCCGGGTTATAAAGCAGGGAGCCCCTTTTTCCCGATTGGAGCCCCCATTTTCCCGATTGGACCCGAGGACTACCGGGGACTGCCGAGGCGGTGACACGTGACCTCCACATGTTGCCTTTGCCAGTGATGATGTCGACCAGGTTGCCTTTTTCTGTGGGCAGTCAGAAGTTCAATCCAGTCGATATCGCCTAAGGTAGGAGGTTTCAACCCATCTTTCTTTATAAGTAGAGAGAGTATTTGTTCTAGTTGCGGCCGCTCGGACCTTTCTACTACACTAATTTAAAATGTGCTGCGCTGCAAAGTTCCAGGTGTACATAATTTATTTTGTGGATGTGGTCTAGATCTAGAAATCATGTAGATGCACAGCACAAATATGCCTTGATTATAAGTTCCATCAGATTACAACATACACTGTTGGTCATAATGGTAGCATAATTTTTTTCTACCTTTCGTACACTATTGACAACAATACGAGCCATTTTTTTTTTGCAAAATAAAGCTTATATCTTCACCGATTTTATTGATAAATCTGTTCTCAACATATGAAATAAAAAATATAAGACAAAAATTAATTCATACAAACTTTATACACTGGTTTAAACCACTTTTGACAAACACAATCATCCAGACCTTGGATTCCTTGAAAAATGTATCGTTTTTGGTAAATGTTTAACCATGATAAGTTTATCGTGAAAAATAAAATCTTGGGATCTTTTGATGATTGAAGGGAAGTGTTCCTCTTTTTAATCTTGTTGGGTCACTTAGTACCTGGTATGGCCACCTCTGGCACGCACCAGTGCCTCCACACGCCGTGACATACTGTCCACAAGATTGTTGATGGTGTTCAAGGGCAGTGCATCCCACTCTTCGGTCAGTGCCTAGGCTAACTCCTGCACATTTTGAGGATGATTGTTTCTCTCATTGGGGGTTCATGTCGGGGAAACGGGCAGGCCAAGGCATCTGCTGCACTTCCTCTGCGTCAAGGAATTCCCTCACCAGACGTGCCCTATGTGATCGAGCGTTGTCGTCTTGGAGCTGAAAGTTATTGCCATATACTCTTCTCGCGTATGGAAGACAATGGCGTTCCAGGATATCGCGGTACACGACGGCGTTGACGTTTCCTTCAGGTGCAGCCAGTGGCGTTTTTCCGCCATAATGTATTCCGACCCATACCATCACTGAGCCTCCACCTGCTTGATTGGTTTCCTGGACACAGTCATTACGGAGGTTCTCGCCCCACAATCGTCGAACCCTCTGCCTCCCATCGGTGCGGTCAAGGATGTACCGGCTTTCATCACTGAAGATTACATGGCGCCAGTGACCAAGCTGCCATCTCCTGTGCCTCCTAGCCCACTGGAGTCGAGCAACCCGGTGGCGAACAGTGAGACGTGGAACCTTGGTCATTTGCCGAGCTCTGTAGCCATGTTGGACAAGTCTCATGTTTACGGCTTCCCGTGAAACGTTCACTCCGAAGTGCCTCCTCCACAAGTGGCAAAGACGACTCGCTGGCATTCTCCGGTTCCTACGGCACATGTTCAGCAGTTGACAGTCATCCCGTGCGGATGTTCTTCGTGGTCGACCTGTAGATCTCTCTGGACTCAAAGTACCCGCCTCTCGATGTCTCCTGAGGATGCGGCACACACAACTCTGCGATAGTCCAAGAATATCTGTAATCTGGGCCTATGTCCGTCCATTCCGTCGGAGTGCAAGGACCCTCTGACGAATTGCAAGTGCCGTTGGGTGAGGCATAGTGTAAGGAATCAATGTACCAAATTTGGTAAGAATTGATCAAGCTAACTCTGAAAACGGGCTGTTAACACACGTAGGCTTTCTGCACGAAATGGACAGCAAAACAACAGCAGAAAGGAGGCTCTGCCTTTCATAGCACCAAACAATAAGATAGGCCACGTTATGGAATGTTTCACTTGACCGACTTTTACCTCGACAATACAAAATCATTATGTAATCAATGAACCTGGTCAATATTATCTATTTAGGCTTTTAATTATGATTAAATCAAAGGATGACTATGAAAATACGAATTATGCTAACATTATGACCAACAGTGTATTTAGTCTAAATGCTTACATCTGAACGTATCAATCAGCTCTGGCATTTACTGTCGTGTTGCGGGGATCGTGTTTGTGATGTTAGTCCATACAGTAACAATTACCAGTCCATGAGAGGTATATTGAAGTGCAGTTGTACATATAGTTTATTATAGTCAGAGACATATATAATCAGCAGCATACAACATATATTATTTTGGAAATATGTCTAGCAGGAGTTGAGCATGTCTGCTCTCTATGATGGTCAGTCCCGACTCTCCTTTTTTTCCTAAAGTAGCTATGCAAAGAAAATCACAAATATGGCAATTAATATATCACTAGAAACTGGGAAGCTTACAGATGGCAATCGTATAAGTTTTATGTCAACTGCGTATCTGATGATTATAAAAACAACATAAATAAAAGCTCTTCTAAGCATCTGGAATATCCGAGGATTCGCCAGAAATATAGCGATGTTTTGATGTCGTCACACTAGGGACCGATCCTGCTTAAGCAGACGACGTCCTATAATGAATGAACGTAATTGCAATGCAATTATTTATCAAATTATAAAGAGTTTGGTACATTTAAACATGACCTTATTTCACACCATTCTAAAAGGGAAAGTGAAACTGATTGATTGTAAATACACAGGAGAAGGGTCAATGATCAATGAAATATACCCCACTTTCAAATTGAAAAGCCCTCCGAATAATAGCACGGATGGTATTCGTTCCCTCTTGAAACGCCGAACATGCCCCGGTGCAAGCAGCTGAAAATACAATGGCGTCTTATTTTGTTTACAAGTGACTGATTCCTTTATTTTTTTAACGCTGCTTTTTTCATCAAAATAATACCATACACGAAGTTAAGAGTGAGGCAACAGACTAACATTAAGACTGACGCTAGTCAAGTAAGAGAAATAAGTGAAGAGGAGATGACAAAACAGGCACTGAAAAATGTGTAAGATGTTATGGGACATCGTCTGCTTAGACAGGACTGGTCCCTGGTGTGTCGTCACACATCTCAGCGGCATTCGAGGAGCTCTTCAGCCGCTATATCGGGGGCTGTATTTTACCGTTTTATAATTGATAATAATCATTACTTCAAATGTTTCCAAGCGTTGAATTTGGATAACCTTGTTTAATTTATGCCATCTATGCAATAATAAGTATTAAGCCAATATTTATTTTGATGGAATTTTCTGATAATGTGATCTTTAACTATCTGCCGTGCTCCATTTATATCTCAAGAATTAGTATAGGGGGATGCAGTCTATCATGTGGACAGAATGTGGAGTTCACATGAAGAGGGGGCTGAATTCTGCTGGTACCTTACAAAGTACACATTATAAATCAAGAAGTTGTCTAGTTGTCATTTTAAACAATAGTTGTTAGAGTGACCGGCTTGAAGAGTTGTTTAAAATATTTTTTACTGTGTAGGTAACGAATCCTTATGGTCCCATGGCCAAATCGTGTCCCATGGGGTTCCAAATCGGCCATTTCGATTTTTAATAAAATTCCATAATTAGCATATCTTTTGAATAAGACATCATGTAAAAATAAACGAAATGGCTTTTCCCAGTAATACTTCAGAGTGTTAATTTTGTGATTTGAGTAACCTGAATTCAAGTTTTCAATTCAATTTAGAGTTGCCATAAACTGGTAGCAGAGCCCTCTGGACACATAGTTTGGCCAACTCGACTCCAGTAGGTAACATTATGGCGCATTTTGTTTTGTTAGGCACGCATGCAACAAACGGAATATATGTCATGATGTGCCCAACTGAAACCGAGTTGGACAAACTCTGTGTATGGATGTCTCTGATTGGTAGATTAGAACAGCGCCATCTTACAGTCTTTCCAAACCTTTGATGCAAATAAGATTATAATCACACGTTTTCCAAATCGTGTCAAAAGATGGCGCTATTTAGACAGTTCACGGCAACTTTAAAGGTTGACTAAATTAGAGAGAAAATGGGTGCTCTTTCCATGTAGTTTTGCCTTCTAATCACGAATCTGCCAATCGATTGTCCAAATTATATCTCGTTTTGGCGAAAAGGGGGGAAAAGTAGAGGTTTTGGGACCGTTCCTTAAAACTCGTGAGCTGATTGGCTAACCCCCAAGTGACGTATGAAAAGTAAGAGGCACAACATCTGCAGGCTGCAGCATATAATATTGTACACAGAATGCGGTATTTGACCCCTCTGTTCAACGGACAATTTATGAAAAAAGGAAATTAATCAATATAATCTTAGGAGTGAATAATCATTAGCAATATATTTTCTACAAGATCAGAAAACGCTTTTGCCCAAATATACAGCTCTTGTTTTGTTTTTTAGCCTTTCTTTTGAACAGCTGAGCTTGCCGAACGAAAGTTTTGCATTGGTCATAAACGCCTGCACAGCCGTTTTATGCGTCTGTACAATGTCCTACACATCTTTAGTACGGCAGTGACTTAGCCCCGGGACGCTGCCACGAAGTGGCAGCGTCCTGAGTGAAACCAGTACGATTCGGTGGGTCTCACAATTTACCAATGTTCAAATGACCATTGAAAATATGGCCATATAAGTTTTTTTTTAATTAAAGTATCATATATACGATGCCACTTACCTAAACAGACCTTCCGCAAATCAGCTTTTCCTAAAAAATGTGTAGAATCGATGAATGTCACTTTTTACTCTCAATTTTCGAAATCAGTCCCATTCGCCATGTTGTTGAAGCAGAAACGAAAATAGGACATTGCGCATGCGCCTATGAATATTTATTACAATGACGCCATAGTTTTCGTCACAGGAATAATGAATACCGTGATCCGCCGATCTGTCGAGCCCACTCGTCTAATGAATATTCATAATCCTCCCTTCTTGTCTGTATTATATTGGAGCTGCTGACGCATGCGCATTGCAAGCAAAACACCGACCTACGGAAGTTTTTAGTACAGGCTCTTGGAGATAAATATGCCTTTTTTGTATCATCCTCATTGAAAAGAAAGACGACAGTCAATCGGAAAGTTTTGTAAGTACCTAAAGTAGCCTAAAATCAACTAATGTCATGTTTCATGGCTATCATTTTGACAAACGACCTTGTAATTAAGAGACATCCAAGCAATCAAAGGACTGCTGATCGCAGCCCGAACACTACGTGTTCGGGCTGCCGCAGTAAGGCAGTGACTATGATCCCCTCGTACATAGCGACTGGTGAACGCGTTTGTTTTGTTTATTTCCCTTACGACTTTTTTTTACTTCGCTTTACACAGTATGTTGGTACTGACTTACATTTTGGCTGAATTCAAGTAACTTATATAAAGAGAGGAAAAGTGCCCGCGATTCCGAGTTGCAGATACAAACTCTGATTTATCAGATGATTTATCAGACCCCGAAGGCAAAGAAGCTCGAGTGGCAAGGGGAAATTCGACCATATTATATGTTTGAACCCTTCGCAGAATACGGTGAAGGGCCGTGGGTGAAGTAACTCCAGGGAGCTCCAACGCGTTGGAGCTTCCTGGAGTTACGGGTGAAGTAGACCGAAAATTCTGTCTCTCATTCGTTAGGTCGTCTTTTTTAGCTAACGAACGAGAGACAGAATTTTCGGTCTATATACGGATGAAGCTGCTGCAGCTGCTGTCGTTGAAAAACAGATTGGAAGACTTGACTCCAAGTCTGATCGTTGGAATAGCTGAATCTTTTAGCTAGCTTATCCTTCTCTTCATGCCAAATTCGGAATACAGGACAGGATCCTCAAAATCATGCATCTTCGGCAAAGTGATCACTGCAGATTGTACTCCACTCACTTGGCCGGCCCTTGCCACTCTGCCCGCATGAGCTTTACCTTTGCGACCCATAATTTCCTTAGATTTTCATCTTTAGGAAATGATGTAGGCTTACACCATCTTTAGGGGTCTTGCTACAGCCCGCAACTATACACCGATTATGCATTATTGATAAAACTGTGTCCCAAAATCAAAGTTATTGTGAGGAATAAAACACACGAAAATACGCAATGCAAATGGCCGGGGCATCCGGGCGCGCACGGTATAGGTTAGTGGAATATTTTCCCTCACTTTTCATGCGTCACACATCGTGACGTGATCACGATGTCGCTTCGATGGGTTTTTTTTAGGGGCGGGGCTTATGACTGTGTAAATCAGCATAAAGTATGACTGAATGCATAAAAAATTGTGTGAAGGATATTTTTTGGCTCCTGATGACACCTTCCTACGAAAAATGGGCAATTATTTTTTTATTTCAGTGACCCTTTAAAGTGTGAAAAAGTGATTAAATTTGCGCTAAAAAAGCATGCATATTTACGCCATGTGTTTTTTTGCTGAAATAAGATGAGAGTGATATGATTTCCATGTATAAATGTGCACATATACTGTACAATTGTACGAGTATGTCGAGCTTATGACACCGCTCAGATATATTTTCTTGCACAATCGAGGCCCATTGGCTAACGAGCGCAAAACACCATAGACTTCTGCGTGCTAAAATCGGCAAAGTTGAGACACTCTACAAACAGGATTGTTTATATTTAATAAGTTCTGTTATCGGTCTGTAAACATAAATGAACGGGATTTTCTAGAATCTTTAATGATATACATGGAGTACTGCTGTGACCCGGCACCGCAAAACCACCAAAAAGCCGCAAAAATTGATTTTCTGATTTCATCATATTTGGAAAGAACAGAGTCTCAGCTTTAAAATGATATATAAATATTGTCAAAATTGAAGGTTCCTAACCCTTTTAATTTAGCGAATAAATTGAGATAGTAAGAGAGTTTGCTTGTATTAGTTACGGAGGAAACAAGCTCTAAAATTTGGGCCTATTCAAGCGTGCGGAGCAAGAAAACACAAAAGAAATCCATAGACAGAGAATCAAAAGGCGATAGTAACCACTATCAGATTTAGTTTAATTTGATCACCACATTAAACCCCTTGTCTCAACTGCACCCTCCTACATCCATGACACACCAGACTTTCTCAGGAAACTCAATAACATCAAGGACCAGATTCCTGAAACTGCAATCATCTGCACTTTTGATGTTTCATCCCTCTACACCAACATCCCCCATGACGAAGTTATTTCAGCCTCATGTGCAGCATTGGCTAACAGCGGTCACTCGAGTCCCCCAGTATCCGACATGAAATCTCTCATGTCACATGTACTAACAAAAAACAACTTCACTTTCATGGACAAACACTACCTACAGGCATTCGGCACAGCGATGGGCACACGGATGGCCCCTTCCTACGCCTGTCTCTTCATGACCAAGCTGGAGCAACAGCTGCTAGATTCAGCCCCCTGTCGCCCATGGATCTGGTGGCGCTACATCGACGACATCTTCTTCATCTGGACCAGGGAGGAAGACAGCCTCCAAACATTCATTGACCACATCAATTCCTTCCACAGGACGATCAAATTCACTTCTGATTTCTCCCAACAGAAGACCAACTTCCTCGATGTCACAGTCAAGAAGGAGTCTAACCGTCTCACCACCACTCTCTACACCAAACCCACTGATACCCACCAGTACCTCCACTCATCCAGCTGCCACCCCCGTCACTGCAAAACCGGCATCCCCTACAGTCAGGCCCTCAGACTTCGCCGTATCTGCTCTGAGGATTCCGACTTTTCCTTCCATGCCAGGAACTTGAAGAGACATCTCGTAGCCAGGGGCCATAGCGCCAGGACAGCCCAACAAGCCATCAACAAAGTTCTTTCCCTCCCCAGATCTGAAGTTCTCAAACAGAAAACTGACAGCCAGGATACCAATGACAGAATACCTCTCGTGACCACCTTCCACCCTAATCTCCCTCCTCTCCGCAATATCCTTCATGACAACCACCGTATTCTCACTTGCACCACCACTAATGTTGTATATCTCATCACTTGCAGAGTCTGCAGGACCCAGTACGTAGGGGAAACCAAGACCACACTCAAGAGACGCTTCTATGGGCACAGATCCACTGTCAACACAGCCAAGCTTGACACTCCAGTGGGCCACCATTTTAACCTTCCTAACCATTCCATCACCGATATGATTCTACAGGGCATTGAATCTTTAGGTACCCGTCCCGACACAGTCCGAACCAGCAGGGAGAAGTACTGGATGAGACGACTTCGCACCATCCAACCTCATGGCCTCAACATCCAGGAGGGAAATGATTAATACATCTTTTTACTCCCCTTCCTTACATTATTACATATATTATATATACACATATATTTTATTTGCATTTTACCTCCTCGTTTGGTTTAGACACATATATTACAGACTTTATATGCACATGTTTATATTCTTCAGTATATAGTATGCCTTACATCTTTTAGTCTTGTATACAGCAGACAGCAAATATATATTTTTTCACCACACTTTACTTTATATGCCATATATTTTGCACTTGGTGTCTGACAACTCGACTCCCTCTTTATTTTCTGCCCTACCACTCCACTGCACTGGACTTGTACAGTACTTATTCCTTTCTCTTGTCTTTGCATTGTTCCTTATCCTGTTTGATGTTGCCTCCCCACTTATCCTTTGCTTTCACAGGTTACCCACCCTTGAGCTTGGGGCTCATTACTCTCCTTGGATCTCCATGCCTTTGTATTTGTTTTAATCCCCCTCCACACCCGCTTGACTCATGGTTGTTGTCTCCCAATGTCCTTTTGTTCCCATTGTTTTGTGTCCACAGCTCCTCCCTTACAGTTCCTGTTACATGTAATCTGTTTTGTGTCTGTAGTCTATATATATGCTTGTCTTGCTTTTTATGTTTGTCTTTTTGCCTCTGACGAAGATTCTGCTAGGATCGAAAGCTCAGGCCCCTTTTGACTCCATTTAATTGAAATTTAGCAGGAGTGTTAAACATAATCTATTCGTCGTATTACCAAGAGTTAAATATGGGGGCTTAAGTCATTCAAATGTTATTGTAGTGTGTCCTTATTAGGCGTGGTTCAGATGTAAGGGAGAAATAAGTAGACAGGTCTTGACTCTCTGACTGCCTGGTATAGACTGACTTGGTTTCTGACTTTGAAACTCAAGGGTTTATTCCAGAAGATAAGATTTACATGAAAATATACATATTCATAAGATAACAGAAAGGATCAAATGAATATTAAACATCTTGCATCTTACAAGAACCAATAAGAATATAGAGACATCTAACAAGTCATGAATATTGAATAGAGAACAAAAGAATCTAACCATCCTGGTACCTGAAAGGAATGCTTCAGAATAAAGGGGGAACACTTCACAAGCCAGCCCAAAGAGAACTAATGAATGGGTGTGCATCAGAACATGCAAAGAATAGAATATAAATTCAAAAGAGAAATAGTTAAAGTTCAATGGCACAACTAAAAAACTCTCAATTCAAGATAGGTTGCATGGTGATAAAGAGCTTAAATGAAGAGAGGGACCTTATATCCTACATTATCATGAAACTCACGAGAGGGTTCCAATGGAGAGATTAAGCGCATCTGGGTGGCCTGGCACCTCCACTAGACAATGCCAATTCACCCCTATTCACCCCATTGGGGTGTCTTTCTTTGTTCCCTGTTATATAATACCGATTTGTCACGTTCATAGTTCTTCTTTTATCACAGCGCACTTGCAATTAGCTTATAATGACCTTGAATAGGGCCTGCTCTTTTCTTGCTCACATGAATTAAACTATGGAATTTACTTTGTACTGTAGACCTACTTATAACTCTTTTCTTGCTCAAATGAATAAACTTGCAATTTGTTTTATAGCAGACGCGCATACTATTTTTTTGCTCACAGGAATAATCTTGTAATTTTTAAATAAAAACTCATACTCTTTTTCTCTCTCACAAGAATTAGCAATTGTTTTATGGAGAAATCACATACTCTTTTACAGCTCACAAGAACCACACTTGGAATTTATTTGCACTGTACTCACTCTTTTCTTGCTCACATGTGAAAAAATATATATAATTTGCTTTCGCGACTATTACTAGACTTTTATATCATTATAATGAGATTGCTGAGAGTTTTTTCTTTCTGTCAGTATAAAAATCATTAGGGAAGAAGTAATTTAAGACCCGTGATATTGTAATGATTTTACGATAAGCGGTACCGATGAAAAAAAAATCACACGGAAAGGGGAAGAATTTGTAAGGTGGCACGCTGACGAGGGGGAAGAGGTGAAGACGACAAGACAGTAGTCTATGGGCCAACGTAGACCCTCCCCCCCCCCCCCCCCCCCCCTTAGGCACAATTTTTAGTGATGTTTTCCTGGTAGCTAGGACCCTCGGCTATCAGAATCTGCATGTTTGCCATAGGGTTAGTGCTGGGTGTGGCCACCAGGGCCGTTATCATGGCAACGCATAAAGGAAATATAGGAATTTACTAAAATACCTAATATTTCTATTTCAGACATTTGAAAAATGACTGGTAAGCATCTAAATATATGTATTTTGAGTTTCCTGATTGATTGAAAACAAAATCTAGGTCATTTGAAGTCACGGTCATGTCAAAGAATGGCCGTTACTACGGAAACGGTACCATAAAAATTGGATATTTTGGAAAAATATCTACACTTATCAGTATAAAAAAAACCAGAGAGGTGTCTACAAAATCTTAGATTATATTTTTCTATTAGCTAGGAACCTCAGCTATCATAATATGCCTGTTTACCATAGAGTTCAAGGTGGGCGTGGCCGCTAGGGCCGTTACCATGGTAACACATAACAAAATACTGGAATTTAGAAAATACCATATATTTGTCATTTAACAGCATAAAATATAAAGTAAGGCCTCTAATAAATGTATGCTGTCCCACTGATTCCAACCACAATCAGAGTCATTTGAAGTGTAAAAAAGGGCCGTTGCTATGGAAACGGTCCCACAGAATGCTGATATTTGTGGAAAATATTTATGATTTATCAATACAAAATAGAAAACAACTATCTGCAAAATCTTAAATCATGTTTTTCTGTTAGCTAGGACCCTTAGCTCTCATATTCTTCATATATATATCATATATTGTAGTTGGTAGTGGGCGTGACCTCTAGGGTTGTTACCATGGTAACACACCAAGGAATGGAATTTTAGAAAATAACATATATCTGTAATTCAATATCACAAAAACAAATTGTAACCATCTAACTATATGTATTTTGGGGTGCCCGTTTGATTGCAAGCAAAATCTGAGACATTGGAAGTCACCGTCATGTCAAAACATGGTTGTTGCTATAGAAAGGTTATGGTGAAATTAATAAATATTGGTGAAAAAATCTTTAACTATTCAAAGCACTTTATAAAGTAAGGGTCTCCACAACCTGAAATGATGTTTTTTCCCCCTGTACATTAGCTAGGACCCTGGATATCATATGTGACCCGCCGCCTCAAAACCTACAATAAGTCGCGCGGACCACAACGTAGCAAACAGCCCAAAATAATAAATTTGCTTGGATCAGTCGATTTTCTGTTTTTGATAGAAATGGGTAGTTTCATTATCATTCTATCATGTCTCAAGCTTGTGAGTCGTAATTCGACTTGGAAATATGTTTTGGGCGCATTTTAAAATGACTCGTTTTTTTCACCTGTCGAGCTAAAAATTCGAAATCGCCGAAATTTGTAATACTTTCCTTCAATACCAAATTACTACTTTACCTCTAAAGATATTAAATTGATTTTTGGAGTGAGTAATGAATAGGTCCTCCTGAAGCAGCATGCCAAAATTCAGCCTAATCTGATAATCCCTTCATACCGGTTGCTATGGTCAATTGAATACCCAGTTTTACTTGGGCGCACACAGAGAGCGAAGGTTTAGCACTCTTTTGTTCCGAACTTAAATGGCCATTTTCTCTGAATAGGAGTTATTGATTGCTGGTTACATACTGATCCTAAATGTGATATTTAAAGGCGTTATCATTGAGTTAATTAATCAAGTGATACACCATTGGAAAGCTGAGAATCTCTACTTTCAGAAAATGTATAAAACAAAAAAAATAATTTTGGCGACTTATTGTAGGTTTTGAGGCGTCGGGTCACATATCCTCCCTGACTGCCACAAAGTTGGATGTCGGGCGACCACTCGGGCTGTTACCATGGTAATATAATTATAATTCTTATCCGTTTGGTCTCAAACTGACGCCGATATGGTGGGTGTGAGCACCAGCCCCATTACTATGGCAACGCACCATCAAAATATTGGAAATTGTTTGAAAATGACAATAGTAAACACAAAATATTGGTCTTGATATACATATCATAAACTGCCTGAGTTATTACAGTCATAATCCGAATCACTTCAGGCCATAGTAATGTCAAAACAGGGTTGATGCCATGGTAGAATTATTATGAAAACTGAGAAATTGAATAAAAAGGGTGACAGATTTTTGATATTACACAGCAGCAATTATGTTACTAATACATTTTTTAACTGTTCGTCGTGCTCGGATAGCTCCGGGCAAGATGTGGGTGTCGATGTGGGGGACCGTTGCAGTAACAACAGCTGATCCTAACTCGTTAGCTGTACTTGAGTAGTTATGCTTCCACTTCTATGCCTTGGCGTTGGGAGGGAGGCAATGGAGGCTTTATCACAGAACCTAATGTATTCATAAGATGATAAACGTGTCGGTCTGTAGCTAAACATGTCTACTTGAAATAAATCTGAGGAGATTGGAATATAATTTAGCAATTTTTTCCCCCTAATCCTACCCATAAGAAATCTGCATGTTCATTAAGGATTAACAGCATGACCAAGGTGGTCTTGGATTTGGACTTCATCAGAAACAGGGCCAAGAATTGAACTTTTGGGTGCCTCATCATAGCTCAAATCCAGGACTAAAATGCTGATACCTGCCTGGATTTTTTAAATATTTACTAGAAGTTCTTCAAAAGAGTCACTGAGAAGGCCTGTGGTGCAATTGCAGCTCAGCATTCTCATGACTTGCATGATTGGGGTACATGTATATTAGCAATGGACTTGATGTTTTGGGGACCATAAGACCTATAAGTTTACACATTGGTTGCCCTTACAGGTAAGCTGCAGTTCTCTCGGCTTTAGAGGAGATATGGCCAATAGTTTGTGAGATGGTTCCTCTAATACTATCTTGCCTGAAGCATGGTAGGATAAAGGATGGGGGTAGCAGAGTTTAGTGGCTAAGTCCATAATGTTGTGAAATTAGTGAACACCAGTGGGTTTGTCTATCTATCTTTTACAGCTTTAAGGCGTTCTGCAGCCTTACTTGAACTGAGTATTCTCATATTAAAACTTGTATTGGTTTTCATGATTTCCATAACAATAACAAAAATCACATTACAATCAAACAGACTAATCAATGATTGACACATAAATAACATTAACAATCTTGCAACAAAAAGAAAGAAAAAAAATGAAAATAAACAAAAACTAAGAAATAAAAACAACACAAAAATTTAATGGTTGGTAACAACTTTACTACTAGGACCGTCTACAACAGATGTTCAATAGGGGACCTCTTTCTATAATGAAGGTGTTCTTTATTCTTTCCTTTTGAATAATTAATTCTATATATTTCATGTTTCGAATAAGAGCAATAAGACCACCTAGATTGACTACCAAGTTTTTACATTTCTGATCATATATGTATCTTTTATATAACAATACTAGATGGTTCAACAACATCCTGTGAGGACCTTTCCAGTATTTTATGAATCCCAGCATTACTCTTCTCTGAGTAAAATCCTCAAACGAAGCATGGAGTTTTAGTCCAATTTTGTCCACAAACTCATGTCTTAACTGTGATACAACATTGCATTCATAGAAAACATGTATTGGAGTTTCAAGGGATGTCTGACAGAGACAACAGAGTTCACTTTCCACTATTTTCATTTTGTACAATCTGTCGTTAGTGTACAAAATTTTGTGTAAAAGTTTAAACTGAAAAGCTCGCATTTTAACTTCTATTGTACATTAGAATGGTAATAAATAAATTTGGGACCACTCCTCCTCTTGAACCTTATACTGGATAGAAAAATTGTGTTCACAAACAGATCTAGCTTTATACTCATTTACAAACTCTATATATATATTCTTGGTCTTGAACTTGTGAATCTCTGATGACAAAAGTTCTAATTGTTTCTGTTCTTCATCTAAGTTACTCCAAAGCATTTCAAGTAGCAATGGATTAAATGTACTCTTCCAATGTCTACTTATCGACTGCACAATTGCCATATATTTAATACAATACAAGTTTAATATCCCTCTTTCTTTCCAAGATTCGAATTGAACAATTTCGCCATTATGACTGAAAATTTGATAAACATAGTTTAACCCTGCATCATGTAGTGGCTTGCAATATAAAGATTTGCTTTCAACTAAAATATGTTTGTTATTCCATACACACTGACTATACTTGTAGGCTTTTGCTAAACAGTCGGGTAACGTCGCGTCGCGTTGGTAGAAATTTTCGAACATTTTTCAGGAAGGTGTCTTCAAGGGGACAAATTGAAAAAGAGTCCATCTCAGTATGATTTTTCCCGTTTTCAGGCTAAAAACGACAAACAAGGGAATAAAGAAAACAATAGAAGGATAATGCAAAGAAAAACATGAACTATAAAGAGAGAATAGAAGGGTAGGAAGGATGGAAGAAAATATGATGAAAGGAAACAAAGAATACAACAAAAGGAAAGTTGGAAAGTAAAAATAAGTGGATAAAAACAAAGAATAACATAAAGAAAGATAGAGACATAAATGATAGAAGGATAAAGATATTAAGAGTAACATAAGGAAAGATAGAAGAGAAGATGATAATTTGAATAAAGGAATAACATAACGAAAGAAAAGATGAAAGGAAAACAAAATGATAGGATAAAAGCAAAGAATGTTTTAAGGAAAGTAAGTAAAGATGGGAAGCAGAAAATGATTTTAAAAAGAATAATATGAAATATAGAGAGAGAAATGATAGGATAAAAAAAGTTTAACTTATATAAAGAAAGACAGAGAGACAAATGATAGAAGGATAAAGATTAACGTGAGGAAGGTGGGGGAGAAAATGATAACAGGAAACAAAGAATATCATAACGAGAGGAAGGATGGAAAGATAATTGATAGAAGGATAAAAGCAAGAAATGACAAAGCGAGAGATAGAGAGAAAAATGATAAAAACATAAATATAAACATGAAGAAAGGTGGAAGAGAAGACGATGAAAGGGAACAAAGAATAACAAAGTGAAGATGGAAAGCAATAAAAAAAGAGGATAAAAATAATAAATATAAATAGTAACATGAAACGAACTCCGTTCGTGTGTGCGTGTCCCTCCGTCCGTCCGTGTGTCCGTCTGTCCGTGTGTGCTCAAAAAGTTAGAAAATGCTCCTTCTCCGTCATTTCTTGGCCGATTTTGATTCTGATTGTTTTATCTGATAGGGCTGAGTGGGGGCTTCCAAACTTCTACACAAAATCATGAAATTCATCAATTATGCAAATTTATGCAAATTTATTCAAAATCGACGCAAAATGCTACTTCTCTATTTCACACCGTATTTTGAATCTGATTGTTTTATCTGATAGGGCTGGGTAGGGGCTGTCAAACCTCTACACATAATTTTGAAATTCATTAATTATGCAAATTTATTGTAATTTATTCAAAATCAACAGAAAATGCATTTATAATCATAAAACATTAATTTGATAATTCATTTCTCACATTTACCTTCAAGGTTCTATCAAAAATTACATAAATTAACAGCCATTCCACAGATTTACACTTCTGGCGGGGACATATATTACGCATCTTTCTATCATTTATGTCTCTATCTTTCTTTGTTATTCTTTGTTTTTATCCACTTATTTTTTAACTTTCCAACATTCCTTTTGTTGTATTCTTTGTTTCCTTTCATCATATTTTCTTCCATCCTTCCTACCCTTCTATTCTCTCTTTATAGTTCATGTTTTTCTTTGCATTATCTTTCTATTGTTTTCTTTATTCCCTTGTTTGTCGTTTTTAGCCTGAAAACGGGAAAAATCATACTGAGATGGACTCTTTTTCAATTTGTCCCCTTGAAGACACCTTCCTGAAAAATGTTCGAAAATTTCTACCAACGCGACGCGACGTTACCCGACTGTTTAGCAAAAGCCTACTTGTCTGGTTTGTGTCATCCCCTCGAAATTGCTGATGTACATCTAGTTTCGACCATGCTTTTAACATATTACAATTGAATGTAGGAATGCTGTGTGTTCGTAGCTATTTTATAGAATAATTGCTCATAAATATTGTTTTTCCACCAAATTTATTTACAAAATATTCAAACAATAGTATCCAGTGGTGGTTTGTTCTTATGAAATATCTTTGAATCCATTTACCTAGCTGAGTATCTATCATACACTGTATATTAGGACATTTGAGTCCACCTTCAGAATAATCTGCAAACATGTTTGCCCTTGATATTTTGTCTGGGCCTTCCCACAAAAAGAAAACATCAACCTTTCAACTTCAATTAAAAACTCTCCAGGCATTTCAATATTTGACAATAGATATATTATTTTTGACATAACAAAAGTTTTCAAAATTTGAATCTTTCCAATCAATGCCAGGCTTCTATTCTTCCACTTTAAAAATATACCTTTTATTTCTTTCAAACGAATGTCAAAATTTCTTCTCCTAGCTTCTAGTTTATCAAAGGAAAAATATATGCCTAAGATTTCAATACCCTTCTCGGGCCTTTTAATGCCTAAGATTTCAATACCCTTCTCGGGCCTTTTAATGTCGTTCACCTTTTCTCCAAGGTGTCTGTCCTTTCCAATCCACATTCCTTCTGTCTTGGTTTTATTGATACAAAGACCGGATATCAGTGAAAATTCATCAAAAAATTTAAACAATAATTTAAGTGAATCTGTATCTTGACAAAAACATGTTATATCATCAGCGTACGCTGTATATTTTATTATTTTACCATCTACTTCAAAGCCTCTAAAACTTTCCCTATTTTTTTTATTCTCCTTAAAAAAGTTTCCAACCCCAATGTGAATAGGAGGGGAGCCCGGGGGTCACCTTGACGTACTCCTCTTGAGATTTTGAAATATCCTGTAGTAAATCCATTTATCAATACACAACTGCTTATGTCATTGTGTAGTGTTTTTACCCATTTTATTAAAGATGGCCCAAAATTATATGCTTCTAAACAACTGATCAGAAATGCATGACTAATAGAATCAAACGCTTTAGTCAAATCTAATGCTGCAATGATGCCTGGCATATCTTCCTCTTCAGCATAATACATTAGATCAGATATCAGCCTAATCCCCTCTCCAATGTATTTTCCTTTAATAAAAGAAGTTTGCTGACTGTCAACTAATTTTGGCCAAGAACTTTGAAACTATCTTTGTATCTACATTTAAATGTGTAATTGGACGCCAATTGCTGAGAATTATCTTGTCTTTGTTTGGTTTGGGAATTAATTTAATCACACCTTGTCTTTGTGAGACAGACATGAGTTCCTTTTCATGCGCAAAATTAAAAGCTTCAACCAAATGTTTTGAGATCAAAGGCCAGAAATTCACATAAAATTCAACAGTTAGTCCATCATTTCCTGGGGTTTTGTTTTTTGCCATTTTTAACAGTTCATTTCTAACTTCAGAACTTGTTATCTTGCCTTCACATGAGGCTTGCTCATCTTCTGTGAGTTGTTCAACCTTCGTTTACTCAATGTACTCTTTATAAACTGTTTCAGATACCTGATCTTTATTCTTAAATAACTTGTGAAACGATTCTTTTACAAAATCTGGAATTTCTGTCGCCTTCTCAATGTTTCCATTGTCTGTATGTAATACCTCAATATTGGTTCTTTGTGCCTGACCTTTCTCTAGTGACAAAAAATATTTTGTACTCTTCTCTCCTTTCTCATACCAAGTACATCTTGACCTCAAGATTGCCCCATGGGCAAAATAATCATATATTTTATGTAATTCCTGCTCAATTTCCTTTTTTTCTGTCCACAACATCATCTCTCCTTTCTTGATCTATTTCATTTATTTCCTTCAGTTCTTTTTCCAATTCCTTTCGTCTCTCTTCTTTCTCACAGTTTTTTTCTTTTTTGAGAATGGAATAGTGAATTCTCTTATTTTAAACCTCAACCAATCCCACAACATCCCTTTATCACTCATGTCTTCATAACCATTTACCCATATGGGGTAATTCTTACTGAAGGCTTCAACATAATATTTATCATTCAATAAGCTAATATTGAATTTCCAATATGATGGGTCAGTAACATGTTTCTTAATCTGTATATGCAAGCTGACATAATCATGATGAGATAACACACTTGGTAAGATATCATTTTCCACTATCTTACTTTGCAACGGTTCATGGATTAACCAAAAATCTAATCTTGCACATGAGGATTGTATCTTCTCCATGTAAATCCCTTTGTTCTCAAGTTTCTAGACCTACATATATCAATCAATCCAAACTGTCTTTTAAAATTTTCAATAAAATAGAGAGGAGTGTTTCCAGATTGTTTTCATTGAACCTTCCCTATCAAGCTCTAAATTTTGAATAAAATTAAAATCTCCACCCAACAAGAGAACTTGTCCAACATCAAGGTGCTCTTTCAGGGTTAGTTCCACATTCTTAAAGAATTCCACATGATCTTTGGGGCATATATGTTACATACAACATAAACGTTCTTATAAATTTCCACTCTAACTAACAGAAACCTTCCCATTGTATCCTTCACTGAGTCCAATACTGTAATATCTGGATTTTTTTCCCCTTCAAAATAAGGCATACTCCTCTACTCATAGATGTTCCATGACTAAAAATGATATTCGATCTTGTTTGATTCTTCCAGAATATTTCATCTTTCTCTGCTGAGTGTGTCTCTTGTAATAATATGATATCTTTTTTTTTAAGCATAAAATTGAAATATCGTTTTCTTGTTTTGAAATCCCCTAATCCATTAACATTATGTGTCATTAATTTCAAGTCCATATTTTGAGTTTAGCTTCTCTAAAGTTCCCATCATATCACAGTGTACAAACAAGCAATTACAAACCAATACAAAAAACAATATAAACAACAAAACACAAAAAAGTTCAGAGGTTGATCTTCCACCCTCTATTGTGGAGTTCATTTGGCGCTCTGCTCCGTGAGTCTCATTTGTTCTTACTTCAATGAATGCTTTTTTATCATACACATTTAACATTTTTATGAGGTTATGAGGTTATTTGTAGCTTAAATTTCTCTTTGTCCTTTTTTCTCATTGTGTTATTTGTTCTCTTTACTTCTATCCTGTTTGTTCTTCGTTTCTTCTTTCCAATATATAGCCATCAATATATTATTTTTATCTTGTGGTTCCTTTTCCTCAACTATTATTCTGCTTTCTTGTATGGGGAGGATTCACTTGATCTTATATCCAACCTCCTTCCCATTCTGTTGATCCTTGTAGAAAATGCGCGCTGGGAATTTAAAGTACACCATTCTGCTTCTGTTTTCCTCTTTCAGCTTTCGCTTGATGTGCAGTTACTCTCGTAGCTCCTTTGGAAGCATCTCCTCCACGTAGATGGGGTGGTCCTTTCCTTCGTGTTGGTAGGGTTTCGATTTCAAAAGGCGACGGGCATTGCTCAAGATAAGGCTTCTACTGCTGTATAGATTGAAAGCCACTATGATTGGTTGGGGGCGACGGGCTACTGAACCTTCGGACTATCGGACCCTTTTGCCGATTCGGTCTATCGAACCTTCTATCTATCGGACCTTCTGACTATCGGACCCCGTTGGACATTCGATCTATAGAACATTCGGACTATCGGACCCTCCGCCGATTCGGTCTATAGAACCTTCTATATATTGGACCCTCTCTTACATTCGGTCTATCGAACCTTCTATCAATTGGGTGTCGGTCTATCGGACCCGCTTACTATCGGACCTTCTAGCTATAGGGCTGTAACCGATTATCCAACCCTCCCCCGTTTGGTTTGGCAGAATAAAGTCAGAACTCAGGATGGAGATATAGGTGTCATCTATACCTCCGCCACTATGTTAGAAAAGAATACATATTTTGCAATGCTTCAGTAATGTCTCTATGGTTAGGATGAAGATGATGAGTGAATCCTCACTTCACCCTAGAGGGAATTCAAGTTTACTTAGTATAGTTTGGTAGGTAGTTCTGAAGTCTGTCAATGCCTTCTTGTATCTGTTCTTTATGATAACTCTGATTGACGGGTAATCCTCAACCTCATCCAAAGTAGCGGGTGTTGCTGCAAGAGGAATTCTGCTGAAAATGTTCCGTACCTCTATCCAAAAGATGCTCTCTAACTTCTGATTCCTAATGGCATCCATTTATAGAACTCCTCGCAGGGGGAAAATGGAATACATGTAGCTGTCACTCATGTCAACTTGGTGTGGACACTGATGTACCTCACTTATCATTTCACAGATGACCGTGAACTCAATACCGACACATTAATTGCAGTTAGCAGTACAGTCGGAAATTAGTTTTATAAAAATAATATCATCACCAACATTATCTTTCGTGTTGTTAAATCACAGAAATATGCCACTTTCTTTCTAAATATAGATTTCTCGATCATAATCTGCCTTAGCAGCGACCATATTTGGATATGGTCATTGTGTTAAATGATTTTCAATGAAATCATTCAGGCTGCTTGCAATGGAGATATCTAGCATGTCCAGACTGTTTAGATTGTTTTAAAATAATGTTAAACTAAAACAATGCCACTTTCTGAAATGACGATATTTTAAAGATGCTTTTTGGTGCTCACAGCCACAGTACAACACCTACCAAGCAGTCAAAGTTAATACCGTAATACGACAACACAGTAGATGAGAGTATCTCTAACTACAGTGGTCACTTTTCAATATGAATTGGCTTATGTAATGATTTTCAGAAGCCTTGCATATATATTTTAACATTTGCATCTTCGTTTGTCATAGCAAGTGTTCTACCAGGCATGAACTTGAGGCCTCCAACCTGGAAAATATTCTTGCTACAAATTTATGAACTCAGTTCATAATTCATTATATCCCTTTCTTCAAAATCAATATCAGCTTTCTTATCATTCTTTTCCTTTAGCAACGGCATATATTTATATGACTGACCTAATTTCATCCGGCTTTTGATTGCAATTAAAGGCACAGCTTTAATTGTGTATAATTAGATGCCTACATTGTACTTCCTTACATTACAAATACATGGTGGAAGCACTGTGTTATATTGGTGAAGGCCTTTCACTCTCATACGAGAGCTCTTGGATTCGATCCTTGATCGGTGCGTACATCACTGGGCAAGGTGTTTTGCCCACATGTTTTGCTTGACCCAGATGTATGAAATGTGTATAAGGCACTGATGTAGTTATCCTGGGTCAGTAAGATCAATTTATTATTATCTATTATTCTAAAACTCTGATGTTTCTTGGTGCCTTACCATGGTATCTACCTTGGCAGTCTCACCCACAACAAACTTTGTGGCTACTAGGAAGCTTTCGATTATGATAGCTGAGGATCCTAGCTGACAGATAAACACCATTTTAGGCTGTACATACACTTGTTCTTTGTTTTGTGTTGATTAGTTACAGAAATATTTAAATTTTATCATACTGTTTCTATAGCAACAGCCGTGTTTTGACATGACGGTGACTTTCAATGACTCTGATTCTACTTGCAATCAAACGGGCACCCCAAAATACATATAGTTAGATGGTTACAATTTGTTTTTGTGATGTAGAATTTCAGGTATGTAGTATTTTCTAAAATTCCTTGGTGCGTTACCATGATAACAACCCTAGTGATCACGCCCACTACCAACTACAATATGTGATATATATATGAAGAATATGAGAGCTAAGGGTCCTAGCTAACAGAAAAACATGATTTAAGATTTTGCAGACAGTTGTTTTCTATTTTGTATTGATAAATCATAGATATTTCCCACAAATATCAGCATTTTGGGGGACCGTTTCCATAGCAACGGCCCTTTTTTTACACGCCCATGACTTCAAATGACTCAGATTGTGGTTGGAATCAGTGGGGCAGCTGGAAATATATATATTAAAGTCCTTCCCATATATTTAATGCTGCTAAATGACAAATATACGGTATTTTCTAAATTCCAGTATTTGGTTATGTGTTACCATGGTAACGGCCCTGTCAAACATGTCAAACAGGCAAATTATGATAGCTGAGGGTCATAACTAATTAAAACAAAGACTGTGCAGACACCTTTTTCTTTCTATTTTGTAATGGTTAATTATAGATTTTGTCACAAATAACAGCTTTTTGTTGTACCGTTTCCATAGCAACGGCCTTTTTTTTACACGCCCATGACTTTAAATGGCTCAGATTGTGATTGCAATCTATCAAGCAGCTTGAAATACACATAATGGGTTTCTTACCATATATTTTATAGCTATTGAGTTACAAAGATAAAGTATTTTCTAATAATCCAATATTTTTGATGTGTTACCATAGTAACGGTCCTAGAGGCCACACCCACCATCAACTGTACATCAAATAGGCAGATTATGATAGCTGAGGGTCCTAGCTAATAGAAAAAAACATACTTTAGGCTTGTGCATACACCTTTGTGGGAAGAATTTCAGAATTAAAAAAAAAATAGATGCGTAATTGTCCTAAAGTATGTATGCACATTTTTGTGATGCAGGGCCCTAGAAAGCAATCATATCGTCTAAAGGCATATAAATTATACGTTTAGATGAAAGGAATCGAACATGATGATAAACTCTAATTGACCAACATATTTTGCAAAATTGAGTTCGGTTAGTGTTCGCCCAATGTTAATGGTAGAAGCTTTTTAGATCTATCGTCGGTGAATTCATGAAGTAGCTCTACGCCAAATATGGCGTGAAATATCAAATTTCATTTTTTCAATTTTTAGAATCTATTTACCATCATTTATCACATAACAAAGTTTCAAGTATCAAAATATATAAATATAATATAATATTTGAAATAAAGGCAGGACTTACCTGATGCTTGAACCGTTTGAAGACCAATCATCAGGAGAGTAAGGGCTGCCACAAGGTTTAAATTGGCCCCCATGGTTGAGGGCGTCCAACTTTACCAGAAGTAATTTGACAGACCCTACAAAAATAAAACAGAAATGAAATGTTAAATAAAAGTGTTCTTTGTTATACAAGGTGTAAAGGCCCGGTCACACCGCCAGAAGTTTGTTGGAGCGTTCCTTGAACGGTAGGGAGAGGGGGCCGAATTTCGACAACGCTCGTCACCGCGCACAAAATTGGGAAAAAATCGAAAACACGGGCGTTTCCTTAGCGGTGCACCGCTGAAGCCGGCGTTGCTTTAGCGTCGGTTTAACGGTAGCGAGCGGTAGCGAGCGTTGGTCCCGCTCCGACACCTCCATACCAACGCCAAACCAAAGTTCATCACCGCAATGGATCGCTGCTTCAACGCCCGACACCGTTCCAGCAATCCCGTGTCCGCTCGTAAAACGCTTACAAGCGCTCCACCAAAGTTTGTGCAACGTTAAATCACCGCCCGGGAAAAAACTGCCGAAGCAGCGGTGGTCCAGCGTTCAAGATTTCTGCGTTGGCCTAGCGGACCCAAGCGTCCACGAACTTGCGTCTAGCGGTGCCAAACTTTGACTGGGCGTTGTTGGAGCGGTGGTGAACTTTGCCGGAGCGGAAAATTGCCCGCTCCTCACCGCTCGCAATATTTTGTGCAGCTCCAAACTTTCGGAGCGGTAGGATGGACCATCAGCGGTGGCCGAGCGTATACGGCGTTGCCTTAACGGGGGCCAACTTCTGTTAAACGGTGGTGAACGGTTACGAGCGGTGATGATTTTTTTTCACCGCTCCAGGAACGCTCCAGCAAAGTTCTGGCGGTGTGACCGGGCCTTAACGCTATTCGGATATGAGCTACGTCATATCTGAATTCAGCAGATTGTCACCAGAAAATGTATTTCAAAAAGGTTTTAGACCATATTTAGTTAGGTAATTAAACCTCAACTAACTTTGCGCCAGAATTACCTGACTTTAGTAAACTTGATAATAAGCCAGTTCGGGGTTGCAATCTGAGCATGAGCAGATAAAGGTCATCTGTACCAAAATTCTAAAACCCACTGACACTAATATTCGATATGTGCTCATGAATGTCATGTAATCATTATTCAATTATGCACTAATGGTGCATTCCATGATATCCAGGTGGAAGTATTCTTTTTAAAGGGGGAAGCAAAAGCTATTCATGAGGCACCTCTATCACTCCCAGAGTTATTTTTCTGAAGTGCACATAAAGGGACCCTCCATGTCTAAAATATCTGTGGATATTTGGGGTCATTTGTACCATGCGCTAACCCCGAACTGGCTTATTCGCGAAACTAACCGAGCGGCACTTGAAGCGAACCTCGGAGAGTGAGAGAGAGAAAAAAAATAAATACAGATATCAATAAGAAGATGTAAGAAAAAAAATCAAGTAGAAATCAGTATGAGGTGTAATAAAGAATGAACTTAGAAAAGCTGAAATTGAATACTAAGGAAGGAAAGAGTTTCTCTGTGTGTTTGTGTGTGCGAAAGCACACGCACACATACACACACACCCAAACACACACACACACACACGCACAAACATATGCCCATACGAATTAGATATTCTTAACTGCTCGTGGTAACTTGAAAAGCGGAAATTTCAGAAATTTACAATTTCATTGTAATTATTTAAAAAGGCTGGCAATTATATAAAGACAAAGCAGTTACTGTGAAATACATACATAATTATAAGGAGATGAGTAGGGTTTTTTTTCTTGTTTCGAGTTGTCTTTATTTTGTTTTGAATATAAATATAACAAGCAGTAAATCAGGAGCTGGTTTTGGAACGGAATAGTTTTTATTAACCAATATCATTTTGTTAAAAAGAAACGATTCAAGTATAGAATCACACCTGTTTTTCTAATTCCCGTCAATACTTCATGCTATCTTTTGTTGTTGATACATACCTAATTAGGATTAAGGGCATTCGTTGGGTTTTTAAGTTTAAGACACGATTCAGAAGAAGGGTTCAGAAAGAAATAAAATGAGGAAATATGGTGATAAAGCAAAAACAGGGTTCCGAAACCTGATAATAGATGTCTTTTGCACTAATTAGGGCTGAAAACGAATTTTCTTTCTCGGCGTTGTTCATGTAAAGGTAAAATAGAATTGTATTAGTGAACCAAACCGATGGCTCGACATCAAGTCAGATAGTCAGTCACTTGTAAAATGAGCACAAAACAGCATTTTATTCGTATCCATGGAAATTATACAAATCCCTAAAAACGATAGATATTTCCCTCAAACTAGTCCAACCGTTGGTTCACAACAGCACCATCTAGGGCAATCAATCCCAACGAAATTGCGCCCACGCTTTGTTTGCTTTAAACCTTAAAGAAAGACATGCATGGTATCACGAAATTCACTGTTCGCATTCAGATAGTGGTATTACATTCAATGGTGTTCTCAAATAGCATAAGGCTAGTTTACACTAAAGTCTAAATATTGCTATTTTGAGGATGGTGTAAACGAGGTTAATGTGATTTTTTTTCAATATTGAAACTAGAGAATATATGACCTAGCTAGACTTGCCTTCATCATATTCGTGCAGAAGCTATCTAAGGCTCCACAGAAAACGGGCTGAATGCATTACATCGTCATATACGGTGTGACCCAGTTAAGAAAGAAACCCTAAATTAAAGGGTTATTGTGACGAAATTATGAGTTCTATGACTATGAAAACTCATTTTCTATGCAGTAAAAATGATATATTTTGATTTATATACCTTGATGGCATCCGCCCGTAAATCCCTTAACGAGCCCCATCGTTTAGAAAATGAAATATAAAAAAACCGAGTAAAAAAAAAAAAAAAATTCGCCAGACCTTCAAAATTCGCTCAGTGGGGAGGGGGCCCTTATGGGGGTCCAGTTTCCCTCCATAATTCCTTGACAAGCCAAAAAAAAAAAAAAAAAAGTCTCCATTCTAAAAGGGGGGGGGGGGGGCACAATCGAGAAAATGGCGGATCGTCTATGGTCAAAATGCATACTTTTCTTCCAAAGGGGGGGGGGGGGGGCACGGGCCGGAAGTGCCCCCCACCCTGGATCCTCCAATGCATTGTTATGTTGATATCATAACCTGCCGGCTAACCCAATGGGTTGCCGGGCCTGGTTTTATATGTATAAGCATGCATGATCTCGAATAAAGACATGATATACCACCACCAATTCAGTTTCATCTTACCGCCTTTTCAATTGCCTCTCATCATTTACATAATTATTCAATTCAATTCAATTCAAAAATGGTCTTTATTAACATACAAACATGAAGCAAATATATAAATCGTACATGAAAAGCAGCCTCAGCTGGAATATTCATGTTTACATGTTCGTAGGCACAACATTTTTAAAAGACTAAACATGTAAAAAAGGGTACTATGCATTGCACAGGTTTTCATAAAATATGGTGACATGTAAAAGTCGTTATTAATTGCATGTAAAAAGATTGAAATATATACATTCATAACAGTCGACTTGGGGGAGGAGACTAGCACTTAGTGCATATACCTCTGATAAAAGTGATAAGAGAGAAGAATTAAGAATTTTCAACATTTGTTGAGTAAATCAACTAAAAAGGGCTATGGACTATTTTTAAACCGTTTTGTTCTAGCTTGAAATTGCTGATAAGTGTGCATACGGCGAAGGGATATGTTAGTGTGTTTTTTCTGAGGTAACCATGTCTGACAAAAAGGGTGATTTGAAAATGATTTGGCAAATTTTATACACAGTGCTAGTCTCCTCTCCTCAAGAGTTGGTAAGTTACATACTTGACATGAATTTGTATATGAGATGTAATTATGCCCTAAAATGATCTTACATACTCTTCGTTGTATTTTTTCAAGATTATTACTTTGCTGTACGGTAAGACTACTATGGAAAGCTGGAGCACAATATTCTAAAATTGGTCTAATATAGCCTGCATATATTGTCACTAGATCCTTCAAAGGCAAATTGAATTTCTTAAGTTTCCTCAACATATATAGTTTTCTATTGCACCTTTTGACCAAGTCATCAATATGTAAATTCCATTTTAAATTGGATTGTATAATCACTCCAAGAATTGTAATACTTTGTACATTGCATAAAACAGAGTTATTAATGGAAAGAACTTCAGGAGGAGGAGGATTTTTCATAAAAGTAACATGCAAAGTAAAACACTTTGAAGGATTGAGTGACATATTATTTGATTTTGACCAGTATTGCACAGAATTTAGTATGGGTTGTAGTTGTGAGACATCAGTTGATTTACGACATTGTACTAAGGACAAATCATCAACATATTTGAAATAATGTATAGGAATATTTTTACATAAATCATTAACCATAATTAAAAAGAGAATGGGGCCAAGGCGTGTCCCTTGAGGGACACCGGCATGATTAACTTTAATATCAGACATAGTTCCATGATATAAAGTACTTTGTTTACGACATTCTAAAAAACTAATTATCCAATTTATTATCCAAGGTTTTATATGCATATTTATCATTTTTTCAATTAGAATACTGTGATCCAAGCGATCAAATGCCTTCCTAAAATCTGTACATACAACAGTAGACAATGACTTATTATTTTCTGCATGTTGATAAAGATAATGTAAAAGACCAACAAGGTAATGTGATGTAGATAATCCTGCTCTGTTACCAAACTGGTGTACATCAATCTGTTTCTCAATGTCTTTCAATAACCACTGAGCTATAAAAGATTCAGCCAACTTAGAGAAATGTGAAGTCAAAGCTATAGGACGCAAATTATTTATACAAGGTGGGTGAGATTTTGGAATAGGGGTTACTTGACCGAATCTCCACTGTGAAGGTATAACACCTTGTCTGAAAGAAATATTAAGAATCCTAGTAATCGGTAAACTCAATTCACAGGCAAATTCCCTAATAACACGAACTGGAAGATCATCTTTAACAGATCCTTCATGTAACTGTAATTTCCGTAATCTACAATAGACGTCCCAACAACTGATCTCTGGACCTTCAAATTGAGAAGGTAAAAAGGCTGGTAATGATTTTCTATTTAAAGGAGAAAGATCAGCAGCAATAGACACAAAGAAATCATTTATTGCATTAGCTGCTTGTTTAGAATAGTGATTGTTTTGAATCTCAATACCAGGAATCATTATTGGGATATGGTCCTGATTACCGTTTGTAAGTATTTTTATATGTCTATACCAGGCTGATGGATTATTCAGCTTTTCCCTTTTAATACGGGTGTTATAATAATTTTTTTTTGCAACATAAATGGCTTGAGCAACTTTATTTCTTAAGTGTCTCCAAACAGTGTCATTTCGTTTTTTAAAAGCTTTTTGTCGGTCACGTATGAGCGATTTAATAAAAGGAGTTACCCAAGGTTTATCAGTTTGGCTAACTTTCACTTCATGCGAAGGTAAGTATAAATCAAGTTTAGTTTTAATGCTATCAATCAACCTTGTATACATTAATGATAAGTCAGAAGTATTAAAAAAAACTTCTTCCCACGTTTGTGCTGTTAACCATTGACCAAACAACCGCAATCCACTGTCCTTCAAAGGACGCACAATTCTAGTTTTCTAATCAACAATTTCTTTAGAAACATTAGAAGAATACCAAATAATACAGTTATGATCGCTTCTGCCGACTGGAGGGAGAATTAAAATATTTTCATAAAATTCATAAAAGTTTGTAAAAATCTTATCGAGTATATTGTGCCCTCTTGTTGGTTTATTGACCACTTGTTTAAACTTGTCATCTCTCAAAATTTCATCAAAATTTAAATCATTAAAATCGCCGAGTACCGCTATCCCTGCGTCAGGGTAATTAACAAGTAGAGAATCGATTGTTGAAATAACATGATCTGCATAATCAGCCTCATTAGGACTTCTTGGAGGAAAGTACAGTAAACACAAAATAATACAAGAAATTCTCCTTGGTAAATGTGTGGGTCTTAACATGACCCAAATTGCTTCAATATCATCTGGTACTTTGATATCAGTTAAAAGGCGAGGATGATATATATGCTTGGCGAGGAGCGCTACCGCAATTATATCATGATATTATTATATGAAATAATATCTTTCTATAACCCTTTTGAACTCTTTGGTTGTACTTATCAAACAGCTTTAATTTCCGGGTGCACACTTCAAACTTTGATAATTTAGCAATTTAGACATTTTTCGAAAACCATTTTAAACTGATGTATTTTGAAAAGATGATCGATAATAACTTTGACTTGTACTCGTTTTTCGATTGGCATCTTCGACATAAAATCATTGTCAGCTGTAATTTTATCTTTGTTGTTCATACCAATGTCTTGTAGCTTTCGTTCTTCATTGCTTCTTCTTCCTTTCAATGTCAACTGCTTACTCATTCTCTGTATTTATTTAGTCTAAACCTAATGTATAATTATTCAGTTATGTTAATCCAGCATAATGTTTCATCTTTTATTAATATGTTTATGATGTACATGTATGTCAAATGCTTTTATGTTATTGTAAACTGAATGCAATTCAGCCTGACTGTGAGCTGCAATTTTTAGTATATATTTAATAAACCATTCAATTCAAATTCAAATATAACATGTATAAGGCACAAATGGATTTTTACATGTAATTTTGAAAGCTATATTTCCCTCTGAAGCGTATATGGATTAATGTCATCAATGTATCTTTTGAAAGGACACTCCTCCAACTTTTTGAAAAGCAAGAAATTATAAGAAATTATACCTATCTATCTATCTGTCTATATATCTATATAGTAAACAAAATAATAAAGTTATGCGTCGGTATGTAAACAATAGATATCGAAGAAAGTGTAAATACTCAGGAGTCAAATAAAAACACCGCAGGAGCCAAATATTTAGACTACTTTATCAAAGTAAGAATGAAAATAAACAATTTGATGCACAAAATTAAGGAGACGCATAAGTTGCCAAGATACAAATAAAAAAAATAAAAGTAAGCTCGACGCATGATGTAAGCGCTAGGTCAGTAGTGACGGCACAAAGGAAAGTATGGATTGTTTGTGCTATTTAAATTTGTTTTAAAAAAAATGAAACGCGCAATTCCAAAAATACATGGCGCCACAAAAGAAGATACTGCGCAATAAAATAAATTAAGGTCCATTAGAAGTTTTAGAAGTTTAGAAGTTTATTATGACTCAACGACCCACATGGGGTATGGAAGTATAATACAAAGTATGTACAAAATTAAAATATAATTACAAACAAATATACAAATATATGTATACATGTATATATAATACATCAGAATACAAAAAAAAAACAGTATGAAGAATAATGCAGGCACTGCCTGAAATTGTAAAACATAAATTGTAAAAATATTTTAAAAAAAGAAATAATCACGATATAATGACAGAGTATAGTAATGTTGGATATCTAACGAAAAAAAAAAAATGACATTATTTCTCTACAAAACATCGAAACATTAGACAGAGACCTTTTTTTTTAATGGAATTAAACAATTCATTAAATTTAAATGTGCTAGGGTATTTCCAATAATATCTCTTGATGAATTGTTAACGTTGGATCTCAAAGAAAGGACATATAAACAAATAGTGAAATTCATCACCGATATCATTTGTAGAACAATGAGTACATAAACGTTCAGCTTTCGGAATCTGGCTGTAACGCCCAATCGTTATTGGGAGTTTGTGATTGAGACATCGAAATTTCTTCTATTATTTTCGTTAAGGTGAATCAAGTACTTTTCAAAACAATCTCTGTTTTAAATTCTATAAATAGTACATTGATGGTTTAACTCAACATCACTGTGCCACTCCTGCTCACTTACATCTTGAAGTTTTTGGGTTACAATGCTTTTAAAATTTGATGAAGTCAGATTGATGGCTTGATTTTTCCACAAGTCAGAAAGACCTAAATTATCAAGAATATCATGATGATCGAGAAGTGTAAGATAAGCAAAAAGCGCATCTAGAAGGAGACATCATAAAAGGAAAATTGCGCAAAGTGGTATAATTACTGAGCAGTAAAGTTGATGAAAACGGACGTGTTTTTTCCGTGCTCCCGGAAATTATACTTTTGGACAATATTTTGAAGATAATATGTGAAGGAACTTATCTGAAGGAACATATCTGACGAACTTTTCTGAACATTGTTGCAACTTTTCATCATCGTGACTGACCGTCGTAAGTAATCTTTTAAGAGAAACATTATTTACGCGCCGATGAACATCTTACCTATCTGAATTCGACGTTTAAACTTTTGAACTTTTATCGTCGCTTTTTAAATCGTTTTTATCGTCCTCATTCTGCGTTATTCACGAATTTCAGTTTATATTTCGAACATTTTCTTTACATTACCATCTCGTTGCCTAGTAAATGTATCTGCCCCTGTAACCGTCCGCAACCCATCTTGTTGCCTGGTAACTTGTAAAACGCACAGTTTAGACGACGCTTCATCCACTTGCGTATCACCTCGATCAACTCAGTTTGTGACGTAACAATTATAACTGTGTATTGTGCGCATTTCTCACATTGTGACGTCACCGAGCTACATCATGAATAGGTTTTCCGTGCTCGACGATGAGGTTGCCATTAAAGAGTCCAACCAGGCACTGGAGGAAGCGGTGACGTATGCTGTGGTTGCCGCCACCGGCATTGACACAGGCTCCACCCCAAAGAGGTCATCATCCAAACAGAAAATCCCACCACAGCCCGAAATCGACGTTACCAGTATGATCTCGCAGGTGATGACCGCAATTCAACCAATGATTGTGAAGGCGATCACCTCTGCAGTGACAACAGCAGTCACCGCAATGATGGAACGGATGCCGGGAGCTCTGTGGCGCCATCTCAACATGCAACCCGACTCCAGAACGACATGGATCGTCTGGAGCAATACGGCAGAAGGGAGAACATTCGGATATATGGCATCCCAGAGTCCGACGGGGAGGACACTATACTGCCAAGGTGGTGTCAGTCGTGCAAAGAGCAGGAGTTCACGTCTCCCGTCATGACATAAGCGTAAGCCATCGGTTACCCGCGACGAAATCACGAGGACCATCTGCAGTCAAGAAGGCGAGGCCCATTATTGCAAAGTTCGTGCGTCGGGAGACCAAGGTAGAGGTAATGAGAGTCAAGCGTCGTCTGCGAACATGTATTTAAATCGTTTTATTATCTAAATTGATTCTAATGAGTAATATTGTTGTCATGCGTTTCTCCGGTATTCATGTTACCCATACACTATGTTTATGATGATTACTTGCTGATTTGTGTTTTTATTGTTACTGATTTGTATTTACATTATTATTGATTTGCATGTTGACTGCTGAAAAGAATTGAAATAAAATAAATCTAAATCTAAATCTAAATCTAAATCTAATAGCCCTGTCTATCACCTTTAGAGATGTGCGAACATTGCAATGGTGTATTACATAATCCGAACCTGATTTCTATGGGCAGTACAATAGGCCCTTGAAATTGCCCTTGAGTTTATTTTTCGAAAGTAGTTTTTATCAAATATATAAAAATATAAAATTAGAGTATTAAATGAAGTACGTTCAAATAATGTACTGTGGACGAAGATTAACGTGAATCAAAATTTCAGTATAATATTAGGTGTTGTTTATACCCCACATGAAAATTCCAAATACTATAATTCAGACAGCTTTGAAGATAATATAGGCTTAGATATTATTGATTTGAGGAGTACATTTGATGCACCATTATATTTAATCAGATATTGTAATGTACGTACAGGGAATCTCCCAGATTTTAGTGACAAAGAAGAAGATATTGAGTTATTTAATTCATACGATCATGTCATTCCCGAGAGAATTAACACGGATACCTGTGTAAATAACAATGGTTTGAAATTAATTGAGCTTTGTAAGTCATTGGATTTAAGTATTATTAATGGTCGGGATACTGCTGATGTTCCCGGCAGTCTGACTTATGCCAATACAAGTGTTATTGATTACTGCATAACAACTCAGGAAAATTATAAATATGTGCAGAAGTTTGTGGTTGAGGAGTTCGACAATTTTGTTTCAGATAGGCATAACCCAATTTATGTGCACCGTGATATTAATGTTCAGTACGATATAGAAGATATTAAATTGACTATAAAGAGGGACAAAGGTCCTGATTCATTTAAAATAGCATGGGATAAGTCTCGTTCAAAGGATTTCGTGAATGGGCTTTAAGAAAATGTTTATGATGACATTAATTTCATGATTAGTAATACTGAAAACGAAATGTATAGTCAAGAATCAGTTGATGAGATTTATGATATGATTAAGACAGTGTATATGAATGCAGCTTCTACAGCAGAAATGGTGAAGGAAACTTCTTTGCAGCGTCGCTTTAATAGTAGTGAAAAGAGGAAGCCAAAAAACAATTTACCTTGATTTAATGAAGAGTGTATAATATTGAGATCGCAGTTTTTCAAATTGAAAAACAAACGAAAGAAAGCTACGGATGCTTCGATCCAAGAAGAACTTGAAGAACAAGAAAACTGTGAATAATTTGCGTTCGGTCTATTTTAATAATCTTCATAAAAAATTGCGTGACTTAAAAACGAAAGACCCCAAACAGTATTGGAATATTCTTAACGTGAATAAAAAGGGGGAAATTATTGTCCTGTCGATATTGATGAATTTAGAACTCATTTCCAGAAATTAAATGATACCAATAGATTACTTTCACAAAGATGTAATTTGTTAGGAAACCATAACAATTACATTTTGGGGAATTCGATCAACCTATTTGTGAAGAAGAAGTTATTAATCAAATTACTAAATTAAAATGCAACAAAGCGTCTGGAGTCGATCTGATATTAAATGAGTGTTTGAAATGTCGTCCTAAGCAATTGAGCAGTTTACTCACCAAGCTGTTTAATTTAATATTTGATTCAGGTATTATTCCAACAGATTGGACCCTTGGGCTTATATGTCCAATATACAAGAAAAAGGGGTCACCGAAAGATTCTAATAATTATAGAGGAATTACCTTACTTAGCTGTGTTGGTAAATTATTTACATCGATAGTTAATGAAAGATTAAACTACTTTTAAGATAATAATAATATAATTGGAGAGGAACAAGCAGGATATAGAGAAAAATTATTCGACCAGTGACCATGTCTTTGTTTTACACTCTCTTTTAGATTTATACCTATCTCAAAAGAAAAGAGTTTATTGTGCATTCATTGATTATAAGAAGGCCTTTGTTTCTATAGATAGGACTTCATTGTGGTTAAGCTTTCACAAAGTGGAATTAGTGGGAAACTCTTCAATATAATTAAAAGCATGTACGCAAATTTAAAATCTCGAGTTATTAAGCATTCAGAAAAATCGGAATATTTTTATTGTAAAATTGGTGTAAGGCAGGGCGAAAACTGTTGCAAACCCAGTTCTGTAAACAGGTTTTACGACTACGGAAGAACACACACAATGGCATGGCTGTTGGAGAACTATATACAATGTATATACTGATATTTGTTTCATTGCTTCTTACACTTTCATTTGATTAATTTTATACACGTACATTGTTTGTTATAGCCAGGCAATATTCTAGTTTCCATCACACCCACATTACGTTGTTTTTTTTTACGCAGACTGTAAATATTGTATATATTTGTATATAGTTGTTCATGTGAATACAAACTGATTGTGAATTATTTTTTCTCCAATACCTTGGAAGGGGTGACATGGGAGTGAAATCATTGTCATTGTCATTGTAGGCTTAAACAATGGATACGCGCGGTAACAAGTTACGTCAGAATTGCTTGGCCCATGCAGATAACATACCTGCATGAATAATCTGAAATCAGAGAGACTGACAGGCAAACAGACGTGTCCGTCATTGCCACAAGATATGCATAATGATATACATGATAGAGGTAATAATAATAATATAGACTGGCCCTACCCAGAGCTTAAATCATGCGTAGGCAATGGGTTAAAATTCATATTATTGTTTATAATTTATACAATTTTGAAACCTTTGGAGAAAGTATGATCTGTACCATAATTTGTCCAACACCAAATCCAAGCTCTCAAAATGTTCTCTTTATTTTTCTTTTTTTACAGACCCAACATTTTGAGTAATTTACAATGGCTTCAGTAATTATTTCAAGGCGAAGCTTTTCGAAATAATAAGCCAGTTCGGGGTTAGCGCATGGTACCAATGACCCCAAATATCCACAGATATTTTAGACATGGAGGGTCCCTTTATGTGCACTTCAGAAAAATAACTCTGGGAGTGATAGAGGTGCCTCATGAATAGCTTTTGTTTCCCCCTTTAAAAAGAATACTTCCACCTGCATATCATGGAATGCACCATTAGTGCATAATTGAATAATGATTACATGACATTCATGAGCACATATCGAATATTAGTGTCAGTGGGTGTTAGAATTTGGTACAGATGACCTCTATCCGCTCATGCTCAGATTGCATCTCCGAAGTGGCTTATTCACTTTTATCACGGTATAAACAATAGGGCAAAATGACTTAAAATATGCATGGAGCTAATCAGTGAGTATTATGATTTTGATAACTCGATAGTACCTACATAATTTCATTTTTAGTGATACAGGTACGTTTCTCTTTCGCAAGTTATCAAGGCTACAGAGGGTGCTCTTTCATTTTTGTTTAAACTTCATTTTTCAATAAGCTGAATATTATTATTTTATTAGAATATGCATTATTAAAGTTTACTTTCAGTAATGACATCATACATTGTAATACATTATATTGTACATTTCCCATTATTATAACTATTTTCTAGTACGGAGCCCCCCCCCTTTAAATCATTCTTACGTAGCATATGCCTGAGCTTTAAAGACCTCAGCCTGACCGAATTTTGAATTATACACTTTATTCATCCACGGGGAGCTATATATTTTCTGAACAAATTGAAACCAACTTCATGAGATTCCGTTTCCTGTGGAATGAGTAACAGCGTCCCGAATGTTGAGCCCCGGTGGTTTTTCTGACGAGGGCCCCGTCTCTGAGGAAACGCTACTTTGCGGGGGGGGGGGGGGTGAAAATTTGATGACGACATTTCGTGTAGACGCACTCGGAGCTGTATACATGACATGTCGTCACACGTCTAGCGACCCCCTGCAGTTCCCTCTCTTGTTACGCAATAGGGAGGGGGCGTAATTATATTCTTTGTTTACTAAGCTTTACGTCAATATATGGTTGTTTTGGGTCAGGCTGAGGTCTTTAAGTTAACACCATTTTCACATTTAGAGGGAGAAGAAAAACGAAAAAAGAAGGAGAAGAAGAAGAAAAAAAGAGTATGCAACTATTATTATGATCATGTTTACTATTATTATTATCATCATTATTATTATTATCATCAACATCATTATGATGATGATGGTTATTATTATAATTATTATTATTTGTTCATCTTAAACGTAACTTAACTCGCTCGCTCGCTCGTTGGGGCACAATTAGCCCCCCCCCCCCCTCACCTTTCAAAGCACCGAAAAGGTGTCTCCTGCTACCCACAAATTAAGGCAGTGGCGTGTCTAGGTATTATGACGCCCTGGGCAAACAGTGAATTTGTGCCCCCCCCCCCCCCCCTCCCTGAGTCAAATTATGTTATGCGAGGAAGCGAAGCGACCGAGGAGCATTTTTTTTCTTTTTTAACCTTCCACACGCTTCCTTTCTTCATCATATAATTTTTTTTACAAAAGATCGTAGATGTATATGTTTTCCCATTATTTGTCAAGTGAATACTTAAACAATAGAGTATAACATAATATAACAAATATACAACCAAATTTCACCACAACATAACAATACTCAAACAATGGTTTGATCAAGCATTACATTCCCTCTAGACTGCTACGTTCTCAAAACTCTGGCTTACTTGTTATTCCTAGGCTTAATACAAAGTGGGGGGGGGGGGAGCAAACCTTCGCTCATGTTGGGCCGTCGATATGGTATACTCTCCCTCAATGGATTAGAAATAGCACTTCTGTTGAAGTGTTCAAAACTAATCTTAAAAAGTATCTGTTTAATTTGGCCTATAATTGATTACCATTACCTTTCATGTCCGTACCTGTCCTATTGCACTTTTGCACAAGTTGCGCCTTGAGCATTTGATCATCAAGTGGATTCGGCGCCTTATAAATCTTATATTAATATAAATTTGACTTGAAAGGAGAGATTCTTGTTAGTTTTTATATCTTTTGTCCTGTATAGCCATACCTCTTGCTTCTGACAAAACTTGGTACATAGGTGACCCTCCACCACAAAACGTCCAATAAGTCTAAAATTTAGGTTTTTAAATTTCAACACAGTTTGGAAGCTTAGATTCTAAGCTTTAAAATGATATATAACTTGTCTTGTATGGACTAAGCAGACTCTTGTAAATTACAATGAGAATGTTAAAGTGTCAGACAGACTAATGACCAAAACAATAGAGCAAAGGTTATCTAAAGAAGAGTGACCATATTTTAAGAGCGCCTAATCTGTATCCTATTGTTCGTCGCACAAAAGGTTGGGACAAAACTCCCTAGTATACACAGTGAAGTACTTATTTGATTGGGTTGAAACTTTCCATACATTTAGAATAGATATATTTCTTTATTTCTTTTGATTTTGAATTTCAGACAGTGCATAATTTTTAAGCTATACTAGAAAAGCGATGTGAAGTACAATCCCAGCAAGTTGACACACAAAGTTTGAATTTCCAGGAAAACATGGTCATTTTGAATGAGAGTAAAAACATATGTAAACATGGTATTTTAACCTGAAATTTTGTCAGATGGTAGATTAAAAAATGAACTTTCAGAAAATACAAACATATTAAAATCAAAATTTCCACCCCAAACCACCTTTTTCAGCTGTTAACTGAAACTCCCATTGCCACTTATTGGTCGTTTTATGGTGGAGGGTCACATAGGCCTAAAGGGTAAAAAATTACCCAACTTTTAGGTGCCAGCTGATAGAACCCATCCCTATGTAAAAATATTGTCCTTTTTTATTTTGGTTGCATAATCATACTACTTTCTTCTGACAAAATTTGGTGAATATGTTAGATGAAATGTTAGATGAAATGGACCCAAATTTGGGGGGCCTTTAGCGGGGGGCAATCTCGCTAGTCATAAGGACCACTAGTCATATCCATATTTCCCCCCTCTGACAAAATTTGGTCCATGGGCTCGTAGGCTTCAATTGAAATAATTTATGACCCTTTTCTAAAATCCCGAGGTTGATATTGGCTTTCTTTTTTTTAAAAACAAATTCCAATGATACGATTCCTCTTTTTGCAAGTTGGGTGGATGGGGTAAATATTGTGAAATTGGTCCGACTGTTTCGGGGGACTGGGGCTATATTCGAAATCAAGGCTGATGGGTTTTGAATATGGGGTGATTATTGCTGGACAGGGCTCTTGGCCTATCAATGTTAGCAAAGTATTATTCTCTAAAAAACTGATGTTAAAGCTAATGTCGGGAGCTTTAGGGGGGACAGAGGGTAATGTTATTTTCATATTTCCAAAATATAGTCGACGACATATCTTGCTAGTTTTTGGCTGTAGCAAGCAGTTGAATTCGCTTTGATGTCATCGAAAATGAAGAATTATGTTAGAGTATGTATTTTAACATTGGGCTAGGTTAATGGCCTCTTCAACTTTTTATCCCCATCAAGTGTGAAAATAAATATATATAAATAAGCCCCATTTACCATTATTCTTATCATCAGTGTTAATATTCATTATCTCATAATTATAAATATTATTATTACGGTCATAATTATTATCATTAATAATTTTTTATTAGCCAAAAATACCCTACAAAGCAGAAACAAATGAACAAGTACAGGCAATGCAGCCACCAATAGCCTTTGCCGAATAAAACAAAAGTTTTCTTTCCAGATGCCAGCGATTGTAAACTTGGAATAAATCGTTAAAAATACCGAAAATTCGATTTTAAGTTACGAATTGTTCATTGCATTGGGCAGCAAAAAGTTGTTAAAAATTAGAAGTGCGATGCAGACTGGTGTTTAAAAAAAATTCTTTTAATTGCTTCTAGATATACACCAAGCTATGTCCAGATAACGACCAAAATGCCCTAAAATAGATTGTATAATCAAGATTCTTTAAAATTAATGTCATAAAACGAAACAGACATAATTTATCATATAATTATCAATTTATTGTTAAAATCTAAATTATTTACTATTCTGTTTCAGTATATTACGATTTGTAATTTGTTTCATTATTGTATGATGTAGTTGTTTATGTAGGGCCTTCTGGTAAACAGTGTTAAACTTCCAGGAGAGGCTGACCTGTATAAATAAAACCCAACTGATAAATGATTATAGGAATACAACTCTCCAATTCATGAATTAGTTTTAGTAAGTTTATTCGACGGTTAAGTGGAAAATAAGCCTTTAGAAGGTGGCGATATTACAAATACCGAACGGCTCTGTTGCTACTAAAAACAGGCAATTAAGATGTCTTACCGTGCAGAGCAGGGAATAGTGAATGCCAACCAGTTCCTTAAACAATTAAAAGTCACCAAGAGTTAAGCATGGGTCCAAGCCCGAGCAATGCTTATTCCAAAATGACGCTAAAAGTTGATAAGTTTAGAGATATGCCACTCCCCGGACTATGTATAGTGGCTGACTGCGCAGAAAGATTACATTTACGGAGTACGGCAATACTGATTGGCCAAATGGGTTCTTTTGTTAAGCAATGGCGGTTTCACGAGCTACTACATTCTACTATGCTACAAAGCATAAATCTCATACTCAGAAATACTTTGATTTGGGAGCAGTATATTAACAGTACATAACTATTGGAATTATTAATGTTCATCGAAGAATGTCATGTTATTGTGAACAGTGAAATCTCCATTTATTTGAAGGATGGGTTGTGCTTTAATGATGTTGAGGTGGTCATTTATACTCTTTCCACATTTTGTTAAGAAAATCAAATGTGTTTTAATCCGGTGATCGTAAGAAAACCATTGTGTTCTCATAAGTGTTGTAGAAACTATTATCCCCACAACAGTAAAATTATTATCTAAAAGACAGTGACAAAAGCAACAACGACTCGAAAACATATCATTCGCCTTCCAAACAAAGAATAATTCATAATTACCTCAACGTCATTTAAAACACAATGTAAAAATATTGAAAATTTACTTTTAAATTTGACCATAACAAATCATTTGAAACATTTCACTTTTGATTTTGCCGCACATTCAAGTTTACTGTACAAATACAGCAACATTGTGATTAGAATAAACAGGTTATTCATGATACCAAATTCAATTATGACAATATATAGTGACAAGAGATATATCTTTAATTGCATAAGTTGTTTTGAGGACTTCATAAACCGTATGTGTAGAGGTGTTGTGGTGTAGTGGATAAGTCACCGGACTGCAGATCACAAGGTACGGGGTTCGAATCCCACCACAGCACTAACGTCCTTTGGCAAGACAATAATCTACATTGCCACTCTCCACCCAGGTGTAAATGGGTACCTGATATGCTTGAGCGCTAGTTACTTTGGCAGCTCGGCTTTAACCAGGGTAATAATAATGTCTATAAGCGCCATGAGCGTCACTGCGTGACGGATATGAGCGCTATATAAGTGGCCACTATTATTATTATTATTATATATGTATATATATATTACGATGTTGGGATGAGGATTCTCCAGTCCCATGGGCTTGTATGGCCTCTCAAAGCAGTGTAACAGTATTGGGGTCCGATATAAAGCTATAAAAAGTCTTTCGAAACTTAAAGGGTATTCGTCTTAAATTGTCTTGATTAAGATATTCAAATGACAAAAAGAAAAACACAATAAATAGTGCTGCATGTAATTTAGCTTACTTTTGTTCTCTCAAAATTTAGGATCCCACAAAAGAAAACGAAAATGTTAAGGGTTAAGATACGAAAACTGATGCCACAAAGGCTTTGACTTCACGTTATATTTTTTTACCACTGATCCTGGATATCTTGTAGATAATCATATACATGTATTTGGGGGCTGTTTGAGTAGGTTTTTTATGAGGGGTTTCTTTGTTAGATACAAAATTAATCACATTCCTTGTTTTGGCTGGCTCTTGCAGCACCCACGTTTTGTGTATATGGCATTCTGAATATATTTTGAATCTTATAAAGGGCTCCCAGGAAGAACGGTATTTGCATTATTACTAATGTTATAATCATTATTACATTTACTCTTCCCAAACCCCAAAGAGCTTGTATAATGACTGATGAATGACACCTTTCAACCATGTATAACAAGTGATAAATCGTAAAAAGATGAATAGGACTCACTGAAGTTCACCTATTTTTAGTACATTACTTTTATATTGATTTCTTTCATTTCCAGGATGCCATGTTTTGTGTGCAAAATGTATTCGACTTGCACGCAACTGGCAATGTATGTGGTTTTGATGAATAGATCGAGGCTCTCCAAAAAAGGGAATGGAAGTAAACTTTAAACAAACCATTCACTTCACAAAATGGACCAAATCACGGAACGCCCAACAGACAAAGGCCTTCATTTTCCGCAGTATAATTTTTTTTCCTGACAATCACAAACACTAACATTGACAAGGTTATTCACGAAAAATGGGGTAACAGGGATGAAAAAGGGATTTTTAAATAACATTTCTGGCCTATAAAAAGAAGATATCGGATTTAGATAATATAACTTTACTTTTCCCCTTATGTAAGCCCTTAAATTTAGTTTAATACCTGTTTGGTTGGATGATGGGCCTCTAACATTGACCACGCAAATTTTTACAGCTTTGCTGCGAAATTCGACACTTAAACTACAACATATTAGATGATCTTTGAAGGTTTGCATGGTGGAGCTTATAACGTGGAGAAGGTTTACGGTTCACCATGTGTGTTGGTAGGAGGAAAGGGAAAAGGAAAGCCCTTGTCATCCTTTCTCGTCTATCCATTTCTAATTTCCTTTTCCCTTGTCTCCTACCAACACACATGGTGAACCGTAAACCTTCTCCACGTTACAACATATTATTTATATCATTACACGTAAAGACTAATAATTGCAAACGGGTCAAGATTTTGGAAGAAAATGACCACAAACTACGGAAACAACAGAAAAGAAAAGGTACAAAACCTCGGATCGGAATACTAGACCATGGGATGACATGGAAAAAGAGGCTCCGTTTTTGAGGTTTTTTTTCGTGATCCACATTTTTCGCGACACCTGAAAAGTTGGAGACAAAGGTACCTCTTTGTGCTGAATTCATATATGAATGATGCCAAGCTTGAAACTTGCACGATTCAATGTCATGATATCTACTTATATAAAAAGAAATATATGAATAATTCATTGTATAAACTATAATACACAAAACACTGGTATCTTTTTAATTAAAAAAGGTATTTCAGGCTAATCTGGCCTTCATCTGAATGTGAATATTTCTAAGCAATACATATGTATATTGATGTAGCACTGATGCCTAATTATGCTAATTTAACTTTTATTGTAGTTTTTAGCACATGAGGAGAATTTGGAGAACTTGGCATATATAAGCATAGTTACCGGGCTTTATAAATGACTATAATTATTATCTATTATATCCTACATCATAAACTTCTCACGCAAACATTGGCCAGGAAGGTCTCACGTGACACAAAATACTTTCACCATGAAGAAAAAATGGATATCGCGTGACGTCAGACCTCCGTATATTTTTCGATATAAAAATATTATGACGTCACTTTTTTGTTTTTCTGGATATTTCAGAGCTATCGATATCGCGACAATATATCGCGATGTTTCTGCGTGAGCTGAGAGATGGCTAAGAGAGCCGCTAGCTCATGTTCAATGTACGTACCGGTATATGTGTGTATGCGCGTAGTGAAGTGCAGATGACCCTAGACCCTAGACATGCACGTTGATCTCCGCTAGTCGAATCTAGAGCTAGCGTTGGATTAGTGCCATGTAAATCTACAATACACCTTACGAGAAGGGGTCTATTATCGGAGTATTTTACTATTAGCCTCTCTTGTGACTTGGGGAAAAGTTCAGGTTTCAAGTTTACAATACTTACAAGCAATGGCCAGGCATCTTTTGTGACTTTGGGCAAATATGGTGAGTTGTATACATTTCATATAGAATCTAGGTCTAGGACTAGGTCTAGATTCTTTAGGTTTATTATTTTTTATCTATCTATGCTTACTCTGGTTGGATATAAATCAAATATACCATGCACGCTTTTCGAGGCACCAGTTGAATTATGGATTCTTCGGTGACTGGCATAGTTACTATTTTCCTCGGGGCTGCGCCCCTCAGAAAATAGTGCTATACCAATCACCTCAGAGAATCCATAATTTCAACTGGAGCCTCTCAGTGCAAGGTATATTTGATTAATATTACTATTATAACACCTGAGTCGGGAGGGACGAATGTGGGTAAAACACCTTGTCCGAGGACGTGAACACCATTCAAGCAATAACCTAATCCAGGGGAGCGTTTCATCAAGTATTTTGTCAGTGATTTTTACCGACATATTTGCTCTGAGCTAATCAGATGCAAGGATTTGAGTAGGTTATAACAGTTGTCGGTAAAAAAAAATTACTAGCAAAACACTTGATGAAACGCTCCCCAGGACCTTTCGTTTTAGAGTGATTACCATTATACCATAGCCTTTTTACAAATAAGCATGCTAAAACACGTGAACAAATTTTACTTATCGTGTGAATCAATGAGCCATAGCCCTTTGACAATAACGTTTTCGGAGATAGTCGCTTCCCTAAACTGCATACATGTAGTTCTTACAGGTTGGGAATTATTGTAAAGCAAAATTAACATGTATATGTATGAAACCAAACGTGGTAATAAAAGGGGAAAAGGGAAGACAATAGCAAGCCAATATGTTGGATTTTGCTATACCCATTCACCTAATTAGGCTTCTTGAACACAATAAATTATTGCAGTCATTGGAGTGTTGGCACCATTGTACATGTATAGTAATACCCATTAGGCTTTATGATAATGATGATTTAAAAAAAATATTAAAACAAAATATACTTTTAGTGAAACCAAACATGGCGGATTTCCTGTACAAAAGGATACATATTTAACAATAGCAATGTATTTTAACGGGCATTTCATTAGAGGTCCATTTCTCGACTGAAGTAATCCTACTAGCCTCTGCATCCACAGAAAATATTGGGGCTAAAACTTGCATTTTGTTGATAGATATAAAACGGAAGCAAAGTATCAATCTGCGACATATTTATAATCATACTCGAGTTTCCAAATAACCTTTGGTACCTTGTCGACACAATGACTTTCATTAGTAATTAAAGGAAAATGAAACTCAACAAACATTAGTTGATAATCATGTGGAAAATTGTCAGCCTGTTCAAAATATCTTGAAATACTTGGTAAAATATTTGATTACTCAATAAGGAGAACAATTTCTGTAAAGTTTGCAGATTCCATGCTAGATGTTATCCCATGGGGGCTGCCATTTTTAAAACCTGTGATGTCATAGTCGTACATGTCCATTTACCTGTATACAATGGATATGATGTTGCATAATGAATATCTATTGTACAATTAAAGCCACCAATGCAAAAAGGCAGCCATCTTGGTACCCCCCATTGTCTCGCACAGATGATATCTAAGACCAGTTGTAGGTCGTTGTCACTTCTTTGAAGCATTGGCAAGCCTTTTGTCTGACCAAGCAACAACTTGTGCATGCCAAATACTGCTTAACAAACGAAACAGCTGAACCAAACATCTTGACACAAATAGGTTATATGACAGAATAAAAATATCTTCATTTGAATGTGTATGACTACAAAAATGATTTATTATGGGGAAAACCCAGTGTCATGCATTCATGAGTGGCTTGTAGCTAGTATACAGGTCAGAGGGTATCTCACAAATAAAACTGCTCTGACATTACTTTGTAAAGAAAAAAGGGAGCCCTATGGGGTAATGTTTAGCAAGGAAACTACAACTCTTTGAGACACTGCTCTCCTTCTTAAATAACCAAATAGGATTAATTTCAAGATATTTGTAATACGCTGAAAATTATCTACATGATTATAGGCTAATGTTTATTGCCTTTCATTCCCCTTTAACTTTAAATATCCATCCGATATTCTTCCAACAGCAAGTTGTGTGAAATAACACGATTAAAGACGCACTAGGCCGCATTGCTTGTTTTGCAAATATGTTGTGGCATTCATGGTTGTCAGGAATACCATCAATTTTGTATGAACAACATATTAATCATCATGAAAACGAATATTTTCCTTTCCGTCTAAAAAAAAGAGAAAAACAACCCCAAAATGAAATATACTTCCCTTTTGGGGGGGGAGGGAGGGGGGGGGGGGGGGGTTGCCAAAGATGTTTTGATTTATGCCCCCTCGTCTGCCTCACGGAATTCTGAAGCTGCAACAAATATGGGCCAAAATTTAAGGGAAAATAAATCTTTAGTGAGCCACTTAGCTTAATGACCCCCCCCCCCTTAAAAGAACAACCTACATTGGTTATATAGACGTTTTCTTATTTTGCTCTGGGGAACTTTGATTTAAGTTACGCAACCATTATTCGCCTTTTCGTATTCATGTTGTGCGTGCATGAGCAGCTACGCAAGGGGATTTGTTGACCGTTGATATTGATACTTAGTATAGCCCATTATAAATGATTTTGGTCTCATGTTTTTAAAGATGAGATTCTGAAGTTTTCTTTTCCACTGCATTAAATTCATTTCAGTGAGGATTTAGGAATAGATAGTTAAGTTCAAGTATTGGCAAAAAAGAGATTCTCTTTCTTTTCAGTTCTGTAGAAATTGTCACCGTTGAATTACTTTTGCTTCAACACAAAAATGTTATCGGTAGAAAGAGCGCTGATCTTTCTATTAGTATCAGAATCATGATTATATCGTAAGAACAATGGAATCGATTAATTTGCCAGGAGGATGTATCTGCGGATAAGCCTTCCTGCGTACACAATCACACTAGAACATTGTTCACGATTGCTTTTCCAGAAGGGTGTATCTATAGATACGCCTTTCTGCTTTAACCATCACTCGTATGTTGATATTGATTAATATGGCGGAAAGGCGTAACATTTAAACACCTTTCTGCCCAAACAATCACTCGTACATTGCCAATTAATTAATTTGACAGAAGGGCGTATCCGTAGATTCGCCCTACTGCCAAAGGAATTTTCACGGGGTATCTGCAGATACGCCCTTGTGCGGAAGTAAATGGGTTGCAGTACCCGTAATTAGGACTAGCCAAACATGTGTATGTGAATTAAACCATTAATTTAAAAAAGATTCTGATCATCAAGTGGATTCGGCGCCTTATAAATTTTATATATAGAATTTCTCGGTCAATCCTGGGATTCGTAAGCTGGCCACGCGAATTCATTTTATATGCATTCAAATTCACCGATTCTGCCATTATCATTCAAATTCGTTTTTTAGCATTCGATTTCATAAAACTGTCATTCAAATACATTTTGTTTCCATTCGAATTAAAACGTGTTTCGTCTTTGGAGAATTTTCATTCAAATTCAAGCGAGAGGATTCGCGATTACGTAATAACGCCTTCCGTGAATTCAAATTCATTTCTTTGCATACAACTTCACACGCTTTGCAGACAAAATAAACACGTTAATCGTGTTAATCTCACCCAATCTTCATATAAATCCGCTAGCTTCGTTCCGTGCTATATTCATTTTAAATTATACGGTATAGTGAGCAACAAACATTTCACTTGCTGCCACTAGGGTTGTATACCTACTAAATCAACACTATTTAGCAACTGAACGATCAAATATATTTTTGTTTATACCTAGTCACATCACCGACATGTAGAATTAGCAAAGTGTGTGGTGTGGGACATTACATGCTGGGACATCGCTTTATTTTCATGTTTGTTTATTTGTTCATTTTTTTGTTGTTGTTGAAAATTTATTCGGCGGTCATGATCTCTTTTGGGCCATTTATATTTGTGTACATTATATGTAGTCTTTCTACCACAGTCATAATCACAATCACCATCCTAATCGTGGGGTGGGGGCTGCCCCCCCCCCCCCCCCCCCTGTCCCTCCGCCTTATGACCCTTGGGTGATATGCAAGGAGTTATTTCACCGGATATTGATAAACAATAAAGCTCACTTTTGTTAGATGAGAAAAATGTGCATATACCATGTTTGTAATGATAGGCGAATTTGAATGAAAACTTTGTTATGTTGAATGACCAAGTGCGAAATTGAATGATCCAGACGTCCTCTTTGCCAGCGTTGACGAATTTGAATGCAAACTGCACATTTGTAACCGGTTGTTAAATTGAATGATACAAGTGCAAATTCAATTGACCAAAGAAGTAATTCGAATGAACGAAGTGCCATTTTGAATGACATTTTCAAGCCTACATCGGTATTTCGCGAATTTGAATGACCCATGTATCAAAACGAATGAAAAGCTTACGAAGTTGGCCGAGAAAACCTATATTATATTATTATAATTTGACTTTAAATTAATAAGAAACTTTTGAGTTATTTAAGGTTGGAATGCAAGAAAATGATTTTTCTCTAGACCCAAAGTATTTTGTGGCAGCAAATTTTGGTCAAGGGGTACTCCGGTGTCTCTTTCATGGGAGTGTTGCACCCCCTTCCCGGTTGAGATTCTTGTCAGTTTTTATATCTTTTGTTCCGTATAGCCATACCTCTTGCTTCTGACAAAATGTGGTACATAGGTCTAAAGGGGAAAAAAATTACCACACTTTTAGGTGCCAGCTGATAGATAACCCATCCCTATGTAAAAATTGTGTCCGTTTTTATTTTGGTTGCATAATCATACTACTTTCTTCTGACAAAATTTGGTGAATATGTTAGATGAAATGTTAGATGAAATGGACCCAAATTTTTGGGGGCCTTTAGCGGAGGCACCCTCGCTAGTCATAAGGACAACTAGTCAACCATATTTCCCCCTTCTGACAAAATTTGGTCCATGGGCTTCATGGGCTTCAATTGAAATAATTTATGACCCTATTCTTAAATCCCGAGGTTGATTTTGGCTATCTTTCTTTTTAAAAACAAATTCCAATGATACGAATCCCCTTTTTGCAAGTTAGGTGGATGGAGTAGATATGGTGAAATTGGTCCGACTGTTTTGGGGGACTGGGGGTTATATTCTAAATCAAGGCTGATGGGTTTTGAATATGGGGTGAGTATTGCTGGACAGGGCTCTTGGCCTATCAATGTTAGCAAAGTATTATTATCTAAAAAACTGATGTTAAAGCTAATGTCGGGAGCTTTAGGGGAGGGGTAATGTTATTTCCCCCTCCCCCCGTTCTTTAAATATTTGAATACATTTCATATTTCCAAAATATAGTCGACCACATATCTTGCTGTAGCAAGCAGTTGAATTCGCTTTGATGTCATCGAAAATGAAGAATTATGTTAGAGTATGTATTGAACATTGGGCTAAGTCTATGTCCTCTTCAACTTCTTATCCCCATCAAATTTGAAAATAACTATATATATAAATAACCCCATTCGTCAGTATTGTTATCATTACTGTTATTATTATTACAATTATTCATTATTACCATTATTCTTATCATCAGTGTTAATATTCATTATCTCATAATTATCAATATTATTATTACGGTCATAATTATTATCATTAATAATTTTTTATTAGGCAAAAAATACCCTACAAAGCAGAAACAAATGAATAAGTACAGGCAATACAGCCACCAATACGCCATTGCCGAATAAAACAAAAGTTTTCTTTCCAGATGCCAGCGATTGTAAACTTGGAATAAATCGTTAAAAATACCGAAAATTCGATTTGAAGTTACGAATTGTTCATTGCGTTGGGCAGCACAAAGTTGTTAAAAATTAGAAGTGCGATGCAGACTGGTGTTAAAAAAAATTATCTTTTAATTGCTTCTAGATATACACCAAGCTATGTCCAGATAACGACCAAAATGCCCTAAAATAGATTGTATAATCAAGATTCTTTAAAATTAATGTCATAAAACAAAGCAGACATAATTTATCATATAATTATCAATTTATTGTTAAAAATTATTATTTACTATTCTGCTTTAGTATATAACGATTGGTAATTTGTTTCATTATTTTATGATGTAGTTGTTTATGTAGGGCCTTCTGATAAACAGTGTTAAACTTCCAGGAGAGGCTGACCTGTATAAATAAAACCCAACTGATAAATGATTATAGGAATACAACTTTCCAATTCATGAATTAGTTTTAGTAAGTTTATTCGACGGTTAAGTGGAGAATAGGCCTTTAGAAGGTGGAGATATTGCAAATACCGAACGACTCTGTTCCTACTAAAAACAGGCAATTAAGATGTCTTACCGTGCAGAGCAGGGAATAGTGAATGCCAACCAGTTCCTTAAACAATTAAAATTCACCAAGAGTTACTAAGCATGGGTCCAAGCCCGAGCAATGATAATTCCAAAATGACGCTAAAAGTTGATAAGTTTAGAGATATGCCACTCCCCGGACTATGTATAGTGGCTGACTGCGCAGAAAGATTACATTTACGAAGTACGGCAATACTGATTGGCCAAATGGGTTCTTTTGTTAAACAATGGCGGTTTCACGAGCTACTACATTCTACTATGCTACAAAGCATAAATCTCATACTCAGAAATACTTTGATTTGGGAGCAGTATATTAACAATACATAACTATTGGAATTATTAATGTTCATCGAAGAATGTCATGTTATTGTGAACAGTGAAATCTCCATTTATTTGAAGGATGGGTTGTGTTTTAATGATGTTGAGGTGGTCATTTATACTCTTTCCACATTTTGTTAACCCGTTGGCTACTCAATTCTGTAATTCCCATAGGTTTAATACAGTTACCACTCGGTTCCCGTGGGCAATGGGTTAAGAAAATCAAATGTGTTTTAATCCGGTGATTGTAAGAAAACCATTGTGTTTTCATAAGTGCAGTACAAACATTTATCCCCACAACAGTCAAATTATTATCTCAAAGACAGTGACAAAAGCAACAACGACTCGAAAACATATCATTCGCCTTCCAAACAAAAGAATAATTCATAATTGCATTCACCTCAACGTCATTTAAAACACAATGCAAACATATTGAAAATTTACTTTTAAATTTGACCATAACAAATCATTTGAAACCTTTCACTTTTTATTTTGTCGCACATTCAAGTTTGCTGTACAAATACGGCAACATTGTGAATAGAATAAACAGGTTATTCAAATTCAATTATGGCAATATATAGTGACAAGAGATATATCTTTAATTGCATAAGTTGTTTTGAGGACTGCATAAACCGTATGTGTATACATATATGTATATATATATTACGATGTTGGGATAAGGATTTCCCAGTCCCATGGGCTTGTATGGCCTCTCAAAGCAGTGTAACAGTTTTGGGGTCCGATATAAAGCTATAAAAAAGTGTTTCGAAACTTAAAGGGTATTCGTCTTAAATTGTCTTGATTTAGATATTCAAATGACAAAAAGAAAAACACAATAAATAGTGCTCCATGTAATTTAGCTTACTTTTGTTCTGTCAAAATTTGGGATCCCACAAAAGAAAAACGAAAGTGTCAAAGGGAGCGACGAGTCGCAGTCTATGGGCGCTTTTACAGTTGGCTGCTCCTTTCTCTGGATCAAAGTTCAAAGCGACTTCAATTTATTGTACGCAGCTAATAAAAGTTCGCACATTGACCCAAATTTGAGTAAAGAAGATCGCACGTTCTTTATTCCAGTATTTGAATCTCATTGGTCGGTTGCGTATGGAGGGATTCGAGTTAACGATCCGGCAATAACATTCCTTCGGTAGAGCACGATTGGACCTGATTGAATCCGAATTTCTCCGAGTCAGGCCAACTGGTCAGGCCCATGGATTACGACTTGCCACTTCCTTTAAGGGGTAATACACGAAAACTGACGCCACAAAGGCTTTGACTTCACGTTATATTATTTTTTTACCACTGATCCTGGATATCTTGTAGATATACATGTATTTGGGGGCTGATAAGTAGGTTTTTTATGAGGAGTTTCTTTGTTAGATACAAAATTAATCACATTCCTTGTTTTGGCTGGCTCTTGCAGCATCCACGTTTTGTGTATATGGCATTTTGAATATATTTTGAATCTTATAAAGGGCTCCCAGGAAAAACGGTATTTGCATTATTACTAATGTTATAATCATTATTACATTTACTCTTCCCAAACCCCAAAGAGCTTGTATAATGACTGATGAATGACACCTTTCAATCATGTATAACAAGTGATAAATCGTTTGTGTGCAAACTCTATTCGACTTGCACGCAACTGGCAATGAATGTGGTTTTGATGAATAGATCGAGGCTCTCCAAAAAAGGGAATGGAAGTAAACTTTAGAAAAACTATTCACTTCACGTAATGGACCAAATCACGGAACGCCCAACAGACAAAGGCCTTCATTTTCCGCAGTATAATTTTTTCCTGACAATAACAAACTATAAATTTGACAAGGTTATTCACGAAAAATGGGGTAACAGGGATGAAAAGGGATAAAAATAACATTTCTGGCCTATAAAAAGAAGATATCTGATTTAGATAATATAACTTTACTTTTCTCCTTATGTAGGTCCTTCAATTTAGTTTAATACCTGTATTTTAACGGGAATTTCATTAGAGGTCCATTTCTCGACTGAAGTAATCCTACTAGCCTCTGCATCCGCCACAGAAAATATTGGGGCTAAAAACTTTGTTGAGAGATATAAAACGGAAACTTTGGGTAAATACTTATGCATGTACCTTGTCGACACAGTGACTTTCATTAGTAATTAAAGGAAAATGAATCTCAACAAACATTAGTTGATAATAATGTGGAAAATTGCCAGCCTGTTCAAAATATCTCGAAATACTTGGTAAAATATTTGATTACTCAGTAAGGAGAACAATTTCTTTAAAGTTTGCAGATTCCATGAGAGATATTATCCCATGGGGGCTGTCAGTTTTTAAACCTGTGATGTCATAGTCGTACATGTCCATTTACCTGTACACAATGGATATGATGTTGCATGATGAATATCTATTGTACAACTAAAGCCACCAATGCAAAATGGCAGCCATCTTGGTACCCCTATTGTCTCGCACAAATGATATCTAAGAGCAGTTGTAGGTCGTTGTCACTTCTTTGAAGCATTGGCAAGCCTTTGTCTGACCAAGCAACAACTTGTGTATGCCAAATACGGCTTAACAAAAGAAACAGCTGAACCAAACATCTTGACACAAATAGGTTATATGACAGAATAAAAATATCTTGATTTGAATGTATATGAGTCAACAATGAATAGTAATCTTGTACTTTAAATAATCCGGCGGAGTGAGAGAGAGAGAGAGAGGGAGCGGGGGGGGGGGGGGGGGGGTTGCGGAGGGAAAGATATTATTATAATCATTATCCTACGCGTTTAAGATGACCTAATATTCCGCACCGTGTCTGTATCAATATCTAAGGCGTCATAACATTCAAAATAATTATTATGTTAGCCTTTTTTCTGTTTATTCAAAATTTATATGCATCGGCAATGAAACAAAAGCATGGGGAAGGTGACTGATTTAAATGAACCTAATTCTAGGTTAAAGTAATAATAGAAGGGGAATGTATTTCACAAAAAGGGGGACAGAGATTCACTACAATGACTACGATGTTACTGATAGAATGATAGATGTAGGAAGAGGGAGACATCAACTCGTTTTAAGGAGAAGTTTACCCTGGCGACGGGATGACTTCCATGAAAACAGATATAGGCCTAACTATTAACAGATGGATGAAATCTGATGAAAATACTTACTCAGCAACAAAAACCAAACACAAATAAACAAACAAACAAACACAAAATAGATCAGCCTCAAAACCAAAATCTGCAAAAGTTTTAGTAAACAATTATACAAAAATAAGTCCCTCACTGCCTCCATGTTATCATTATTTCCCTCAAAAGGTTTATGACAACTTTGCCTTTGCTCCCCCTAAAAAACCCCAAAATGGTAGATTAAACAAAACCAAAAAATACTACTAATAATAAGATGATGAAATATAATAAAAGAACACCATAGGCCTAAGTGTGATAAACTATTTATTTCCTTTTCTTTTTGGCTAGTCAAAGAACTTGCGCCCCTTGCGACCCACACCCTCAGAAAAATTATGGTTCCGCCATTAATTTGTTAAACTGATAAAAGAGATTAATTGTTGTCCTGCTTTGGGTATGTATGCTTCTGGTCCCACTAAAGCATCACATCAAAATGAAGGACCATGATTCTGCCAACATCGTGCTTTTTATTGAATTACAATTCATAGCGTACGATGTCATCACTATTCATAACTATTCATGCTCAAATTTTGTTTTATGGATATGCATGCACCGTTAATATAAGAGCGATTGGCATTCTCTACTTTTGAAAATAATCCCGCACAATCAATGTACATTGAAACTAGCAACGACCAAATGTAGAATTTTTACCCTTGCCATTTCTCTCTTTGCTTGCCACATGAACACTGTTCAATAATGATATATGTGTAGAGTATGTGCCAAATGGCGCAATGGCATAATGGTAAGTGTTCATGTTAAAAAAATCGTAGAAGGTTTTTGCCAGAAAAAAGGGCCTTCATCAAGTTCGGATAGTCAACCCCTGATTATTGACAATTGAAGTCAATAATATTTTAGCTTCAGAGAGCCTCCAAAAAAAAAGAATGAAAAAGGCCTGACTGGCATGCACTTTTTGTACGTAATAAAAACAATATATATTGTTTGCCCAGGGTAGCCTCGTTGGTATTACTGCTTTCGACCCACGCTTCGCTATTTTCAAATCAAATGTAAGACGTTTTACCCATTATATGTTTTCAACACCTTTGCACTCACTACATACCTCAAACACAATTTTGTTTTGAATTTCCCCTTCACTTCCTCCGGTTTTAACGATTTTTTTTAAATCCAGCTCTTTCTTTCTTTGCCCATCCATATCAGTTCAGTATTATTCATACAATTTGTCGAAATTGGTTTAAATTTCAATATGAATTGGTAACCTCTTGCCATTTCTCTCTTATTCTTAGATCTTCACCTTCCTGTATTTTCAGGCCAACTACATTCTCTATATTCTCATATTTGTCCCACTTCATATTAAACTTGTACTCACCCCTACTGTGCCACCTATTCGGTACATTGCCTCCTTTTTCTGGCAACCCTCCAAAGGGGGGATCCGCCACTAATACAATATATCCCTACTTAATATACCTATAAAACATTTTGACAGTTCTTATTTGAAAAACATTCAAATTGATGACCATTCAGTGATTTCATCTCAGCTTGGAGCTTTCTATTCATAGTGTCTGGTCTTGAACTTGCCTTTTAGGTGACAAAAGTCTTTGCAGAAGCCTGTCTTTTGTCCTATAACATAACGCTCTTTTTGATACATTTCCTGTTGGAATGCCTAAAGCATGGATGCTTCTTTCTGTAATAAGCCCTAGATATTATATTATATTTTATATATATATATATATATATATATATACAATGTATATATATATATATATATACATATAATTTTGACTTGTCTTGGTAGACCCTGAAGAAGGCCAAATGAGGCCGAAAGCTTGGAATTAAAATCGAGGTTAACTGAGAGCTACGTCCCGTCTCATTTATATCTCTCACGCTTATACACACACATATATATATATATATATATATATATATATATATATATATACTATATTGTTATCACAGCCCATAACAAGTGGAGAGAGAGAGAAAGAGAAATATTATGATGCATGTTTTATGTAATAAACGTTTCTTTTGGGAGGGTCGAATGAGAATATATATATATATTAATGATTACAGTGTCTTTATCCTTTCATTCTTAAATATATATTTGTACGTTTGTGAAGATATTAATTGCGTTTGTGAAAAGTTCTTTTCTTTTCTTCATTTGTTGTTATACAATTCTTTAGATCCAATGAGACGCATTTTCAAGGACAACGTTTGAGGGACAAGGGATGTGGAATATAAGATAATTAAGGACGTCTTAAGGACGTCTTAAGGACATCTTTAAGACGTCTACGACGTCAAAATGATATCCCTTTTTACAAAGAAAACAAATCAAATAAATTGAATCAATTGATTAGCACATTAACACACAGTTTATATTAAAGCTTTGTCCTATATCCTCTCCTATGTCATCATATCCTACATCAACCCTCTACACGTAGAATCCTAAATCGTATACCTAGCTAAAGCTGTATCTACTTTACATATAGGGACTATAGTGTAGCACTTGCAAAACCTCCTCATAACATTGATTGAATTATGTACAGCATGCATGAAATCCTAAAAAAAAATCAAATGTTATCTATCTGTTTCCACAAACTTTTGTCGTTTCTGGCCATTGATGAATATTCACGATCGATTATTATACTCGGATCACGACGTAAATACAACGTCTTGAAGTCTTTTGAATTCATTAAAAACTCATTAAAACTACAATAATGAGGAGGTATCCTTACATGATGAGGAGGCATTTTAAATCGAATTGGAAAATTAATGATATTAAGGAATTATCCGATTTCTCATAATTTCAGTGATTCCAAAACCACACAGTAGACACTCATTCTCATTTACTGCATAATCAACCTTAGCCCGACTAACATCTAAATGGTTCATTACAATATGTAATCACGTGGTTGGTACTCGTTTTTCTGTAAAATTTCGGAGTGCCAGCATCCACGCCATTACCACACACCACATGGGGAGTCAAATATTAATAGTACTCCTGACCTAGAAAGAGAGAGAGAGAGAAAATCCTGTGTAGGCCACAACATTTCGATCATTATCCGATGCGTTCAAGGATGGTTCCACTTGATTATCCAAATGTGTTTGCGTCAAAATAGCCTGATTGATGTTTATTCAAGCTTAAGTTGAATCGGCGATGACACAAAGGAATGGAGGTGAAAGCAAACATAGATGTAGGCTATCATTGCAATATTTCAAAGCGTACTATTTCATTATCATTCTCAGCTATTCTTGCTCAACTTTCTTTTATGGATCTGTAACCACCGATACTGCAAGAGCATTAATAATATTCTCGACATTTGAAAAGAATCCAGCACTATCATTATTCATTTAAACCCAGCAACGCCCAAATCTAGAATTTTAAGGTGTTTAAAAAAGCGTGGGAATGGTTTAGTGTTTTGACCAGCAGAAAATGACCTTCATCAAGATGAGGTAGAGGAAAATCTAGAGTCTGTTACTGGGCTTATTCAGCCTATCCCTGAACAAATTGACAAACTGATACTAATTTATGTATTGGATTTATGCACAGGAAAACCTATATCTGAAAAGGAGCTTAGGAGAATGCATATTTCTTGTAGAATAATGACACAATGTCTTGTTTAGCCAAGCTGACCAGTAAGCCTATAATGCTGATCTAGCCAATGGCGTCGCGGTCACATTGTTACTCCGGCTTAAGCCGCGCTGCCATGATTAGGCGCTAAACATTATTTTTTGGCCTGAACGCTTAGTCCAAACTTTTAGCTACTTCCTGTCATAATCGGTATATGGAGGCATTTGAAGAGCTCTTGTTGCGTTACACATTTTAGCTTCGGTATCCTTTTATACTGACATAAACATAACGATGGTTTTTGTTCTTTTTACTTTGACTTAAGTCAACCTTCTCTTAAATTACATAAATGCATTGCCATACTCCTATATAATGCCTTATGAAACATGTGAAAAAGGTGAATGCTTGTATGTTTACATAAATCAAGATTATATATTGGGGCTACTTTAAAAAGAGCACATTGTGCAAAATTTGAAACCTTTATACTTTATAATTATTACACTTAGTTACATTGAGTAAATTGGAAGTGATCTGAATCAAACGCTTTTGAGTTATGAAAGTTGGAAGGTAACATTTGCTTTGCTTTCGGGGGGGGGGGATGTTTGTCAGCGTGCACTTTCTTACGTGAGGGACACCCCCTTTTTGATGAAAAAAATCATATATTCTTTAGTATGGGACCAGGCACCGCGAAACTACCCAAAAGTCGCACTGTGTGATTTTCTGTTAGAGCTCAATAAAGATGTTGGTTGATTTGGTTGGCATGGTCAAATTTTAGTTTTCGGTATTTCCTGAGAGCGTATACATTTAGTTTTTACTAAGTAATTATAACATTTGGAAGCACAAAACAATCTAGAACGGGTATTTTCACAATTTTTAGTAGACATATTTTTGTCTTCTCTGATTCTGTTGTATAAGTCTTGTTTTACATCCCTTAAATACTTTTCTCATTATGATCTCCCAAAACTTTAAAACAGAAGAATTTCTTGTGTTGATGCTTGTACAATATAATAAGCAGAATGCGCTTGATTAGTATGCCATGTTTTAGGGCAATCTGAAAATCTGTTCATAGACATTTCTTTTGAGTTATAAGTACTAAGAAGAATAAATAATTAGGATAATACTATATGTCCCTACTAAATATACCTATAAAAATTTTTCCTTTTTTTTTTTAAACATTCAAATTGATTTCCATCCAGTGATTTAATCTCAGCTTGGGGCTTTCTGTTCATAGTGTCTGGACTTGAACTTGTCTTTTTCTGACAAAAATCTTTGCAGAAGCCTGACTTTTGTCCAATTGCATAACGCTCTTATTGATATATTTCCTGTTGTAATGCCTAAAGCACGAATGCTTTCTATTATAAGCCCTGGATATTTTATTTTATGTGTATCATCATCATCAGCCATTACACCCAGTGGTGTGTAGGGCAGCAACAAAGTCTCTCCACCTCTGCCTATCCTGGGCCAGCCTAGCCAATGAACCCCAAGAGTGCTGCATGGTTTTCATCTCCCCTTCGACTGTTTTTCTCCAGGTTATTCGTGATCTTCCTCTTTTCCTTTTGCCATCTGGGGTCCAGTGAAGTGCTGTTCTTGTGATTGACTGTGGGTCTTTACTGAGTGTGTGGCCTATCCATTTCCATCGTCGTCTTGAGATGATGGTTCCCATGTCTTCTTGCTGGCATACTGTGTATACTATATTGTTATCACAGCCCATTACAAGTGGAGAGAGAGTGAGAGAGAAAGATTATGATGCACTTTTATGTAATAAACCTTTGTTTCGGGAGAGTCGAATTAGAATACATATTTTAATTATTACACAGTATATGTAGGTTTCTGAAGATATTATGTTGGGTTTGTAAACAGCTTTCTCTTTTCATTTTTTGTTATACTTTTCTTTAGATCCAATGGAAGGCGCATTTTAAGGGCAAAATTTGAGGGATAAGGGATGTGGTATATAAGATAATTGTGAAAAAAATAGACATTGGACGAATTTTCGAATATTCATATTTTGATAAAACGGAGATCTAAAATTTAGGCTTGTTGACTAATTTGATATTCTACTGTACACTGCTTTTATGTACTAGTCTGACATAATCAGGTTTATTTCCACTCAAAGGTATACCAGCATTTGAATGGATTTAGTCAGGTTCGAGTGTAATTTGAATTCACATACTTCAAGTTCCAATTGTAATCATTTTGATATAAGATTCAGTAAAGGTCCGTTTTCAGTGGAATGAGGAGAAGTCAATACAGGAGAAGATAGAGGGACTGTAGGATATTTCTTTTAAAATAAAAATCAAACTTGTGTCTGGCGTTTTTGTGAATTATGTTGACTTCTTGTTGGCAAAATATATAACATGAATATCTCATGTAGGGATTGTTGGCGAATCATGATTTTCTGCTGTCACACCTTAATTTCAAAACTGTAGTTTGACACACACTCTCATTCGTCATTGGAAAAAGAAAACTCTCTCAAGTAACATTTTGACAAGATTTTTTTTCGGAGGGGAGGCAGGGTTGTGAAAAAAATCACTTTGTTATATTTCATGTTAGTCAATTTTTCGTTCATTCTTTTGGAATATTATGATGTCCCAATTTTTTTTAATTCTGAAATGGTTATCATTCATATCGCCTAACCAATGTAAAATTGTTGTTGGATTTGAAAAATCATCTGTCAGAAAAGAAGTTCATCTTATAATATCTTGACGAAAATACAAATTAATTTTTGTACATTGGCTAAGTTCATAGGAAGTGATTGATTATTGGAAAAAAGTTTCGTACAACCAAGATATGTTTAAGACTTTACCCCGCTTGTAAGGAGTCAGAACTTTTAATCTGTTTCTCGTCATATCTGGTATAACTATGATGGCATCTTTAGAGCTAGCAATCCTTTTTTATCAGCTATTGGGCTATATAAACGTGTGGCATGAAAACCTTGTCAAAAGATTTAAAATACCTGTGGTTATGTTCGGAATATTAAGGCATATCAACAGCTATCCTTTTCTTCGGAAAATTTGATATTCTTCCTCATGGAAATAAAAACGAGTGAGATATCTTACAAAATGAATTTCACCCTTACCTAATCTCGAAAAGTCTTTTTAAATCTCTTCACTTTCGACAAATGAATACCCTTAAAGATGAAGGAAGGTTTAACAAAACAAATAACATCAACAATGAGCAACATACGAACAAAAAAGAAAACAAAAACGTTTGTTAGTTTTTTCATGCAGCTGAGAATCAGTTTGGAAGAAAATTTTAGAAGAAATGTCCACTGAAGGATTAGGATTACACTTTAAACGCCCTTATATTCGAAACATTACAAGAACTTATAATCCACAATTTAGGGAGAGAAAGAAAAAAATCAGGTCACGTGTGCGTGTGGGCGGCGCTCGTGTGTCGGTGTGGGGTGTATATGTGTATGTGTGTGTGTAGTGCAATTTGTTTGGGCAGTGCCATTCACTCTTTGTGATTTTCAGGAAGAATTATCAAATTTCTCATAATTTCAATGATTCCAAAACCACACAGTAGACACTCATGCTCATTTACTGCATAATCAACCTTACCCCGACTAACATCTAAAGGGTTCCTTTCAAGATGCAATCACGTGGTTGGTACTCGTTTGTTGTTGTTTTTTCTGTAAAATGTCGGCGTGCCAGAATCCACGCCATGAATTACCACACACCGCATGGGGAGTCAACAATAAATAGTAATCCTGACCCGGCGGAGCTAGAGAGAGACAGAGAGAGAGAGAGAGAAACAAATCATGTGTAGCCCACAACATTTCGATCATTATCCGATACGTTCAAGAATGATTCCCTTTAAAGAAGAATTACGCTCAAAATAAAGACGATAGTGGTCAAAGGTCTTATTTATTCCTACTTGTTAGACTATATGGCTTAGCGTCAAAATATACGAGATCGATACGAATCATTTTTTTCTGAGCAAAATTTACCATCTGCTAGCAATATGTATCGTCTGCTAGCAGCACATGGGGGCTGCCATTTTGTTTATGTGTACAAGAAGATTTTCTTAATCCAAATGCTCAATTGCCTTTTTCAAAATTAAAAACCCATTGGAGATAAAAAATATAGAATAGATATGTCAATTTATTTTAAAACTGAAGATTTCCTTATTCTGTTGAAAATCGATATTCCCTTAATAGAAATCTATTTTCTCGAAACTGGACGTATGGGACGGAGCAAATTAATTCAAATTTTATGGATGCTTCTTCCCTGAGCATCTATAGCGGCAAACTATGCATTCACCTGCTTTCGGATAATGGCCTTGAAAAGTCAGAATGCATGCTGCATATATTATGTTCTACACTGTTTGACAAACCCAAGAAAATAGATTTTTGTTAAGCAAAACCAGACAATTTAAAAGTATCATTATAAAGATTTAATTTTTATAATACATGTAAACACCCACTTTATATTTTCCGTCACATATGGGATTTTAGGTAATGAGGAAAATCAATTTAGGACTTGGATCCAAAATATCTTCCTGACTGGAATATTTCTCAATGGTTCATGTACAACTCCAAATCAGCAAGAAAATGGCAGCCCCCATGTAAATGAGTAGGAGACGATACCGGGTGTTGGAATATCTTTATTTATACCCTTTTCTGATATCTTATTAGAAAATGATTTAGGCCAATAAGTAGGAATATATTACACATTCCTATATAAGTAAATTTGTAATCAGGGCTTAATTCTCCTTTAATTATCAGCTTTGTGTCAAAATCATAGACTTCATGATATTTCAGTCATTATGGTAGCCTGCTTTCTGTTTGTTTAAGCTTTAAAATGTATGAACAAAGAAATGACGCAGTGGCATGAAGGTGACTGATTTAAATAATTATAATTTTAGGCTAACTTTACAAGGGAAATATATGTCACCAAAAAGAAAGGAGGGGGGGGGGGGGAGGGGCGGGAGACTCGGTGCAAGGACCTCAGTTGGACTTATAGAATGATTGATTTATGAAGAAACGTTTTAAGGCGAAGTCAAAACTGGCAAAAGGTTGACTTTCATATGAACAGATTTAGGCCTACAGATTAACACATTACTGAAATCTGATGAAAAACATTAAAGGACAATTAACCCCACGTGATATTCTAGATGCACCTATTGTCTGCTACGTCTTTCCATGGAGGCTGCCATTTTGTGCATGACACGGATCATTAGGTACCATATGCATTGATAATAGCCTACCTTTACAACAGATACGTCGCTTTGTTCTGATTGTATTACGATTGTTATTGGCCATGGGCCTAGATAATTGACGACCCATGAGTTCTAATAGCCATCCTGTAAAGCAGATTCCTCGCTTTGTTTTGGTATTGTTACGATTGTCTCCGTCCTTGACGTCAATTCTCCGTCCTTGACGTATATTTTTTATGAAGTATATTTTTTTATGAACAAATTAAGACCTTTTAAAAAATATATAAAACTAAACTTACATTTCAGAATATGTGACTTTATCTAATATATATTTGTCCTCTAAAAATCAATTACAAGTTAACGATGAAGGAAATTTTACTTGGGATGAAAAATATGTTCGTGTACACATAAAGTAATGGCAGCCCCCTTATTATTGCTAGCAGACGATAACTTGGCTGGAAAATAGTGATTTATATCTATATCCTGTGTTTTTACATGAAATTGCATGTATCAAATAAGAGGCATATACTACACCATTCAAAATAAGCTAATTCATACGCTGAGGTTAATTTCCCTTTAATCAGCATTAACAAAAAAAAAATCCTAAATACTTTAAGTAAACAGTGATAGTAAAAACCAATGTGCCCCCCTCCCCTTTCCCCGTTATCTATATTGACATCAAAAGGCTCCTGTAAACTTTTTCCTTTGCTTCTCAAAAACAAAAAAAGGAGAAAAAGTATGCCCCAAATTCTTAACTATTCATGCTCAAATTTTGTTTTTTGAATCTGCATAATGTAAGAGCGGTTATAGCACTCTCTACTTTTGAAAAGAATCCCGCACTATCAGTATACGTTTGGACCCAGCAACGCCCCAATGTAGAATTGTAAGGTGTTAAAAACCATGGGAATGTTGTAATGTTTTGCTTTTTTTGGCGAGAAGGAAATAACCTTCATCAAGATAGGATAGAGAAAAATCTAGCGTCAGTTATTGGGCTATGCAGATCACACCTGACAAATAATTGATTATTGACAAATTGATAAAACGAAACTGTAGTCAATCATCATTTTAGGGATGTTTAAAACAATGTTATCATGTTAGATTCAATACGAACCAAAGTAATATTGCTAGCGCAGTGAAAATTATGGTTATTAAAAAAAAAATTGTTAATACAAAACAAAATACATATTTTCCCCATTTTTTTTTTAACGAAGTATTTCTGGGAGTTTCATTCCAAAAGGGATTAAATAAAAAAATATTCATAAAAAATATGAAACCTATCAAACTTTGCTCTGATGATGTAAATGGGTAGCTGCATCACAAAACCTTAATAGAAGGCTTAAGGGAACACGGTATATGAACAAATTCGTAATCACCAAAGTGAATTTAGTCCCTTTTGGAATGAAACAGATTTGGATTTAATTCCTTTGGAATTAATCAATTTGAACGATTTTTTTTTAATTAAAAAAACAAACAAAAAAAGCAGAATAGCACATTTGAGATACGCATATTTACACTCTAAAAACTCAAGTGCTATTTTTAGCACTGTCTCAAAGATAAAAGAACATATCTTCAAAATATGACGATGTGGTAAAATTTTTCACTGTTAATGCAATGTTATGCATTTTCATAACAATGACATCTTTCATCTTCAAGGGACCAAAATACTAATCATTTCACTTTCAGAAATACATAAAGATATGCAATATATAAAAAAACTCCGAATAAAGCAAACACAAGAAGAATATTGCTTCACTGAGTCCAATCAGTCTCTAATTATCAAGTTCAAGTTTTTCTTCTCCACACTGAATTCCAGTTCATATCAATAAACTGCTCAAATGTTCACGAAGCATCTCACATAAGGTAAGCCCACTTTCCATGTAATTTAACAGAGATTAAGTTCACACACGAGATAGAGCATCTGCAATAACATTGTTCTTTCCTGCAATGTGCTCAATGTTCAAGTTATACTCTTGCAGCAACAAGCTCCAACGTGTCATTCTCTGGATTTGTGTTTCATTTTACTAAGAAATGTCAGTGGGTTATGATCCGTCAATATTCTGACTGGGTACTGCGATCCTTTTAGAAAAGAAGGATATAGGTCTGTCGACTCCTTTTGCGTCCTTCTGAGTTAGCACTGCACCAGCGCCAACATCACTAGCATCCACCATCAGGCTGAACGGCTGGTTGAAGTCTGGAGCCATCAACACAGGATTGGTAGATAAGAGAGCTTTCACCTGGTCGAAAGCACTCTTACAGTCACTGGACCGGAAGAACTTCACTTCGTAGTAGATTGCATAGTAGATTGGTTAGCTGAGCCACGACATCAGAGAAGTTATGGCAGAACCGTCGGTAGTAGCCTGCCATGCCCAGAAATCGCATGAGTTCCTTCCGGTTGGTTGGAGTCGGGAAAGCCAGAATTGCTTCTACCTTCGCCGAGAGTGGTCGAACGTGACCAGAGCCAACAACATGACCAAAGAAACTAACACTAGCACCTCCAAACTCACTCTTTGCCAGATTCACTGTCATTTTGGCAGCAGCCCACCTTCTGAACAACTCTCTGATTCTCTGTACACGAACATCCCAATCTTCACTATACACAACTTCATCAATATAAAAAGTCATCAATATAAGCTTCACAGCCTTCAAGACTTGAAACAAGACTATTCACGAGTCTTTGGAATGTAGCCGGCGCGTTTTTCATGCAAAAAGGCATCATGGTGTAATGAAATAGGCCTTGCGGTGTAGCAAATGCGGAAATCTCTTGCGCTCTCTTGGTCAAGGGGATCTGCCAATAACCTTTCAGCAGATCGAATTTGCTCACATACTTTGCTTTGCCTATACGGTCAATACAATCATCTACGCGCGGAATGGGGAATGAATCTGTTTTTGTACACGCATTGATTTCTCTGTAGTCCGTACCGAAACGATATGATCTATCTGGTTTTGGAACCAGGATACCTGGAGAAGATCATGCACTACTACTTGGATAAATAATGCCATTCTGTAGCATATACTCTATTTCTTTCTCAAGACTTTTCATCTTTGTTGGGTTGGCCCGATATGGTGCCTGTTTGATTGGGGTAGTATCTCCCACATCAACATCATGCTCAACAGCATCTGTTCGAGAGGGGACATCTGCAAACAATTGCGGATACTCATTCAACAACTCTTTCACATCCTTCCTCTCCTTCTCAGACAAGTGGGTTAGTTTGTCATCAATATGTGCTAGAACCTCTGAATTTTTCAATTTCACACATGGTTCCTCGCTTTCAATCTTGCACATTTCTTCTTCTTCACTCTTTGGATTAGATTCTACAGCACTCAACACTGGTTGTGCTTTCTCTTCATCACCTCTACGAATGTACGGCTTCAGCATATTCACATGGCATACACGTCTTTTCTTCTGCCTATCCGGAGTTTTTACGACATAGTTAACATCACCAATTCTCTTAGCAATGGCATACGGTCCAGAAAATCTAGCCTGCAGAGAATGACCAACCAAGGGCAACAACACCAAGACTTCATCACCTTCCTTGAAGTTCCTTTCCTTCGATTTTCTGTCATACCAGGACTTCATCCTCTCCTGAGAGTCAGGCAGATTCTGTCTAGCAACCTCACAAGCGCGATTCAATCTTTCGCGGAAAGAAGAAACATAGTCCAACAAATTCGCGTCCTCATCGTCCGACAACAACCTTTCTTTCAACAACTTGAGGGGTTCACGGATTTCATGTCCATACACTAACTCAAAAGGGCTGAAACCTAAAGACTCTTGAAAAGATTCCCTCATAGCAAAGAGTAACAACGGAACTCCCTCATCCCAGTCCTTCTCTGTCTCAAGACAATAAGTCTTCAGCCTGTTCTTGAGGGTTTGGTAAAAACCTCTCCAATGCTCCCTGAGAATCTGGATGATATGCACTCAAAGTTACATGTTCAATCCCTAACTGCTGTAACACCTGTTTGAACGCCTTAGACATAATTGTAGGTGTCTAGTTTGATCCTTGATCAGACTGTACAGTCTTTGGTAGTCCTACAGTAGTGAATAATGTCACTAATGACTTGGTTACATGTTTCGCTGTAATGCGCCTAAGTGGTATCGCTTCGGTATATCTTGTCACAGCGCACATGATTGTCAATAAGTATTCATTGCCTGCCTTTGTCCTTGGAAGAGGACCTACGCAATCCACTATAATCCTAGAAAACGGATCATCGAAGGCCGGTATTGGCTTCAGCGGTGCTGCCGGTATTTTCTGGTTTGGTTTGCCTACAACCTGACACCTGGCAGCTTCTACAAAAATTCGCAACATGCTTTTCCAGACCAGGCCAAAAGAAATGAGAAAGAATTTTCTCCTGAGTTTTGTGAACTCCTAAGTGACCTGCAAGTGGAGCTTCATGAGCAAGGCTAATTATGTCCTGCCTGTATGTAAAAGGGACTACAATCTGGTGGACTTCTTTCCGCACTTCATCTGCAGGAACATCTGGTGGCCTCCACTTCCTCATGAGCACACCTGCTTTCTTGTAATAACAAACAGGCACAGTCAATGCCTCCTCCCCAGAAACAGCTCTCTCACCCAAAGAAATCAACTGAGGATCTTTTTGTTGCTTCTCTTAGACAAAATTGGTTCAGACTTCTGATTACTTCCTTCACCATGCGTCTCTCGTGCACTCTCATACTCATTTGATTTGGATTCACCCTCAACCAAACGACAAAAGAAAGAATCTCCCAAGTCAACATCTATCTCACTAGACTCCATCTCAGACTTTATTCTCTTTGCCATTGAACGAGTTACAGCACACGACGGGAACACAGAGGGAAATTCTGCAACCAACTGATCTGTCTCACTACAGTCACAAGGACGTGAACTCACTACTGGACATGACCAGCAAGATCATTGCCTAATATGATGGACGCATCCTCGATAGGAAGTGATGGTCTAACGGCCATCTTCACAACACCAGAAACAAGGCCTGAATTCAAGTCTACCTCATGAAGGGGGGCTTCCACAAAACCATCTCCAATGCCCTTGAGCAACACACTTGCACCAACAGAAGAATTCTCACCAAAGGGTTAAACACTTTCCAAAATCATGGACTGAGAAGAACCAGTATCTCTCAACACTTTCACTCTCTTAGCCTCATCACTCTCAGATAAGGACACAAATCCTACAGATACAAATGGCTCGTACTGCATTTTTCTTCTGCTCAAACAGGGCATCACCTCCAAAAACGAAAAACTATTATTATTCCGTCAACATCGCACTTATCCCATTCCAGAAAAATAATTACAACAAAACAAGGTTATATGCGGTATTCAGTGGTTTAATAATTCGAGTAGCATTATCAAGATAGAATCCGCTCCATAAATTTCCAAAATCATTAACGATAATCATGACATATTTTCGTATCGTACTTCAGATAATATCATATATTGATGAGGACTCCTGAGATATATTTCCAAGGAGCCCAGGCTCGTTGATCTTCATTGTACACTGTAAAAACTGAAGTGCTGTATATAGCACTTTGAGGGCATGCGTAGGGACTGCACTCAGAGTGCTATTGTAATGCACACAGCGTGCTATTTCAGCACTTTCACGGGAGCTGGACCGGCTCCTTAAACTGCTAAACATTCATTAAAAATCGTGATTTTGGCGAGCCTCGAACCAGGTTCCGCTGATCGAGAATTGCTGGCATTACCGCTAGACTAACTCACATCATACGATTTAGAGCAGATCATATTGTTACATAGTGAATTTACGACTCCACATAGTTCATGTTATCTACTTGACTCTCATGACTAAACTGGATTGCAAGAAGCATTCGTTAGTCTATCGGTAACGTCAGCGCCTCTAAATCAGCGCAACCTGGTTCGAGGCTCGCCACGGTCACATTTTCTTTTTGTATGAATGTTTTGCAGTTTAAGGAGCCGGTCCAGCTCCCGTGAAAGTGCTGAAATAGCACGCTGTGTGCATTACAATAGCATTCTGAGTGCAGTCCCTATGCATGCCCTCAAAGTGCTATATACAGCACTTCAGTTTTTACAGTGTATATACATTCTGATATTCAGTAGCTTACATTATTTTGTCAATCAAAACAGTGTACAACAAGAGGCTTCCTGAGATGAAGGGTTCGAATTTGGTTTTCTAACAATCGAAAAAAAATGTCCCACGTTTGCCAGGTAGGTTGTGACAAGCTGAAAAATCTTGTCGCAAATTGGCCGTGGATGGATTTTGATTAGTATTGCCCTACGTTGGCCACGTGACAAGCTGAGAAATCTTGCCACGAAATTTACGTGGGAAGGGCGAGCTGAGAAATCTTGCCATGCACATTGTTACTCAGTTTTGAGCCCAGCTTCCATGATTAGGCGCTGAACAGTTGTTGCAGGAAAGCTACTTGCCGTCACAACGGGTATACGGACGCATTTGAAGAGCTCTCCTTTTCGGGAGACATTTTACCTATGATATCCTTTCATACTGACATAACGAGCATAACAAATAGCTCACATTTTAATTTTTTCACTTTCACTAAACTCAACCTTCTCTTAAATTACCGAGATGCATTGTCATACTCCTCTATTATGTCTTATGAAACATGTGAAGATGGTGAATGTGTGTGTTTACATAATGAAGACTATAATATTGGGGCTACTTTTTTTTTGGAAAATTAAAAAAACGTTATACTACATAACTATTACCCTCACCTACATTAAGTAAATTGGCCGTAAACTGAATTGAACACTTTTGAGTTATTAACATTAGAAGTAACAATTGCTTGGCATTCGGGGGAAATGTTTGTCACCATGCACCGCTCTTTTATGAAAAAACAAATATTCCTGAGCATAACATTGTACTTTACTCCCAATGTGTTGTTTTAAGTTTGCACGCACCAGAGGTACGCGTACGCGCAGCTCAGCCGTGCGTTAGTAGCTTTTGCCGCGTGTTAGTGCTTTTTTGTACGGTCACGTGGTGTTATTTCACCAATCAGGATGGCTACATTCTTAAACCCGTTTTATAATAACAACTAGCGAGTATAACCGCTATCGTCCTTCTTACATAAATCTATATACTGGTCGCGAATAGCGAATATAACCACTATCGTCCTTCCTCCATAACTGGTACCGAATAGCGAGTATAACCGCTGCCAACGCTCTTACACTTCTAGGGGGATTAGAACAGATAGCTAGTATAACCGCTATCCTCCCTCCTACATAATTATACTGGTAGTGAATAGCGAGTATAACCGCTATCCACCCTCCTACATTATTATATATACTGGCAGCTAGTAGCGAGTATAACCGCTATCTTCCCTCTTACTATTTATATACTGGCAACGAATAGCAAGTATATCCGCTATCCTCCCTCCTAACATAATTACAGGCTGGTAGCGAATGAGCGAGTATAACCGCTATACTCCCTCCTACACAGTTATAATCATGGTAGCGAATAGAGATATAACCGCTATCTTCCCTCCTACATTATACTGGTAGCGAATGATCGAGTATAACCGCTATACTCCCTCCTACACAGTTATAGTACTGGTAGCGAATATCGACTATAACCGCTATCTCCCATCCTTACTCGAAGGTGACCCACGCAGCATGATCGAAAGTTGTACTTTATTAATTAAAGATAACAGAGGAAGCTGGAACGATCTGCATTGATTATATTACTTCCATTTTTTTTCTACTCAAATCAGGGCATCACCTCCAAACGAAAGACTATTATTATTCCGCCAACGTCGTACTTATTACTGAATAACATTTGAAAGCGTACTATGTCATCACCATTCTCATCTTTTCACGCTCAAAATCGAAAGCCATTCTCATTTTCAAAAGATTAAAGAGAGAGGGTGTACAGAGAGAACAGTCAAAAATGGGAGCTAAAACTGTGATGGTGAAACTCGGTTCAACAAAAGAGAGAAGGCAGTATATAATAGGGACAACTACCCCCGTAGTTGTCCTAGGGGGTGGTGTCCGGGGGTAGTTGTCGGGGGGTAGTTGTCCGGGGGTAGTTGTCCAGGGGGTAGTTTTCCGGGGGGGTAGTTTTCCGGGGGGTAGTTGTCCGGGGGGTAGTTGCCCTAGAGGGTGGTTGTCCTAGGGGGTAGTTGTCTGGGGGTAGTTATCCGGGGGGTACTTGTCCCAGGGGGGTAGTCGTCCTAGAGGGTGGTTGCCCTAGGGGGTAGTTGTCCTGGGGGTAGTTCTCCTAGAGGGTGGTTATCCTAGGGGTGGTTATCCGGGGGTGGTTGTCCAGGGGGTAGGAGTCCTAGAACCATCAAAAACAAACTATATTCATTTTAAGGGAAGGAAGATTTGCGATGAGCAACAATTAGTAGTTAGACTGGATGATGTGGAATTGGAGAGGAAGGTTTGTACTAAATTCATGGGTGTTCATATTAATGAGAAGCTAGACTGGGATGACCACCGGAACAGTATAATGTTTCCAATTTCTCGGAGTATTGGGATTTTATATAGAGTAAGATACCTTGTGTCTGACAGAATATTATTGATGATATATAATACCTTGTTTTTGCCATATATTTCTTATTGTAATATTCTATGGGCAGTATCAAAGAGTGTAACAAGTGACATTCATCTGTTACAAAAAAAGCTTTGAGAATTTGTGCTGGGGTTGGTTATCGTGAACACACAGATCCCCTGTTTGCTAGGTTTCAATGCCTTAAAGTCGGTGAAATTAATTTTCTTCAAACCTCTTTATTTATGTATCGTTATAGTACTAATGTTTTACCTGCCTCGTTTTCTTCCATGTTCATGGAAAACAATGCTATTCACTCTTATTCGACGAGACAAGCGGCAAACTTGCACTTGTTTAATCCACGTACAGTATTGGCACATAAATCAGTGAGACATACTGGTCCAGACGTTTGGAATTCTTTACTAATTGAAACACGTAATTTGCCTACAATTTACTCTTTTAAAAATGCAGTCAAGCGCATGCTCATTGCAAACATTTTTATTTAAGATATTTGTTCAATTAGTTGTTAATTCCCCTGAACATAGCGTGTACTTAATTATATTATGATTGTATATATTCTATATAATATGTATACATGTATAATTTGCTATGATATGTAATTATGCGCAGTGTATTGTTAATTAGGGCATTTCCCACCACCCCCCCCCCCCCCCACCTCTCTCTCCCTCCCCCCTCTCTCTTGCTTGTCTTACGTTTTCTTCTCTCTCTATCTTCTCTCTGTTTCTCCTTCAGTATGGATGGCCTGCACCTTTTATCATGTCTACTACATTTTTCCTGCTCTAGAACGTACTGTACAGATTTCAATCTTATTCTTTATCTGTATTTGTATCTGTATATAGTGTATTATTCTTGCACTTTTTTGTATTTAATCTATTAATCTATGTTTACTTTTAAGAATGTATGAAATATGTAAGATCTTAGGTATGGCAAAACTTCAAGCGTGCAGCTTATATTGCCAGTCCTCTGTGTGTTTCTATTTTCAAAGTTTGTATGTATGAAACTGATTATTGTGAAACATGCAGGAATAAATAAATAAATAAATAAATAAATATTAGTGATATAAGCTGTAAATTATAACATTCATTCAAACAGTTTCAGACATTTTTCAGTCAAAAAGCGCCAGCTCAAGCTTGAGTCAAATTTCGGCCGGTTTACTGATTTCCCTATATACAGAAGATATTAGACCATTATCAGGCCAGTTTCTGTGATTGTTTTACTGCTAATGGAGTGATGAGTTTTACTACTTTATCTATACGAGACAAATGGGTATAGTAAGGTATCTAAGAGGGATATAAGTGCACCCTAACAAAGACAAAGCGAAACGAACTTTGACTGACAACAAATGTGACCTTCCACTACAAAACGACCAATAAGTCGGAAATTTGGGTTTTTTACATTTCAACATAGTTTGAAAGCTTATATTCTAAGCTTTAAAAGATATATAACTTGTCTTGTATGGACTGAGCAAACCCTTGTAAATTGCAATGAAAATGTCAATGTGTCAGACAGGCTAATGACCAAAACAATAGAGAAAACAGGCTCTAAATAAGAGTGACCATTTAAGAGCGCCTAATCTGTGTCCTATTGTTTGTCGCACAAAAGGTTGAGTCAAAACTCCCTGGCATACACTGTGAAGAACTAATTGGATTGGGCTGAAACTTTCTATACCTTCAGATCAGATATAATTATTTCTTTGTTTCTTTACACTTTGAATATCAGACGGTGCATAGTTTTTAAGCCATACAAATCATACAAAAAAAATCGATGTGAAGTTCAATCCCAGCAAGTTGACACGCAGAGTTTGAATGTCAAGGAAAACATGATCATTTTGAATGATAGTAAAAACATATTTCAACAACGTATTTTAACTTGAAATTTTGTCAGATGGTAGATTAATAAATGAACTTTTAGAAAATATAAAAAACTTAAAATAAAAAATGTCCACCCCAAACCACCTTTTACAGCTGTTTACTCTTAAACTCCCCATTGCGACTTATTGGTCGTTTTATGGTGGAGGGTCACAAATACAAATTTCTGAAGATGTGAAATGAAGCTTGCGATAACTTTTCCAAGTATTCCAAGTGTGCAGTGCACGTTGACGCTTTTGGAATTTACGTTCCGGGCATGGTATCTAAATTATTTTTTGCCTCTCGTTTGTCTAATATTCCACATGATGAAGCCAAAAATTCACTGCATATCAGTATTGTCTAAAATCGAACAGATCTGACAAAAAGTTTTTGAGGGCTTACGAAAACTATATATGACCCTTAACATAATAATGGACTTCCATACGTGCAGATACAGATATAAACACATTGACATTCATACGAACAGATATATCGATCTCAGAAGGTTCCTGAACATTTTTGCTTTGCCTCTAATAAACGACATACAACAACAACAACAACAGCAAACAAACAATAAAAAGAGCACCGAAAGATATGATATTTCTTTTTTTAATAAGGATAACAGAGGAAGATGAAACGATCAGCACTGATTATATTACCTCTCATTTTATGTTTCTGCTCAAACCTGAGCATCATTTAAAAACGAAAGACTATATTCCATCAATATCATACTTGTTATTGAATTACATTTCAAAGCGTTCTATGTCATCACCACTCTCAGCTATTCATGCAGAAAATTATTTTATGGATCTGCAACCGCCGTTACTGAAAGAGCAGTAATAACATTCTCTACATTTGAAAAAAATCCTGCACTGTCATTATCCACTGGGACTCAGCAACGCCCAAATCCAGAATTTAAGGTGTTTAAAAAACCGTGGGAATGGTTTAGTATTTTTGCCAGCAGAAAATAACCTTCATCAAATTGACAAATTGATACTAATAACTGGTTAGGTATGACTGATAGGGATTTATATATTGGACAAGGTCCATAAACACGTTATGCTATTCTTTTGCTTTTATCCTTTCATTTCCTTTTTTTCTTCATTATTTCCTTAGAAGAGCGAGACTAATCCCTGTTTACATTATAGAAATGTACTGAATGGCCACAGGTGTGGTGCAAGGGTGAGAAGAACTGAATCGTCATTGACTTTGTTCGATTTCTCAGCGACGGACGTTGTTAAATCGTCCAGATGAAAAATGAGCAGACTGCTTAATAATAACAACTGGATAAAAATAAAGATGTATGAAGTAACTCCAAAAAACTCGCACGTGTTTTGACGTCCGTTGTTGCCATCGAAACTAGGTCCAGCCCTATATATAAAGTTGATGTTTATATTATATGTATTTGCTTTTCAGGTCTTCACAGAGATTAGGGTTGCGTTTTAGGAAATATTTTATTGGTGTTTGAGGGACGAATCAGGGAATAAATCATTTTGCATTATTTTGCATTATTCTTTTTTTTCATCTCTAATTTCGTTATGGTATTCTTCTTCTTTTTTGTTCTTGGCCTTTATTTATAATCTTCTCTGTACATGTTTCGCTATGGTTTTCTTTATCCTCCTACCATTTCACTAAATATTCAGTAAATAATCAATTAAGCACATGTAAGTAATTCATGCCATGCTCCATCAGGTCACTTTCTTTAACTTCTGTTTTTACTCCCTCCCCGAAATAATATACTTATAATAATGCGAACATTTCGGCCAGTGGGCCGAATCCAGACCTGACTGTTTGTTCAAATTGGCTATCGCAAAGTGGTGCTAGACGAAATGATTAAAACTGACTATTAGATCAAATGGTTCTTAGACAAAATGTTGATTAGACGAATTGGTGATGGACCAATTGTTGTTAGACCGTATGATGTTAGACCATTTGGCTATTAGACCAATTGGCATTAGACCAAGTGGCAATTTACCATAATAACTTATCTTACATAGGTGCATTATGCAAGCAATAAATTTTTACATTTGCGGCCGACATGTTATGACATTTTGTGGTCAAAATTGATTTTTTTTCACATTTGTAGGTGAAATGTTATTACATTTGTGGTCAAACAGATTTCTACATTTTTTTTTTTACTTTTGTGGCTATATTTACATTTGCAGTTGCAGTGTTGTTACATCTGTGGTTATTTAACATTTGTGTCAATATCTAAGGCGTCATAACATTCAAGGTAATATGTTAGCATTTTTCTGTTTATTCAACCTTTAAAATGCATCGGCAATGAAACATAAGCATGGGGAAGGTGGCTGATTTAAATGAATCTAATTCTAGGTTAAAGTAATAATAGAAGGGTAATATATTTCACAAAAGGGGGAAAGAGATTCACTACAATGAACTCAGTCGGACTGATAGAATGACTGATTTATGAAGAGGCAGACATCAACTCGTTTTAAGGCGAAGTCCACACTCACACAGGCAACAGGATGAACTCCATGAGAAAAGATATAGGCCTTAACATTAACACATGGCTTAAATCTGATGAAAATCTTAAATCTAAATCTAAGCCCAAATTCAAAACAACAACACAAAAAATAAAAAATAAAACGAAGCATCAGCCTCAAAACCAAAATCTGAAATATTTTAAGTAAAACAATGATACCAAAAAAGTGTCCCTCACTCCCTCCCTGTTATCATTATTTCCCTCAAAAAGCTCATTAAAATTTTGCCTTCGCTTAACCCCCCCCCCCCCCCCAAAAAAAAAAACAAAAAAAAAAACACCAAAAAACACCAAACACAACAAACAAACAAACAAACAAACAAACAAAAACAAAAACAAAAACAAAATAGAACAAAACAAAAAAGTTGCCTGGAACGGCCTACATTGATTATATGATATCGTATTTGTATGCTTCTGGTCCCACTAAAGCATCACATCAGAATAAAAGACCATATTTTGCCAACATCATACTTGTTATTGAATTACAATTCATACCATACTATGACATCGCTATTCATAACTATTCTTGTTCAAATTTTGCTTTATGAATCTGCATGCACCGTTAATAACAGAGCGATTGGCATTTTCTACTTTTGAAAAGAATCCCGCACTATCACTGTACATTGAAACTAGCAACTTCCAAAATGTAGAATTTTAACCCTTTGCTTGCCACATTAAAAAAAAATCTTCTATGGAATTTGTGTGTACAGTATGTGCCAAATGGCGCAATGGGAAAGAGGTAAGTGTTAAGGTTTAAACAACCGTGGGAATATTTAAAGGTTTTTGCCAGCAGATAATTAACCTTCACCAAGTTAGGATAGAGAAAAATCTAGCCTCAGTTACTGAGCCTCTTCAGCGCATCCCTGAACAGTAATTGATATTGACAAATTGAAGCCAATAATGCTTCAGCTTTTGTATAAATACAGATTAATGTATGGGTAGCCTCACGTAGTCTTACTGCTTTTGACCCACGCTTCGCCACTTTCAAATTAAATGAAACACATTTTACCCATTATTTTTTTTTCAAAACCTTTGCACTCACTACAGACCTCAAGCAAATGTTCTTTTGCATTTCCCCTTCACTTCCTCCTGTTTTAAAGGGGGGGGGGGGGGGGGTCTCCAGCTCTCTCTTGCTTTGCCCATTCATATCACTTGTTCACTATTATTCTGAAACTTTGTCCAAATTAAAATGCAATATGAATTGGCCGCCTCTTGCTATTTCTGTCTTATTCAATTCCTCCTCCATCTCAGATCTTCACCTTCCCGTATTTTCAGCTCAACTACCTTCTTCGGACACTCCATAAATGTGATTGTAAGATGCTTGAAATTTCATATAATATGTCTCGATAATTCATTGCAATTTCAGATGGATAGAATATTATCAAGTTGCAGAAAGTTAAGACAGTCGTATTATCCTGATTTTCATTACAAATACACCAACTCCCTGCTCGAAAAAAATAACGTTTAGCGCCTAATTATGGTAGCGGGGCTCAAGCCGGGGTAACAATGTGACTGCGAGGGGTGGGTCCTGCTTGCTCAGTATGAATGCACTGCATAAGGTGTTTGTACAACTTGCTTTTGAAACAGTTTATACTTTTCGAGTTGATTATGTCGCTGCTAAGTGAATACCAGCATTTCGGGCCGTAGGAAGAGACAGTTTTGTGTGCAAAGTGCGGGTGCGGAGAAGGTGGAAACGGTTGGATTGTCTAGTATTTCTGTATCAAACTCTTTCTTGTGAACATGTTAATGAAAGCGTGTGGCAGTTCGTTTTTATTCAATTTATACATGAACTGTTCTGTTTGAAAAAGAAATAAATCTGGAAAATTTAGAATTTTAATTGATAGCACGTCTAACGATTAACCCATCAGCTTTCATACGAATAGATATAGATATAAAAGCTCACTTATAGTTTAGATAGCGAACAGAAAATTGATAAGAGACGTGTCAAGTATATTCTCACATTATTCTTACTGTATAATAAATACATTTGATATCCCATCCATGATTTCCGGGGAAATTTTAGTGTAAATATGTAACAGACCACTAGATCACAGCTGTATAATGACCTACGCTAGGAACCTTTCACCCCGATGGCTCCTCGCATAAAAATCCTAGCGCTTCGTTTGTGTGTCACATACACTTACAAAAGTTTTACACGTGTGCAGTGCACGTTGACGCTTTTGGAATTTACGTTCCAGGCATGGTATCTAAATTATTTTTTTCCTCTCGTTTGTTTAATATTCCACATGAAGAAGCCAAAAATTCACTGCATATCAGTACTGCTATTATCTTGCTTTTCATCGTCTAAAATCGAAGAGATCTGACAAAAAGTTTTTGAGGGCTTACGAAAACTATACATGACTTTTAACATAATAATGGACTTCCATACGTACAGATACAGATATAAACACATTGACATTCATAGAAGGCTCCTGAACAATTTTGCTTTGCCTCTAATAAACGACCTACAACAACAACTACAGCAAACAAAACAATAAAAAGATCACCGAAAGATATGATATTTCGTTTTTTAATAAGGATAACAGAGGAAGATGAAACGATCAGGATTATCATACTTGTTATTGAATTACATTTCAAAGCGTTCTATGTCATCACCACTCTCAGCTATTCATGCTGAAAATTCTTTTATGGATCTGCAACCGCCGTTACTGAAAGAGCAGTAATAACATTCTCTACATTTGAAAAAAAGTCCTGCACTGTCATTATCCACTGGGACTCAGCAACGCCCAAATCCAGAATTTAAGGTGTTTAAAAAACCGTGGGAATGGTTTAGTATTTTTGCCAGCAGAAAATAACCTTCATCAAATTGACAAATTGATACTAATAACTGGTTAGGTATGATTGATAGGGATTTATATATTGGACAAGGTCTTCACAGAGATTAGGGTTGCGTTTTAGGAAATATTTTATTGGTGTTTGAGGGACGGATCAGGGAATAAATCATTTGCATTATTTTGCATTATTCTTTTTTTCATCTCTAATTTCGTTATGGTATTCTTCTTCTTTTTTGTTCTTGGCCTTTATTTATAATCTTCTCTGTACATGTTTCGCTATGGTTTTCTTTATCCTCCTACCATTTCACTAAATATTCAGTAAATAATCAATTAAGCACATGTAAGTAATTCATACCATGCTCCATCAGGTCACTTTCTTTATCTTCTGTTTTTACTCCCCTCCCCCCCCCCCCCCCCCCCTCCCCGAAATAATATACTTAACTTATAATTACTGATAATTACTGGGAAAAAAATGCGAACATTTCGGCCAGTGGGCCGAATCCAGACCTGACTGTTTGTTCAAATTGGCTATCGCAAAGTGGTGCTAGACGAAATGATTAAAACTGACTATTAGATCAAATGGTTCTTAGACAAAATGTTGATTTGACGAATTGGTGATGGACCAATTGTTGTTAGACCGTATGATGTTAGACCATTTGGCTATTAGACCAATTGGCATTACACCAAGTGGCAATTTACCATAATAACTTATCTTACATAGGTGCATTATGCAAGCAATAAATTTTTACATTTGCGGCCGACATGTTATGACATTTTGTGGTAAAAATTGATTTTTTTTCACATTTGTAGGTGAAATGTTATTACATTTGTCGTCAAACAGATTTCTACATTTGTGGGCGTGATTTTTCTTTTTTTTTTTTTTTCTTTTGTGGCTATATTTACATTTGCAGTTGCAGTGTTGTTACATCTGTGGTTATTTTGTGTCAATATCTAAGGCGTCATAACATTCAAGGTAATATGTTAGCATTTTTCTGTTTATTCAACCTTTAAAATGTATCGGCAATGAAACAAAAGCATGGGGAAGGTGACTGATTTAAATGAATCTAATTCTACGTTAAAGTAATAATAAAAGGGTAATATATTTCACAAAAGGGGGAAAGAGATTCACTACAATGAACTCAGTCGGACTGATAGAATGACTGATTTATGAAGAGGCAGACATCAACTCGTTTTAAGGCGAAGTCCACACTCACACAGGCAACAGGATGAACTCCATGAGAATAGATATAGGCCTTAACATTAACACATGGCTTAAATCTGATGAAAATCCTAAATCTAAATCTAAGCCCAAATTCAAAACAACAACACAAAAAATAAAAAATAAAAGGAAGCATCAGCCTCAAAACCCAAATCTGAAATATTTTAAGTAAAACAATGATACCAAAAAAGTGTCCCTCACTCCCTCCCTGTTATCATTATTTCCCTCAAAAAGCTCATTAAAATTTTGCCTTCGCTTAACCCCCCCCCCCCCCCAAACAAAAAAACAAACAAACAAACAAACAAACAAACAAACAAACAAAAACAAAAACAAAACAGAACAAAACAAAAAAGTTGCCTGGAACGGCCTACATTGATTACATGATATCGTATTTGTATGCTTCTGGTCCCACTAAAGCATCACATCAGAATAAAAGACCATATTTTGCCAACATTATACTTGTTATTGAATTACAATTCATACCATACTATGACATCGCTATTCATAACTAGTCTTGTTCAAATTTTGCTTTATGAATCTGCATGCACCGTTAATAACAGAGCGATTGGCATTTTCTACTTTTGAAAGAATCCCGCACTATCACTGTACATTGAAACTAGCAACTTCCAAAATGTAGAATTTTAACCCTTTGCTTACCACATTAAAAAAAAATCTTCTATGGAATTTGTGTGTACAGTATGTGCCAAATGGCGCAATGGGAAAGAGGTAAGTGTTAAGGTTTAAACAACCGTGGGAATATTTAAAGGTTTTTGCCAGCAGATAATTAACATTCACCAAGTTAGGATAGAGAAAAATCTAGCCTCAGTTACTGAGCCTCTTCAGCTCATCCCTGAACAGTAATTGATATTGACAAATTGAAGCCAATAATGCTTCAGCTTTTGTATAAATACAGATTAATGTATGGGTAGCCTCACGTAGTCTTACTGCTTTTGACCCACGCTACGCCACTTTCAAATTAAATGAAACACATTTTACCCATTTTTTTTTTTCAAAACCTTTGCACTCACTACAGACATCAAGCAAATGTTCTTTTGCATTTCCCCTTCACTTCCTCCTGTTTTAAAGGGGGGGGGGGGGGGGGGTCTCCAGCTCTCTCTTGCTTTGCCCATTCATATCACTTGTTCACTATTATTCTGAAACTTTGTCCAAATTAAAATGCAATATGAATTGGCCGCCTCTTGCTATTTCTGTCTTATTCAATTCCTCCTCCATCTCAGATCTTCACCTTCCCGTATTTTCAGCTCAACTACCTTCTTCGGACACTCCATAAATGTGATTGTAAGATGCTTCAAATTTCATATAGTATGTCTCGATAATTCATTGCAATTTCAGATGGATAGAATATTATCAAGTTGCAGAAAGTTAAGACAGTCGTATTATCCTGATTTTCATTACAAATACACCAACTCCCTGCTCGAAAAAAATAACGTTTAGCGCCTAATTATGGTAGCGGGGCTCAAGCCGGGGTAACAATGTGACTGCGAGGGGTGGGTCCTGCTTGCTCAGTATGAATGCACTGCATAAGGTGTTTGTACAACTTGCTTTTGAAACAGTTTATACTTTTGGAGTTGATTATGTCGCTGCTAAGTGAATACCAGCATTTCGGGCCGTAGGAAGAGACGGTTTTGTGTGCAAAGATAGTGCGGGTGCGGAGAAGGTGGAAACGGTTGGATTGTCTAGTTGGGTATTTCTGTATCAAACTCTTTCTTGTGAACATGTTAATGAAAGCGTGTGGCAGTTCGTTTTTATTCAATTTATACATGAAATGTTCTGTTTGAAAAAGAAATAAATCTGGAAAAATTTAGAATTTTAATTGATAGCACGTCTAACGATTAACCCATCAGCTTTCATACGAATAGATATAGATATAAAAGCTCACTTACAGTTTAGATAGCGAACAGAAAATTGATAAGAGACGTGTCAAGTATATTCTCACATTGTTCTTACTGTATAATAAATACATTTGATATCCCATCCATGATTTCCGGGGAAATTTTAGTGTAAATATGTAACAGACCCCTAGATCACAGCTGTATAATGACCTACGCTAGGAACCTTTCACCCCGATGGCTCCTCGCATAAAAATCCTAGCGCTTCGTTTGTGTGTCACATACACTTACAAAAGTTTTACACGTGTGCAGTGCACGTTGACGCTTTTGGAATTTACGTTCCAGGCATGGTATCTAAATTATTTTTTGCCTCTCGTTTGTTTAATATTCCACATGAAGAAGCAAAAAATTCACTGCATATCAGTACTGCTATTATCTTGCTTTTCATCGTCTAAAATCGAAGAGATCTGACAAAAAGTTTTTGAGGGCTTACGAAAACTATACATGACTTTTAACATAATAATGGACTTCCATACGTACAGATACAGATATAAACACATTGACATTCATAGAAGGCTCCTGAACATTTTTGCTTTGCCTCTAATAAACGACCTACAACAACAACTACAGCAAACAAAACAATAAAAAGAGCACCGAAAGATATGATATTTCGTTTTTTAATAAGGATAACAGAGGAAGATGAAACGATCAGGATTATCATACTTGTTATTGAATTACATTTCTAAGCGTTCTATGTCATCACCACTCTCAGCTATTCATGCTGAAAATTCTTTTATGGATCTGCAACCGCCGTTACTGAAAGAGCAGTAATAACATTCTCTACATTTGAAAAAAAGTCCTGCACTGTCATTATCCACTGGGACTCAGCAACGCCCAAATCCAGAATTTAAGGTGTTTAAAAAACCGTGGGAATGGTTTAGTATTTTTGCCAGCAGAAAATAACCTTCATCAAATTGACAAATTGATACTAATAACTGGTTAGGTATGATTGATAGGGATTTATATATTGGACAAGGTCTTCACAGAGATTAGGGTTGCGTTTTAGGAAATATTTTATTGGTGTTTGAGGGACGAATCAGGGAATAAATCATTTTGCCTTATTTTGCATTATTCTTTTTTTCATCTCTAATTTCGTTATGGTATTCTTCTTCTTTTTTGTTCTTGGCCTTTATTTATAATCTTCTCTGTACATGTTTCGCTATGGTTTTCTTTATCCTCCTACCATTTCACTAAATATTCAGTAAATAATCAAATTAAGCACATGTAAGTAATTCATGCCATGCTCCATCAGGTCACTTTCTTTATCTTCTGTTTTTACTCCCTCCCCGAAATAATATACTTAACTTATAATTACTGGAAAAAAATGCGAACATTTCGGCCAGTGGGCCGAACCGAGACCTGACTGTTTGTTCAAATTGGCTATCGCAAAGTGGTGCTAGACGAAATGATTAAAACTGACTATTAGATCAAATGGTTCTTAGACAAAATGTTGATTAGACGAATTGGTGATGGACCAATTGTTGTTAGACCGTATGATGTTAGACCATTTGGCTATTAGACCAATTGGCATTAGACCAAGTGGCAATTTACCATAATAACTTATCTTACATAGGTGCATTATGCAAGCAATAAATTTTTACATTTGCGGCCGACCTGTTAAGACATTTTGTGGTCAAAATTGATTTTTTTCACATTTGTAGGTGAAATGTTATTACATTTGTGGTCAAACAGATTTCTACATTTTTTTATTTTTTTAAATATTTTGTGGCTATATTTACATTTGCAGTTGCAGTGTTGTTACATCTGTGGTTATTTAACATTTGTGTCAATATCTAAGGCGTCATAACATTCAAGGTAATATGTTAGAATTTTTCTGTTTATTCAACCTTTAAAATGCATCGGCAATGAAACATAAGCATGGGGAAGGTGGCTGATTTAAATGAATCTAATTCTAGGTTAAAGTAATAATAGAAGGGTAATATATTTCACAAAAGGGGGAAAGAGATTCACTACAATGAACTCAGTCGGACTGATAGAATGACTGATTTATGAAGAGGCAGACATCAACTCGTTTTAAGGCGAAGTCCACACTCACACAGGCAACAGGATGAACTCCATGAGAAAAGATATAGGCCTTAACATTAACACATGGCTTAAATCTGATGAAAATCTTAAATCTAAATCTAAGCCCAAATTCAAAACAACAACACAAAAAATAAAAAATAAAACGAATCATAAGCCTCAAAACCCAAATCTGAAATATTTTAAGTAAAACAATGATACCAAAAAAGAGTCCCTCACTCCCTCCCTGTTATCATTATTTCCCTCAAAAAGTTCAAAATTTTGCCTTCGCTTAACCCCCCCCCCCCCAAAAAAAAACACACCAAAAAACAAAAAAAAAACCAAACAAACAAACAAACAAGCAAACAAAAACAAAAACAAAACAGAACAAAACAAAAAAGTTGCGTGGAACGGCCTACATTGATTACATGATATCGTATTTGTATGCTTCTGGTCCCACTAAAGCATCACATCAGAATAAAAGACCATATTTTGCCAACATCATACTTGTTATTGACTTACAATTCATACCGTACTATGACATCGCTATTCATAACTATTCATGTTCAAATTTTTCTTTATGAATCTGCATGCACCGTTAATAACAGAGCGATTGGCATTTTCTACTTTTGAAAAGAATCCCGCACTATCACTGTACATTGAAACTAGCAACTTCCAAAATGTAGAATTTTAACCCTTTGCTTGCCACATTAAAAAAAAATCTTCTATGGAATTTGTGTGTACAGTATGTGCCAAATGGCGCAATGGGAAAGAGGTAAGTGTTAAGGTTTAAACAACCGTGGGAATATTTAAAGGTTTTTGCCAGCAGATAATTAACCTTCACCAAGTTAGGATAGAGAAAAATCTAGCCTCAGTTACTGAGCCTCTTCAGCGCATCCCTGAACAGTAATTGATATTGACAAATTGAAGCCAATAATGCTTCAGCTTTTGTATAAATACAGATTAATGTATGGGTAGCCTCACGTAGTCTTACTGCTTTTGACCCACGCTACGCCACTTTCAAATTAAATGAAACACATTTTACCCATTATTTTTTTTTCTTCAAAACCTTTGCACTCACTACAGACCTCAAGCAAATGTTCTTTTGCATTTCCCCTTCACTTCCTCCTGTTTTAAAGGGGGGGGGGGGGGGGGTCTCCAGCTCTCTCTTGCTTTGCCCATTCATATCACTTGTTCACTATTATTCTGAAACTTTGTCCAAATTAAAATGCAATATGAATTGGCCGCCTCTTGCTATTTCTGTCTTATTCAATTCCTCCTCCATCTCAGATCTTCACCTTCCCGTATTTTCAGCTCAACTACCTTCTTCGGACACTCCATAAATGTGATTGTAAGATGCTTGAAATTTCATATAATATGTCTCGATAATTCATTGCAATTTCAGATGGATAGAATATTATCAAGTTGCAGAAAGTTAAGACAGTCGTATTATCCTGATTTTCATTACAAATACACCAACTCCCTGCTCGAAAAAAATAACGTTTAGCGCCTAATTATGGTAGTGGGGCTCAAGCCGGGGTAACAATGTGACTGCGAGGGGTGGGTCCTGCTTGCTCAGTATGAATGCACTGCATAAGGTGTTTGTACAACTTGCTTTTGAAACAGTTTATACTTTTGGAGTTGATTATGTCGCTGCTAAGTGAATACCAGCATTTCGGGCCGTAGGAAGAGACAGTTTTGTGTGCAAAGTGCGGGTGCGGAGAAGGTGGAAACGGTTGGATTGTCTAGTTGGGTATTTCTGTATCAAACTCTTTCTTGTGAACATGTTAATGAAAGCGTGTGGCAGTTCGTTTTTATTCAATTTATACATGAACTGTTCTGTTTGAAAAAGAAATAAATCTGGAAAATTTAGAATTTTAATTGATAGCACGTCTAACGATTAACCCATCAGCTTTCATACGAATAGATATAGATATAAAAGCTCACTTATAGTTTAGATAGCGAACAGAAAATTGATAAGAGACGTGTCAAGTATATTCTCACATTGTTCTTACTGTATAATAAATACATTTGATATCCCATCCATGATTTCCGGGGAAATTTTAGTGTAAATATGTAACAGACCACTAGATCACGGCTGTATAATGACCTACGCTAGGAACCTTTCACCCCGATGGCTCCTCGCATAAAAATCCTAGCGCTTCGTTTGTGTGTCACATACACTTACAAAAGTTTTACACGTGTGCAGTGCACGTTGACGCTTTTGGAATTTACGTTCCAGGCATGGTATCTAAATTATTTTTTGCCTCTCGTTTGTTTAATATTCCACATGAAGAAGCAAAAAATTCACTGCATATCAGTACTGCTATTATCTTGCTTTTCATCGTCTAAAATCGAAGAGATCTGACAAAAAGTTTTTGAGGGCTTACGAAAACTATACATGACCTTTAACATAATAATGGACTTCCATACGTACAGATACAGATATAAACACATTGACATTCATAGAAGGCTCCTGAACATTTTTGCTTTGCCTCTAATAAACGACCTACAACAACAACTACAGCAAACAAAACAATAAAAAGAGCACCGAAAGATATGATATTTCTTTTTTTAATAAGGATAACAGAGGAAGATGAAACGATCAGGATTATCATACTTGTTATTGAATTACATTTCAAAGCGTTCTATGTCATCACCACTCTCAGCTATTCATGCTGAAAATTCTTTTATGGATCTGCAACCGCCGTTACTGAAAGAGCAGTAATAACATTCTCTACATTTGAAAAAAAATCCTGCACTGTCATTATTGACTGGGACTCAGCAACGCCCAAATCCAGAATTTAAGGTGTTTAAAAAACCGTGGGAATGGTTTAGTATTTTTGCCAGCAGAAAATAACCTTCATCAAATTGACAAATTGATACTAATAACTGGTTAGGTATGATTGATAGGGATTTATATATTGGACAAGGTCTTCACAGAGATTAGGGTTGCGTTTTAGGAAATATTTTATTGGTGTTTGAGGGACGAATCAGGGAATAAATCATTTTGCCTTATTTTGCATTATTCTTTTTTTCATCTCTAATTTCGTTATGGTATTTTTCTTCTTTTTTGTTCTTGGCCTTTATTTATAATCTTCTCTTCTATGTTTCGCTATGGTTTTCTTTATCCTCCTACCATTTCACTAAATATTCAGTAAATAATCAAATTAAGCACATGTAAGTAATTTATGCCATGCTCCATCAGGTCACTTTCTTTATCTTCTGTTTTCCCCCCCCCCCCCCGCCTCCCTAAATAATATACTTAACTTATAATTACTGGAAAAAAATGCGAACATTTCGGCCAGTGGGCCGAACCGAGACCTGACTGTTTGTTCAAATTGGCTATCGCAAAGTGGTGCTAGACGAAATGATTAAAACTGACTATTAGATCAAATGGTTCTTAGACAAAATGTTGATTTGACGAATTGGTGATGGACCAATTGTTGTTAGACCGTATGATGTTAGACCATTTGGCTATTAGACCAATTGGCATTACACCAAGTGGCAATTTACCATAATAACTTATCTTACATAGGTGCATTATGCAAGCAATAAATTTTTACATTTGCGGCCGACATGTTATGACATTTTGTGGTCAAAATTGATTTTTTTCACATTTGTAGGTGAAATGTTATTACATTTGTCGTCAAACAGATTTCTACATTTGTGGGCGTGATTTTTTTTTTTTTTTTATTTTTGTGGCTATATTTACATTTGCAGTTGCAGTGTTGTTACATCTGTGGTTATTTAACATTTGTGTCAATATCTAAGGCGTCATAACATTCAAGGTAATATGTTAGCATTTTTCTGTTTATTCAACCTTTAAAATGCATCGGCAATGAAACATAAGCATGGGGAAGGTGGCTGATTTAAATGAATCTAATTCTAGGTTAAAGTAATAATAGAAGGGTAATATATTTCACAAAAGGGGGAAAGAGATTCACTACAATGAACTCAGTCGGACTGATAGAATGACTGATTTATGAAGAGGCAGACATCAACTCGTTTTAAGGCGAAGTCACACTCACACTGGCAACAGGATGAATTCCATGAGAATAGATATAGGCCTTAACATTAACACATGGCTTAAATCTGATGAAAATCCTAAATCTAAATCTAAGCCCAAATTCAAAACAACAACACAAAAAATAAAAAATAAAAGGAAGCATCAGCCTCAAAACCCAAATCTGAAATATTTTAAGTAAAACAATGATACCAAAAAAGAGAGTCCCTCACTCCCTCCCTGTTATCATCATTTCCCTCAAAAGGCTCATGAAAATTTTGCCTTCGCTTAACCCCCCCCCCCAAAAAAAAACAAACAAACAAACAAACAAAACAGAACAAAAAAGTTGCCTGGAACGGCCTACATTGATTACATGATATCGTATTTGTATGCTTCTGGTCCCACTAAAGCATCACATCAGAATAAAAGACCATATTTTGCCAACATCATACTTGTTACGATGAACTAGAATCAGATACCCAAGATCCTCTTCTTTCTGAATCATTAATATTCAAACGGTCCGCCGTAGACAATGGTTAGTAAACGAAGAAGCTTGACTGGGGAGGAATTTTTAATTTGTAAACAAATCTTTCGGCATTACATTACAGATCGAGCATACGATCTTTAACACTGGGAGTAATATGCCGAAAGATTTGTTTACAAATTAAAAATTCCTCCCCAGTCAAGCTTCTTCGTTTACTAATCATACTTGTTATTGAATTACAATTCATACCATACTATGACATCGCTATTCATAACTATTCTTGTTCAAATTTTGCTTTATGAATCTGCATGCACCGTTAATAACAGAGCGATTGGCATTTTCTACTTTTGAAAAGAATCCCGCACTCTCACTGTACATTGAAACTAGCAACTTCCAAAATGTAGAATTTTAACCCTTTGCTTGCCACATTAAAAAAAATCTTCTATGGAATTTGTGTGTACAGTATGTGCCAAATGGCGCAATGGGAAAGAGGTAAGTGTTAAGGTTTAAACAACCGTGGGAATATTTAAAGGGTTTTGCCAGCAGATAATTAACCTTCACCAAGTTAGGATAGAGAAAAATCTAGCCTCAGTTACTGAGCCTCTTCAGCTCATCCCTGAACAATAATTGATATTGACAAATTGAAGCCTATAATGTTTCAGCTTTTTTATAAATACAGATTAATGTATGGGTAGCCTCACGTAGTTTTACTGCTTTCGACCCACGCTTCGCCACTTTCAAATTAAATGAAACACGTTTTACCCGTTAATTTTTTTCAAAACCTTTGCACTCACTACAGACCTCAAACAAATGTTCTTTTGCATTTCCCCTTCACTTCCTCCTGTTTTAAGGGGGGGGGGGGGTGATCTCCAGCTCTCTCTCTTGCTTTGCCCATTCATATCACTTGTTCATCACTATTATTCTGAAACTTTGTCCAAATTAAAATGCAATATGAATTGACCGCCTCTTGCTATTTCTGTCTTATTCAATTCCTCCTCCATCTTAGATCTTCATCTTCCCGTATTTTCAGCTCAACTACCTTCTTCGGACACTCCATAAATGTGATTGTAAGATGTTTGAAATTTCATATAATATGTCTCGATAATTCATTGCAATTTCAGATGGATAAAATATTATTAAGTTGCAGAAAGTTAAGACAGTCGTATTATCCTGATTTTCATTACAAATACACCAACTCCCTGCTCGAATCTGGGGTGATAGTTACCCGAATATGATTGTCGTCTGCCTTTATACTGCCTGTCTCTCTGTCTCTGTCTGTTTGTCTGTCTCTCTATCCATCTCAATGACCCGTCTCCATTTCTCACTCTCTGAATATCCCCCGCCCCCCTCCCCCCCCCCTCTCCTTCTTCATCCCCTCAGCGCGCTCTCTCTCACTCTCTACCTTTTCTCTCTCATTTCTGCTTTTCGTTCTCAACCATCCGCCCTCTCCTTTCCTCCCCTCCTGCATTCCCATCTTATTAAATATAATACGTGTAAAATATCTCTCTCCCTCGATAACCTCTGTCCACCTCTCTCTCTCTCTCTCCGTCTCTTTCTCGCTTGTAAGTTCTCATCTCCCGGACTCCTTCTCTCCCACCCCACTCCTTGTTCCATCTTCCTCTTCTCTCTACCTGCCTGTCATTTTGTCTGTCTCTGCCCGTCTGCATATATCGTTATGAGGGGGGGGGGGGGGGGGGGGTGACCCTTTTCCAAGTACAAATGTTATAAGAATCCCATACTAGAGAAATGGATACAAGACAGGCAAGCAATCCTATTACCATTGTGAATCTACTATAATAAGTATCTATGCTTGATTTGGTCTGAAATGAATTATTTTATTGTCTTTGATCTTAAAGTAAATATTCAAAGAAAATCACAAATATGGCAATTAATGTATCACTAGAAACTGGGAAGCTTACAGATGGCAATCGGATAAGTTTTATGTCAACTGCGTATCTGATGATTATAAAAACAACACAAATAAAAGCTCTTCTCAGCATCTGGAATATCCGAGGATTCGCCAGAAATATAGCGATGTTTTGATGTCGTCACACTCGGGATCGATCCTGCTTAAGCAGACGACGTCCTATAATGAATGAACGTAATTGCAATGTAATTATTTATGATTTAATTATAAAGAGTTTGGTGTATTTAAACATGACCTTATTTCACACCATTATAAAGGGAAAGTGAAACTGATTCTGATAGCTAAAACCGTTTGATTGTAAATACACAGGAGAAGGGTCAATGATCAATGAAATAAACCCCACTTTCAAATTGAAAAGCCCTCCGAATAATAGCAGGATGGTATTCGTTCCCTCTTGAAACGCCGAACATGCCCCGGTGCAAGCAGCTGAAAATACAATGGCGTCTTATTTTGTTTACAAGTGACTGATTCCTTTATTTTTTTAACGCTGCATTTTTCATCAAAATAATACCATACACGAAGTTAAGAGTGAGGCAACAGACTAACATTAAGACTGACGCTAGTGAAGGAAGAGAAATAAGTGAAGAGGAGATGACAAAATAGGCTCTGAAAAATGTGTAAGATGTTATGGGACATCGTCTGCTTAGACAGGACTGGTCCATGGTGTGTCGTCACATATCTCAGCAGCGTTCGAGGAGCTCTTCAGCTGCTATATCGGGGCTGTATTTTACCGTTTTATAATTGATAATAATCATTACTTCAAATGTTTCCAAGCGTTGAATTTGGATAACCTTGTTTAATTTATGCCATCTATGCAATAATAAGTATTAAGCCAATATTTAAAATCATTAAAGTTCTACTTTAAAACGACAAGCAATAGAAAAAAACACCCAATGTATATTTTGAATAATCTATGGAATTCCTTGCAATAGATACAATTTAGACCAAAAATATAGCGTATAATCTTACTAATCATGCCGCTTATTACACATAGAAAGTATATGGGATTTCGCACACAATAGCCAGTGGGCCTCGATTGTGCATGAAAACGCCATATTTCCTAATCTGAGAGGTGTCATTAGGCTGACCATACTGGGATACTATTAATGGAATATACCTTGCACTATGAGGCTCCAGTTGACATTATGTATTCTCTGAGGTTAATTCCTGTCATAGCACTATTTTTCTGAAAAGCGCAGCCCCGAAGAAATTAGTAACTATACCAATCACCGAAGAATCCATGATTTCAACTGGTGTCTCGAAACGAGTGTATGGTATATTTGATTTATATCCTACAAGAGTAAGCCTAGATAGATTTTTAAAAAATGAATCAGAGTAGACCTACATACACTGAGAGGCTCGGCACGCAAACAAATTATCGCGATACATTGTCGAGATATCCAGAATAACAAAAGAGTGACCTCAAAATATTGGTATAGCGAAAATTATCCCATTCCAGACAAATAATGAGAACAAAACAAGGTTATATGCGGTATTCCGTTGTTTAATAATTCGAGTAGCATTATCAAGATAGAATCCGCTCCATAAAATTCCATAATCATTAACGATAATCATGACATATTTTTGCATCGTACTTCAATATCATATATTGATTGTTGAGGCCTCCTGAGATATATTTCAAACGAGCCCAGGCTCTTTGATTTTCATTGTATATCAATCTAGGATTCGTAATGAAACTTCCTCAATTTAAAACTCGTGGCAAGATTTCTCATATTGCCGCAATAAATCCCATTTTGGAAAATAATTGGTTAACTAATTCAGGAACAAAAGGCAAGATTTCTCAGCTTGCAAAGTCTCCAAAATTAATGGCAAGATGCCGCCACAACACAGGATGAACATTTTGGAAAGTTTCGCTAAAACTTTATGAAAAGTGCATACAAATAGAAAATGAATATGGTAACGACGATATAATTAGATCAAATATAGCCTTTTGACAAGGCCTCGTGACTTGGCTATTTTCCTCGTCATCCTGAGATGAGACTAGCCGGCGACGAAAAGAACCAACACGGCCCGGTGAACACACAATCGAGCGACTTTAGTCGCGAGGCCTTTTGGAACCTGGGTTTCCATTGTCCGATATGAATTATTCACGAGTTGACATTCGTATGCTAACACGCCTACCGAGGATTATCGACCAATCACAACGGTATCTGCGGGGCTGGCTTTCCATGATTGATGTACTGTAGCATGCACGGGCCGCTACGGGCCGCTAGCTCGAGATGAAGGCGAATTTGCGTACCAAATTTATGCTGAGGTCATGCGTAGATACGTTCGCTGATTGGCTCCTACCTATAAGGTAGCAGATCCTCGCTAGGAACAAAGGATAACATAAGAAAAACAGGCCAGGTTCCAAAAGGCCATCTGACTCACGTCGCTCGATCGCGCATTCACCGGGCTGGGCGGCTAGTCTTGTTATGCAGCCACTACTAGCCTACTTGCCGAGAAAAATAGTCAAGTCACGAGGGCCTTGTCAAAAGGCTAGATCAAATAAAGTAACGTGAATAAAATAACACGAAGAAGAGGAGATGGGATGGTAATGATAACTATGATGATAAAATAATGATAATTATATTGATATAATAAACACGAAAATGAAGAAATTAAAGATTATAACAAACAGTACGATAGGATGATGATGATGACAATGATGCCCATGCATAAGCTGCCCCAGCTAAAAGCGTCAAAAGTATAACATATAACAACCCTGAAGTTCACGAAATAACAATAATGAAACGAAGAGGTGGAAAGGTAGTAATGAGTACAATCACAATCCTCAACGGACTGAAATAATTGGAGCATCATCATCATCATCATCATTTAACTCTTAAGAACAGAAGCAAACAAGTAGCAAAATAAAGTATCGCCAGATAAGGGGGGGGGGGGCAAGGCAGAGATTGCTAGCTAGCGAGCGAGGCTTGGCCCAAGATAAATGAGAGCTAGCACTGGCCGACTAAAATTGTAAGGGTTCGTGGATACCAGCTTTCATTCAACATGTTCATTCAATGAGTATTCCAAACCTCGTTATCCGCTACCTCGGTAAAGCGCCTCGGCCACATCAAAAAGTGCGATGACCCAAAGATCAGTGGTTATGTCGCGTGCCGAACTAGTGCCTCGTCGCGTGGATGACCCAAAATAAAACAAGCTTCCAGTAGAAGGCATAATCAAACTTGTGTGTGATGACACTAGCCCGTCGTTTAACTGCAATGGGAGATATAAACGAGAAAAGGCAAGCAGCAGGGAGGACTGTGGACACCAGTGAGTAAAGCTTACATATACAGCTCCTTCATAAAGCCCCATTCTTTACCTCTTTTATATGTCGCTGTGGGAAACTGGAAAAAAGACATTAAGAGAACTCTACCCCAGTACAATTCAATTAATTAAATGGCCGTTTAGCACGGTTGTGTCAGCACGAATATATCGCCGGTGAGTGTTAGAAACCCACCGGCCCATATTTTGGATGCAAACATCAGGTACGCCCGCCATCGCGGCAGACGTTGCGGCCCCAATACGAAAGGAATGAGAGGAATCAAAGGCAACAGGTAAACCGATAAAGTTTATCACTCGCTTCAACTTTCCACTGAACTCATGCCTCGTTCGTCGAAATGCCGAAAAAAGGCGACCCCAGTACCACTACGGATAGATAGGTAATCTTCCACGGCTCGTACTGGACACATGAGAGCCATGTCGTTGGGAGGAATTACAATGCGACACCCCCTCCCTGTTTGATCCGTTTTAGACCTACGAACTGTTACATGCAAATTTCTGTTACTGTTTGTACCCCATATGTGAACGTCCTCCTGTGATAAGGGAAAGGGACCCCTTTTGGATTTTGCTGTGAACTCCCCCACCCGAAGAAAACCAAAAAACGCTACCAGAAATGCGGCTCGAAATAACGCCTGGTCGTAGGTACTCTTGCAAACGTGTGAAATGGAATTGATAATTGATTTGAGAATGGGCAAAGTTATGGGACATCGTGTATCATGGCGGGCATTTCTGCGCCTACATCCGTCAACCAATCGACGAATTACAAAACCGTTTGTTATATCGGGCCATCCTAATGCCTGCATACCGAAAGCTATACCAGAAATATATGTACTAATAGTTGCCCCTGCATAGCCATGCCATGAAAGAAAAGATATAAATTGAGCGACTTCAGCCACATCCATATAATCAGCGATAATAAACCTACCAACATGCACCCATTTCCCTAATCCAAGAGTTGATGGGCCAGACAGTGAAACGACCTGCATATGTAATAAATCATATATTTTTGCCTAACTCTGGGCATAACACTATTCCCCCCTTAAAAAAAAAATTAAAAATGTATTGTCCTCAATACAAAATAAAGCATGAGTTGAAAATATTGGAAGAGAAATCGTGATTCGGAAACAAATACACATATAAAATAAACTAGCTGTACAAAACAATTAGAAACGAATTGAAATGAAAAACAAAGAACAAATCAGTACTCTCGAGAAAATAATAGAGGGATAGTGAGGAGAGAGAAGAGAGAAAAAAAAGAAAAGGGGTAGGAATCTGTTCTTGTGCATTTCATTAAATGAATCTTAAATTATCATACAAGTAGTGTACCTGTAACTGCCTTTACCAAGGAGGGGGGGGGGGGGGGGGAACAAAACAAAACAAAACACACAAACAAAAACAACAAACAAACAAACAAAGAAACAAAAGAGTGATACATATATATATATGATAGATATTCCATTAGCATCATTTCTCTTAAATTCCTACAATATGTTTTGACAGACGGTTTCTCTTTAATATCTAAGGGCAATGAATTCCATAATCTAGAACCGTAGAATGAAATTGACCTCTTTCCATGCTCAGTCTTAACTGACTAATCCCATTATCCAACAATCAATAGTGCTCCTAGGTATGGCTCAACCATAAAAAAACTTGCCAATTAAGTGGCCAATATAAAAAAACATGTGTATGGATAATACCTATAGGCAATTATGACATTAATGAAACTGGCAGAGACAGACTAATCGGGCTACAAGATATATGCAGATGTACAATATTTACATTATGACATTAACTGAGCTAGAATTAAATGACTAGCAATGTCATAAACAAGACAGTAATAACATGCAATGAATAAAATAACATACAGAGTCGGATCACCAGTTCTCATGAAAAGGGTATCGAACAAAGATAATATAGAGCGTACGAAACCAAATGCAAAATGGAAGAGGGGAGGAAAGATGATAGGAGGAAGGTAGATGGTAGTAGAAAAGGAGAAGGGAGAAAAAGGGAGGAGAAGAATGGAAATTTCCATATAGCACACTCAGTTAATTAAATGTAGTTAACTGTGAACAAGTATGAAGTGCTTTCCCACATCTATATCATTTAACACATACACAATGCCAAGATAAATTCATGGGCTTGAATTGCAAACACAGGTGTTTCCTATACCATACTAGAATCATTTTATGAACCCATATTAACCAAAGACAAAACGAAGGGGGGGGGGGGGGGGGGACAAATGGGCTGGTCGTGAAACCTGAAGAAAGAGGGGAAAACAGTGATGGAGACCAGGTGAGGGGGGGGGGGGATAATAAATATTTATGTCCTTATCAGGTCAAATGACAGACAGGACTTGACCAAATGTCCAGTGCAACATCACAACAAGTCTGCAAGGCCTTTAAAACTGTTATTATCAGTATTTTCCAGGTTTTTTTTTTTCTAAACCAACATTAGCCCCTCCAGATCTTCTCCTTAATAGTAGCCGGTACCTCTCCGCCTAGCTCATCGCAAACACAGCTCAGCATAGCCGGCTGTGGAGAGAGGTCGATGCCCGAAGTAACAGGCAGTGAGTGGGCTGAAGGAGGAGGTGGGGATCGAACAGAATTAGGGGGAACATTTTCAAGAGTAGGATATGCTCCAGCATGCGTGTTTATGTCATCGAGTGGGTTTACAAAGGGCCAAGGGGCCCCAATATTATTAGACTCACCGTTTCCTGACTCGCCTGGATCGACGTCATCGTCCAATACGACTGCGGCCGGAGGTGCAACATCATGTTCGTCCACATCAGACCTTCGAGAGCGTCGCGCCGCCGCCTCCCTGGTCGACCTTTGCTTAAATTAGGCATTATACTCCAAGTAAAACACAAACCCGGTCCAAAAGTCAAGACTAACGAGGCAAGGAAATAGTTACACGAATGTACGTAGCTGATCAGTACGTATTCCAAATAAAAGAAATTCGCAGACAGGCATTCGATGAAACTGAATGCACGATTAGCAGCTATCGGCGAAGCGTTGTAGATACTATTGTCACATGAATCGTGGAACATGAAAAATTAGCTGTACACACACTCGTTCTACATGTTCTAAAAGCTGTGTTGAAACACTAATTTAAATCCGAACCGCGAAGCGTTCTAAAATAAATGAATCAGTAAGCCTATGTACCGATTTCAGCTGCCAAGAAGACCTGAACTCAAAACTTTGGTATTGCAGGAAAGGTACTAAAGCAACGATGATTCCACAAATTTATTGTACGAAAATTGGTAGTAGCAATCAGGGAAAGTAAAAACATGCTACTCGAATAAGACCACGAAGAAAAGTGGGATAGAAGTTGGAAATCTCCACCGCCGAGCCTGGTTTGCATAAACAAGCTCGTAAAAAGGGGGTAGTACCTGTTCCGCCCGCGTCTTTCTTTTTTGCAACCAAGCCTAGGCAGAAACCCCTTTTTGACGACTTTGAAACAGACTACAAGTATCGGACTTGTATTTTCTTACTCAGTCACCTTATTTTTAAATAAGCAAAAGAAAATTTCGTAATATAAACTTCTGCCGAGGTTCGAACTCGTGGTTCTTTCACCAAGAGAGGACTGGATTATCCGATTGCGCCACACACAACAGCTGCTCGATGCTCTTGCTCGTTTTATTATATCGCTATAATTCGTTTTCATGAATATTCATGCAGATTAGTCTTGACGGAATAAACCGTATTAGTATGAAAAATGCGAAATCTGCCTAGGCTTGGTTGTAAAACGTAAACGCGCTTTCCGCCCGGCCTTGGCGGTCGGATGAAGTTCCAACTTCATACTTGGTGTGTTGACTTGGGATAACCGCTTATTAACGCATTTCATACGTTAAAAGGTAATATAAGGACGTCTGACGTCACGCGATATCCACTTTTTTCTTCATGGTGAAAGTATTTTATGTTACGTGAGACATTCCTGGCCAATCCCTGCACGATAATTGTATGATGTAGGGCATAATACAGTATAAGTGCCCATTAATTAACGCATGGAAATCATGATTATAATATTCTCAACATACCAAAGCAAAAATTAACAGGATATCGTCTTTTCTACTAGTAGGAAAATATAATCGCGTTAGGATTTTAACGTGATTTTGTTTATTGGGAATACATTATAGTTGTGTAGCGGCTATACATTGTATTTTTAATTTATTAATTCACTAAGAAAAAATATTAGTAACGTATACTCATTCATTTGCTATACCACTCTGTACTATAAGCTTGTCTACCACATCGTAGATGGCGTAGTATTTTTAACCCCAGTATCCAGTAAGCTTTTTTATATGCCCATTTCAGTGTTTTTCCATTATCTCCTCTACGTCCGTATTTTCCGATTTCTTCTTTGCCTAATTTGCCTAATGTATGATTTAAACGGTCAATCTCTGTTTTTATTGGTCAATTTTGGATCCGAGCGGTGTCGATTCGACACCACTAGGTCATATAAAAGCAGAGTGCGAGCTAAAAATAACCTCTTCTTCTTCTGCCTGATCTCGCCCAGACCACATCTACTGATTTTTGTTTCTCGAATCGCATCACGTGTTTTCTCAGTTTCGCCTACTTTTTAGATTTCGACCAGAAATGATTTTAAATAGAGAAAAGGATGCGTTTCACGAGTACTACACTTCAATATGAGTTAATTTAGTTTTCCTGCATCAACTCGCTACGGGCAGAGACTTTTATTAGAACTTCGCCAGTAGACATGTGTCCTGGCACGAGCTCTCATCGATCGATCTGGCTCTCGTCGACGTTTACCTTTTCGTACTACCTTCGTCGTGTTTAACCTCGAACGACATTGTTATCCAACCGTCAGCCGAGTTCAACGTTTTCGAACTATCCCTGTCGTGTTCGACGTCGAACGATAATGCCGACCACCACTGTTAGCCGACGAGCGACCATGCAACTCGAACCAGTTTTCAATTGACTTTTCGACCGAACTACGAAGTGTTGCTCCGCACCAGTTCGAGTCAAGGCAATCATCACTCCATCAGTTTCTTCAGGTAACTTTTTAGCGGCGGCCTTCCGCTCGATAAACAGTGCCAATCTTAGTTAAATAGCGGCGGCCTTCCGCTCAATAAACAGCGCCTTCCCATAACTTAATTCAGTTATTAAGATTTAATTGTAATCATAACCAAATATAAGTGCTCATTAGTTTATATGATAAACTGAATATATTATGTCTTATTTGATCGTTATTAAACCTTTGTGAAATTACATTTTGACTTTGTTAGTTTTATTGTGTGCCTTCACTCCAGCAGATTAATAAAAAAGGGAATTTGTTAGGACAGTGAACATTTATTACTTATGCAAGAGTGATTCAATTTCAACCACCACCTATCAAATTACCAAAGTTGCTATCTGCACTTAATGTTGATTCTTGTATTGTAACGAACTCTGTTTGTAGTTTGCTGGTTAAATAATGTTTCTGATAATGTTGAACTTGACAACATTAAAGTAGATTAAAGTTTATTGGTGCAAACCTACCCTGAATGTAATCATGAAGTAATCTAACACACATGTTAGTAGATCAGGATTGCTGTAAACTATTGTTGATGTTTGTTAGATTGTAGCTTCTCTCTCTCTCTTTCTCTCCTATATAATTATAATTATCTACGTATATATTCTCTTTTCCGTCCTATCATTTATCCTCTCGCTAGAATTGGACGAATGAGTGTTGATTCAGCGCTACTGAAGTAGCGTTGTGACTGAATTAAGATCGGTCTTTTCTCATTTGATACTATACATTATGCAACTTAAGTCAACATTTTCATAATCACAATGTGATCTGTATAGATTTGGTTATTTCATTGTATTCCCCTTAGTCATTTGAACATAGTGTTGGTGTTTCATTACCGAACACATGCCTTTTTTGTGATTTAGCATGTCTGTCAACGTAGATATAAGGGACAGGATTTATTGAATAGGGATCAGAGTGAGGGCACGCGGAGGATAATCCACGTAGCCCCATTCACGCGCTATTTTATACTATTCATAAAATATTCATGGATGTTTGTAGATTACAGGGTTATTCACACTTGGAGTATAATTTGCTTCAAAAACCCTAATCTAATTCAGAGCATTATAGTGCATTTTAATTGTTATCTTTTACTAAATCATATTCCGATCTCTTTTGGATAAGTATATTCTACCTTGTATTCCTCTACTGTTCTAGATAACTACACTGAATACCTAATCTTGGTTTGGATTAATGTTAGGTGTTGTGTTTATTGTGTGAGGAAACAGGGTTTTGGTTGATTGTACATCTTACTTATTATTTCTTCTTGTATATTTCATTCATTTTACAGGGTTTAGTTTGGATTTGAATCAACCTCTGCAATAAAAGAATTGGAAACACAATTTTTGAGTTTACCTTATTTGTTAGTGTTACACTTTGAAATACTTGTGGTCATGTTTGGAATGTTAAGGCATTTCAAATGCTATCCTTTTCTTCGGAAAATTGATATTCTTCCACATGAAATAAAAACGAGAAATCTTAGAAAATAGGTTTCACCTTTACCTTCGACACCCGGAGACATGATAATGGCTTAGGACTACACTCTATTTGGTTGTTATAGATGACATAATTTGCTTGATTTTACCAACTCCTTCATATTCATACTTCAGTGTATCACCTTGACTCTGTTTTGGATATATCTGCCACCCTTGTATGCTGAATTTATTATATAATTTGATTGTGAACTTTTTTTCACTGGAGCACACTCTGAGCACATGTTCTGTTGTATTGCCCCACATACCTGCTTCTGTGTTGGGTGAGTTAACTGACCTGTGAATATTATGACATTATCCCATGGGGGCTGCTATTTTCTTTACAAAGTAATGTCAGAACAGTTCTATTTGTGAGATACACACTGACCTATACACTAGCTACCGTGACACTCATGATCAGCTGTGGAATGCACGGACACTGGATTTTAATAAACCATTTTTGTAGTCATGTACATTCAAATGAAGATACTTTTATCCTGTCATATAACCTATTTGTGTCAAGATATTTGGTTCAGCTGTTTCTTTTGTTAAGCAGGATTTGGCATGCACTTGTAAGTTGCTTGGTCTGACAAAGGTTTGTCAATTCTTCAAAGAAGTGACAAAGATCTACAACTGCTCTTAGATATCACCTGTGCGAGACAATGGGGGTACCAAGATGGCTGCCATTTTGCATGGGTGGCTTTAGTTGTACAATAGCTATTCATTATGCAACATCTTATCAATTGTGTACAGGTAAATGGACATGTACCGCAATGACATCACAGTTTCTTCAAAATGGCAGCCCCCATGGGATAATATCTAGCAAGAAATTTGCAAACTTTAGAGAGACTGTTCTCCTTACTGAGTAATCAAATCAGAGTATTTTCAAGAATTTTTGAACAGGCTGACAATTTTCCACATGATTATCAGGTAATGTATGTCGAGTTTTATTCTCCTTTAAAAACTTGTACAAACATGCAAAGTCTTTAAATGAAGAAATCAATAATACCTTACAGGGTGAGGAACAAGAGCTGTTTTTTTTTTAATTATGTTGCTTGTTGTATGCAAATGACACATCAGAAAGCCCTGATGAATTACAAGTAGCGCTGGATGCAGTGCAAGAATATTGTAATACCTGGCGTCTAACAGTCAATGCAAGTAAAAGAAAAATAATGATTTTTTTTTCAAGAGGGAAAATTAGGAAGATACCAATTATGGTCATGAAAAAATAGATGTGGTATATGATTTCACTTATCTTAGGGTACAGTTTAATTATAATGGCACGTTTAAAAAAGCAATTTCAAAGCAGATAATTCAGGCAAGAAAAAGCTTTATACAATATGTTAACTAAAGCAAAGAAAATGCAGTTGTCAGTCGAAATTCAATGTCATTTATTTGATCATTTGATCTTGCCTATCCTATTGTATGGTAGTCAGGTCTGGGATATGAAGATTTAAGGCAGATCGAAGTTTTCCATAGGAAAATCCTCAGAACTTTATTATATGTAGGTTCATGTACCCCAGATTGCATGGTTTATGGAGAAACTGGTCGAGGGTTGATTTTGAATCAGGTGAAGCGTCGACTAGTCAATTTTTTGTCACGAATTTTGATGGGTAAAGATAGTAAATAGTCATAATGTCCTTTTGAAATTTATTTCTGCCATTCATAGAAATGAACACTCGGACTTTAATTCCATCATGGTTAAAGTTCATTGAAAATCCATTCAATCAAACTGGCCTATCCAATATATGGCGAGGTCAAAATAGTGGATTGGGTTTGAATAATAATTCTATGTATAAAAATGACACTGAATTATACTTTTTCTAAGGAATTGAGAGATGCAGTTTGGTCAAATCGCATGTGCAAAAATTATAGATTATTTAAAGACAACCATGTATTTGAAAGTTATTTACTCACCCTAAATAAAACTGATGCTTTTACACTAGGAACACTTCTCAGTTGAAGAATTTAGCTAGATTTACACGCCTTATTATGTTGCAATTTTCTAAAAAAAAAAAACAGAAAAAGAAGATACCTCAGGATTTTCGGGTAGTACAACTAGAGTTGGACCCATACGTACTCGTAGCGGTAGGATAGTGAAACGGCCTGTTTTGTTTACGTTGTACTTGTAGCTTGTAAATAGACTGTATTGTTCTTACATATTACATCACTGTACACTATCTATGCATACATTGCGTTTATTAGTTGGCTATATTCTACACATGTAGATTGTTTTATAGAACTTTTGTTTGTACATTGTATCATTATGTCATTATCTTTGTAAAATAATTGTATTCAAAGTCGTAGTGGTAGGATAGTGAAACGGCCTGTTTTGTTTACGTTGTACTTGTAGCTTGTAAATAGACTGTATTGTTCTTACATATTACATCACTGTACACTATCTATGCATACATTGCGTTTATTAGTTGGCTATATTCTACACATGTAGATTGTTTTATAGAACTTTTGTTTGTACATTGTATCATTATGTCATTATCTTTGTAAAATAATTGTATTCAAAGTCATGTATTGGTATTTATACTTTTATGTTTGTACTCTCATACCACGAGTGGGGGTCAAAGAGTCAATAAAATCAAAGTCATGTATTGGTATTTATACTTTTATGTTTGTACTCTCATACCACGAGTGGGGGTCAAAGAGTCAATAAAACCAAAGTCATGTATTGGTATTTATACTTTTATGTTTGTACTCTCATACCACGAGAGGGGGTCAAAGAGTCAATAAAATTCTACAAAATTCTACCTAATTTAATTGACAAAACAAAGCCCGTAAAGAGAAAGGTCACCAAAAAAAACTAGCAACATACAAACAATAAAAATTAAAAAAAAATAATAATAATAAAACCAAAACAACTCATCCAGCTGAGAATCAGTTTCGAAGAAAATTAAAGGAGAAATGTCTCCTGAAAAGGATTGAATGAATTACCATTTTTGGAGAGAAAAAATATCTGGTCACGTGTGCGTGTGGGCGGTGCTCGTGTGTCGGGGGGGGGGGTGTATTTGTGTGTGTAGTCAATTTTTTGTGTGCAGTGCCTTTTACTTTATATGTTTTTAGGAAGATTTGTCCAATTTATCATAATTTCGAGGATTCCAAAACCACACAATAGACACTCATGCTTATTTACTACACAATCAACCTTACTTACTAACATCTAAACGGTTCATTTTCAAGGTGTAATTACGTGGCTAGTACTATTTTTTCCTGTAAAATATCGGCATGCCAGCAACCACGCAACAAATTACCACACACCGCATGGGGAGTGAACAATGAATAGTAAAATGACCCGGCGGAGCTATGGAGAGAGAGATAAAATGTGGTGTAGGCCACAACATTACGATCGTTGTCCTACACATTGAAGGATGGTTGCGCTTAATTATCCCTGTTGTGTTTGTGTCAATATCTAAGACGTCATAACATTCTAGTCATTATGGTAGTCTGATTAATGTTTATTCAAGCTTAAGGTGTATCGGCAATAACACAAAGGCATAGAGGTGAATGATTTAAGCAAATATCAGTGTAGATTAACATTGTAAGTTACATTTCATCACCATTCTCAGCTATTCTCGATCAAAATGTATTTTATGGATCTCTAACCGAGTATTCTCTACATTTGAAAAGATTACTGCACTTTCATTGTTCATTTGAACCCAACAACGCCCAAATCTAGAATCTTAAGGTGTTAAAAAAACCGTGGGAATGGTTTAATGTTTTTACCAGCAGAAAATGACCTTCATCAAGATGGGGTCGAGGAAAATCTAGAATCTGTTTTGGGGCTTATCCAGCTCGATCATCCCTGAACACATTGACAAATTGATATTCGTTACGGTTTAGGTAATATTGATGAGGATTTATGCAAAACCTAAATAAATGTCTGAAAATGAGCTTGCAAGGATGCATATTTCATGTATAATAATGACTATGTTTTGCTAGGCTCACCAGTAGGCCTATAATACTGACTAGTCAATGACCTCGCAGTCACACTGTTACCCCGGCTTGAGCCCGGCTACCATGATTAGGCGCTAAACCTATTTCTTTGCTTGAACGCTTCGTCCAAACTCTTAGCTACTTCCGGTCATAATCGGTATATGGAGGCATTTGAAGAACTTTTTTTCCGTTAGACATTTTAGCTTCGATATCCTTTAATACTGACATAAACATAATGATTTCTTTTTTTCAGCTTCACTCAACTCAACCTTCACCTAAATTACATAAATGCATTAATTTGCCATACTCCTCTCTAATGCCTTATGAAACATGTGGATATGGTGAATGTGTGTGTGTTTACATAAGACTATATTATTGCACATTTTGCAACATTTGAAAACTACACTTTATAACTATTACACTTAGTTACATTAGGTAAATTGAAAGTAAACTGGGGGGGGGGGGGGGGCACTGTCTAGTGCATTGCAGAATAGTGCTATGTAATAATACGTGTTTACTAAGTGATTCAAATTTATGGATGTTTCTTTCCTGGAGACGAGGTATTCCATTAACCTGTTATTAATGAATGAACTACAATACTTGGAATCCAGTTTGCATACATTATTTGTTGCTATGTCTGACAAGCCTCTGGCAAGCTTTAAGGTTGTCAAGAACAACTTTTGTTTCAAAAGTGCATAAAATTTGAACACTTAGTAAACAGGTCTATTCCCCCAGCTCAGCACACGCTCATAATAGAATTGCATGCCTTTATACAATACCTCTTCATTGCCTTTGTTTTATTCTGTTGATATTACAGCAGGGCTTTAGCAACTCCTATGTTGGTATTGTATGTTGTATTGTAACAGGTGTCAGCTTTGACAAAGTTAAATACCAATTTCACTTGCGAAATCGCTCTTAGCTCACTGATGATTGACAGATGATGTCACAGGGGTAAATTAGTCTGGAAGATTTTATAAGTGGGTGGGGCTTACACTATGAACATGGCGAACAAAGAAGCGGACGAAATATACAGCTCCTCATTGTACCTTTCACAATTGCTCTGGTTGACAAAAGAACATCCCTTGATTGATATTATGTAAAAGTATGTAGAACAGGTGTCACATGCATATTCAACCGTTCTACTTACTTTATAAAATAACAATGAAGGAGTGTTCTTTTGTCTACCAGAGCAATTGTGGAGGGTACAATGAGGAGCTGTATATCTTGTTCGCTCTCTTTGTCATCGTGTTCATAGTGTTAGTAGGTTGTAGAAAATTATTTCAATTTGTTTTTAAATCTATGAAACATATTTAGCAGTTTAGATATCAAACTATGAAATGCATGTAGGACTGCACACCGAAAGGTATCAACTTGCAATTTGATGGCAGGGGCCTTTTAAGCAGATGCGAAAATCAACACTATCATAAGCCGACACTGTAGCCTTCTTTTCTGACATTTGTTGGCGAATCGGCATCAATATCAGTATTGCGTCGAAATAAATGAAAAGCACTCAAGCCGTCGAACTTTAACTTTAAGCCTTGAAAAAAAGGTTTGCTACGAGCCGTTTATCTGTTACAGTGGAGTATAACGTTCAAATAACTGAAAAGCAGTCCGGATATCGAAATAACTTTCCGCCTATAAAGGGTTGCTACGTTATCGTTCTCTCATATTTGCTAAAACGTCAGAGCTTTCGCGCTTCGCACAGGAATGTGGAAACTCCCCCACCGCCCCCCGCCCCCCCCCCCCTCCCTGCACCAAACCCTGTTACATACATTACAGTATTGCGTTAAAATAAGTGAAAAGCAGCCTGGGTGTCGAACTAACTTTCCGCCTAAAAAAATCTTTCTCTCAAATTTGCTGAATCGTCAGAGCTTTCGCGCTTCGCGCGGGAAGTGGACCCCCACCGCACCCATCCCTGTTACAGTGAAGTATTACGTCTAAATAACTGAAAAGCAGTCCGAACGTCGAAATAACTTTCCGCCTAAAAAAGGTTGCTACGAGCCGTTATCTTTCTCTAAAATTTGCTATAAAACTTACTCCTCCCTGCACTCACCCCCCGGGGGAGCACGCTTTGCGTGCTCATCGCCAATTTCGCACTCTTTGCGTACTCAAAACCGCCCCTCCTCCTTAAATGCGTAGCCAGGATTTTTCAATAGGGGAGAGGGGGGGGGGGGGGGGCACAGGGGTGTCGATCCGTGTTCATGATTGGGGGTGATGACCGGCAAGGGTGCGAAGCCATTGGCGTATCTAGGGAATTTGACACCCGGGGCAAAAAACGGAATTCTATCTTAGATATAATTATGACATAAGAGGGAGGGAGAGAGAAATAGAGAGAGAGGGAGGGACAGAGAGAGAGAGAGAGAGTGTGTGTGTTGGTAGACAGATACAGGGGCCGCGGAACGTCTTGGAAAGTGGAGGGGGCTGAGTGGGGGGAGGGGGGCTGCGTGTATACCACATTTTTGCACTGCCATACATTTTCACGTGCCGTTACTGAAAAAAGTGTGGGGGGGGGGGGCTGCAGCCCCCGGTTCCGCGGCCCCTGAGATACGAAGAGATTGATGTAGAGAATATAAACAGAAAGAGAAAGAGTGGAATAGAGATAAAAGACTTTCTTTTGATGTTAGTGTTTCCATTTAACATATTGTTTTATTATATAGTAAAATTAATTAGCAAGTTAATGGCCTAGTTATGCATATTTTGTGAACGGAATATTGTTGTCATCGTAGAGGTCGCTCATTACTAATTAGTCTTGGCAAGAAATACAATTTTAGTTAGAAATCGGTAGTAGTTATCCATTTTCTATAAGTAATCGAGCGAAAATTCACCTACACATATCTCAAATTCAGTGAGACACATGTATGAGCAAAAAAATGCGTTCAATCAGATCCTACAATAAACATTAAAAGTATTAGAAAAGATAGAAGTATGAATTTCCGAATATTGGGCCCCTCCCTCACAAAATTCTGGATCCGCCGTTGGACATGGTGGATGGTGAACGCAGGCCCTATCATGCCCCTGCCCTCACTCTACTCCATCCGGTGGCATAGAAAGGTCCCAAATACAATGAAAATTAAAATGAGTGATGCATTCACATAATCCCGCGTCACCCATCCCATCTTTAACCCCTGCTACTGCTATCTACACTGAGTTTATTTTTCGACAATAAAAAAAATGTAATGTGCATTCACATATCCCCCCCCCCCCCCCCCCGCCCGCTATATATCTACGCCAGTGACTGGCGTAGAATGGAATAACGCTCTTCTAGCATAATGCTTGCCCCTCAAACTTATAATATTCATGGAACATTTTTTTTTCCTTTTTAAAGAAAGAAAACAGAATCTGTTTTCTTTCTTTAAAAAGGAAAAAAAAAATGTTCCATGAGATGAATTTACCATCGAATAAAAAATGAATACAGGTGTACTATTCAGCCTAATCTGTTTCCAATCTTGATATAAGAAACCCAATGTGGCATTTACTGCAGTGCGGGCTTTAAAATTCAAGTAATGTATAGAATCTGCTCTGACACATATGAGCGTACCAAGAGGGTGTTTAGGTGTTCAAACAACCCCCGTTTGGTGTTATTTGAAGTTAAAACACCCCCTTTAGAATTCGTGATAACCCCTTTTTTTTTTGGCTTGTCAGATTTTTGAAAAAAGACCCCCCCCCCCCCCAATTAAATAATTTTGTGCTTGCCAGAAAACTGCTCTGACATACGGTAGGATAAATTCATCGTCAAACATTTGTCAAATGTTAACTGCAGTTTAAAGAAAATGGTAAGCAGGTCTATACCTATTTTCAATCTTGAAATAAGCAGCGCTCAGTAAGGTATTTACTGCTGGACATTTTGAACCAGCCAAGCCGTACTATACTACAACTGAGTCGCAGAATGTCGACTATACGTGGGCGCTGCCGTGACAAATTACCAGCGTTGTAAAGAAGAATTTAATCAGTTTGTTTTTTTGCTAAATACAGATCGAATAGGGGAAAACAGAGCCCACAAATACTATACTCAAACATTTTTTGTTTTCAACAACATCACTCACGTCCAAAGTAAACCTTAACATATCGAAATAAACTGCTTTTACTGCAGGTTTCTTCCCTCCAGAGTTCATGCAGCCAAGGCTGCAGTGCTTGTACCGCTAGCTCAGAGCAGAGTGCAACGACGCCGAGGCCGAGTCGGCTAAAAAGAGAAGAATTTCATCAATAACTATACAGAGAATAAAGGGACAAAGTCTATAAATACAGTTTCTAACATTATTTAGTTCAATATAAAATAACTCACGTCCAAAATCATCTTTAGAATGTATGAGTTCGCTCGGGAATTCGCAGTAATCTTATGTTGAGTGCTGTGGATGTATTGTTGTATCGTAAGCCCGTCTAGTATGGTTGGATGGATATGCAATCGCGTCGTATATGCATTGAGCTTGCGTTGAGGTTGCATTGAGATTACACCACAGTCTGGTGGGTGCTGCTCCTACATGGTACTAATCACAAAGCGGACTATGATACAAATCGTACGTACGTATCACGGATCTCTATTGAACATACCCATGGCATAATATTTTCTTACGTGGGTTCCCCCGTTGAGAGCTACAGAGTCTGCACTACGTACCGTTCGCCGGACGCACGCGCAATCGTCGTCTGATTCGGTCGACGGCGAGGCAAAGCACGCGGGCCAAAGGGATTTGGTCGTTCAGGAGATCGCTCACCTGCTGCCAACGCGATGTCGTCGGGCAACGCGAAGGCGACGTTGCACATGCGGGCGGCCAGGCCGACCGGTCGGGACGGAAGGCGGCTCACGGCGGGCAGCGGGAAAACATTTTATAGAGTCCATCGGACCCCCTCCTGCAGCGCGTGAAAAGTCAATCGGGGCGGGCGCGAGACCCCCCGCGTCGCCTTAGCAAATTAATATATTAGAATAAGCGGTTTTCTCACTATGAACATGGTGAACAAAGAAGCGGACAACATATACAGCTCCTCATTGTACCTTCCACACTTGCTCTGGTAGACAATAGAACATCCCTTGATTTGCTATTATGTAAAACTATGTAGAACAGGTGTCAAATGCATATTTACCCGTTCTGCTTATTTTACATAATAGCAATGAAGGGATGTTCTTTTGTCTACCAGAACAATTGTGGAGGGTACAATGGGGAGCTGTATATTTTGTCCACTCTCTTTGATGAGACGTTCTGAGAGTCAGTGAGTCGGGACTCGGAAGTGATGAATAGCGTGAGTTCCGAAGACGTGACGAAGCAGTGAGTCGTTCGCCGTTGATGAGGAACAAAATCATGCTGATGATGAGGAGCTTGTAACTAGATACGGCCACTAAACGGATCAGTCTTGAAGGTAGACTGAAACTACTGCTGAAGGTAAACCACAACCAGAGAAGCTTGTAGAGATGAAGTGAGAATAGTTGACTCGACCAGAAGACGACGGGGGATGATGCCTCGACCGCAGAAATGGGAGATGAGAAGAAAGCTGAAGACTCGACCACATGATGGACGGAAGATGATGCCTCGACCGTGGCTAGCGTGGGGGTTGCTGAATTTACTCGACCCAAAACGAGATGGGAGGTGTTGCCTCGACCGTGAAATGAAGGGGTGTAAATTGATGACTCTACCGCGATGAAATGGGAGGTGATGCCTTTATCGTAGTTGGTGCAGGAGTGAAGACAAAAATTCAGATGCAAAACGCACGGTGAAAAGGGCGCTCCAGAGAGAACGATATCCAACGCTGATTGGTTGACCACGGTGAAATAAGGAGATCGACGATTGGCCCACGATCGTGTAAAATTGGACGCGATATAAACAGATTAACGATTACTCAAAATTCATATAACAAGAAAAACATGAATATAGGCCTAGACATGGCTTGTCTAGTTGAAAATTTTTATACAAATCTGAAAACTGAACTTGCATGAAAAGAAAATGGTAGCCATTTTGGATATTTTTGCGAAACACAAAACGTAAGTCGCTACAGAACCATTACAAGAACTTATCCACAATTTTGGGAGAGAAAAGAAAAACCCAATCAGGTCACGTGTGCGTGTGGGCGGCGCTTGTGTGTCGGTGTGGGGTGTATCATTCACTATTTGAGATTTTCAGGAAGATTTTCTCATAATTTCAATGATTCCAAACCCACGGAGTAGACATGCTTATTTACTAGATAATCAACCTTACCCCTACTAACATCTAAAGGGTTCATTTCAAGATGTTGTTGGTACTAATTTTTTTATGTAAAATGTCGACGTGCCAGCATCCACGCCATGAATTACCACACACCAGACGGTGAGTCAAGTAGTAATCCTGACTTAGATAGAGATAGAGAGAGAGAGAGAAATCCTGCGTGGGACACATTTCGATCATTATAATCTATGTTCAAGGATGTTTCCACTTAATTGTCCTCATTGTGTTTGTGTCAATATCTAAGACGTCATAACATTTCAGCCTGATTAATCAAGCTTAAGGTGTATGGGCAATGACACAAAGGCATGGAGGTGAATGGTTTATGCAAATATAAATGAAGGTTAACATTGCAAGTTACATGTCAAAGGGTACTATTTCATCATTATTCTCAGCTATTCATGGTCAACGTTTTTTTTTTATGGATCTGTAACCACAGTTACCGAAAGAACATTAATAGTATTCTCTGCATTTGAAAAGAATACTGCACTCTGATTATTCATTTGAACCCAACAACGCCCAAATTTAGAATATTAAAGGCATTGAGTAGCTTTGCAAAATTTGACAAATTCAGCGTGAAAGTGGTCCAATGATATATAATCCTACTGTTAGAACTATACTTAGCAACATGTGAAGGTAAGATAGAAATTGGAGCTCATTTACTATTTTTAAAAAAGAAAATAAATGTGGTTTTGAAAACAAAATTCTGGCTGAAATAACGGCAGATCTACGTTTCAAACAGTATTTGGTCTAGCGTCCTCATGCGTTCGTTGTGAGACATTGGCAATACGCTATGTGTGTTTCGTACAGTATAGAGATATGATACATGGTATCTATGGTAAGCCCGTTTATACCCAACATCCACTTACAGGCGCTAGGCGCCAGTGATATACCAGCTTTTAGCAAGCTGAGCTGTCAGGATAGTTACTTGTACAGTGCAACGTTATACGGTCGTAACGCGCCGTACCCGTCGGCGAGCCATGTAGCTAGCTAAGCTCAGTGCAGCTAGCTAGCTAGCATACTGAAAGCTTACTGCGGCAGCCCGAACAGTGTCCCGGGGCTAACTGAAAGCTAGTTCTCGACGTTTGTTTTATCATCTTGAGACTTGAGATTTTATTCTCCTTAATGCCATCGCTGGGACAGGGGCACAGTGTGATATCCACAACTCACTGTAAGTGTAAGATTTGTAAGATTTGTAAGAGTTTATTGACTCTATCGACTGGAGTGGTAGGTATATCCCGGGTATAATGGGGTGACCTCCACATGTACTCCGTACTTTACTGTACGCCTAGCTCAGGCTTGGGCTTGGCTGATCAATCTGGTATAGCATGTATAGTGGGAGTGGTATTGGCCTCTGCAGCTGTATGGGGAGCCCTAGGTCTGCGACCTAAGGTTTGTTGGGAAAAATGAACAAGAATTTCTTTAATATTCCTCTAAAGATTTATTTTATTTTATTCCTGATATTCTAAAGAGTAAGTTTGAAAAAAAATTGCATCTAAATTAGAGCAAGAACAATGCCATTTTCACTAGAAACGGTGGCCCTGTCATTTAAAAAATTCAAGTAATTCAAGTTCAACATCCCTGATAGATAGCAGAAAGTGTTAAAAATGATGTGATATTTACGTTGTGGTTTTCGTCTTTTTTCGTCCTGTAATTACGTCAATAAGACGACAACTTGCACCAACGCAAGACGTCAAGAGGACGTCTTATTTTGACGTCATCTGTACACTGTAAAAACTGAACTCTGAAGTGCTGTAATTGCAATCCTGTATAGCACTTTTTGAGGGCATGCATAGGGACTGCACTCAGAGTCAGAGTGCTATTGAATGCACACAGCGTGCTATTTCAGCACTTTCACGGGAGCTGGACCGGCTCCTTAAACTACTAAACATTCATAAAAAAAAAATGATTTTGGCGAGCCTCGAACCAGGGTCCGCTGATCGAGAATTGCTGGCATTACCGCTGGTCTAATTACTCACATCGTACGATGTAGAGCAGATCATATTGTTACATAGTGAATTTACGACACCACATAGTTCATGTTATCTACTTGACTCCCATGACTAAACTGGATTGCAAGAAGCATTCGTTAGTCCATCGGTAACGTCAGCGCCTCTCAATCAGCGGAACCTGGTTCGAGGCTCGCCACGGTCATTTTTTTTTTGCTGGTAAATTAGCACACTACAAATACAAATACATTTCAGGTGCAGTCACTATACATGCCCCTAAAAGTAGCGCTTTAGTTTTTACAGTGTACAAGACGTAAAGATGACGTCAAAATAAGACGTCCTCATGACGTCTTGCGTTGGTGCAAGTTGTCGTCTTATTGACGTAATTACAGGACGTAAAAAAGATGTAAACGTAAACATCACGTCATTTTTTCCTTTCTGCTATCAGGGATTGAATATAAACAATCTTGCATGGTTCCCAATCCCATGTCTGCGCACTTATTCATTTACACACAGTTCGGGAGTTTTGACGTGAAAAACAACATTTTGAGGCTTGTGAATAAAATATCTGGTTTGCATGGCTCGCAAGTATGTGAGAAATGATTATAATTCATTTAGACATGTTACTTGTTAGATCTTGTTTTTGTTGATATGTGCCTCCGACTCCACTCACAGTTGGATCCCATGAACGGCTCCGTAGGCCAGTACTAGTACCAGATTGATAAGCCAAGGAGCTCATATAGGTAGGACTCATACCGTGTGTGGAGGCAGATAATGAGATATCAACCCCCCCCCCCCCCCCCCTAGCCAGGATTAGCTTCGTGAATGTAGAAAAAAAAATGGCTATACGCCTTCTACACACGAAGCTAGGCGTTATTACCCAGCAATCACATTCCGCACGGGGTAGTACGACATGAAAAATGCCCTGAAATCACACTTTTCTGATAGTTTCCGCGACCCACAGACCCTTCCCCACAGCGTTTCCTCCTAGGGAAACGTTTGTAATGACAATTATTTTTTGATTGACTCTAATTTTGGAAATATATCCATAAAAAGATGATAAAAATTACAGAAAACTCACCAGCGTTTGCGTATCCATGCCTCCGAGGTCATGCAGATCAAAATGGCGGCACGATCGCCGTAATCGAAATCATGAAAACTATTAGGCGCCGTTTGTAAATTTATTATTTAGCTCAATTATTTACATATAATTCACTATTTAGCTCTTTTCTACGATTATTATACGATAAAATGACATAAAGGATACAATGTTTTATAAATATGAATTTTGCAATTTCCATTTTTTTTAAATAATGATTTTACAATATTCATCATATATAAATAATGAATTTTGAAGTTTTCATTATTTATAAATAATGATTTCACAAATTCATTATATATCAAATATTATGGAAATTGCAAAATTCATTATTTATAAAACATTGTATCCTTTATGTCATTTTATTTCTCAAGAAAAGTCATTTTTCTCAAGAAAAAAATGGTATGCTTTGGAACGAAAATTTTAGCGTAGAAATGGGGGTCTTCTGGGCGCCACATACCCACCACACACTACATGTACATGTATATACTGAGTACTCACCTACAGGTAAATATCCTCTTTCGTCACCTTCCATGTTTACTTGAGAGATGCGCAATTATAGAACAGGAATGAAACAAGAAATGTTGTATTTGGAGTAGTAGGGTCTACATGTAAAAAATAAAGAAATGAAGTATAATAAAAATAAAATTAAGCTGGTTTATTGCCACTTGGGTCTATTCCATTAGAGTTTTTGTCATGCAAGAGCTTGACTAACAGGGGCGTTGCTAGAACATTTTGAATGGGGGAGGGTTGTGACGGTACACCGTCGCTTGGTCTACCACCACTTGGTCTAATTATCAGTTCGTCGAACTCCACGTGGTCTAACTTCATTTTGTCTACAACCAGTTTGTCTACTTATCATTTCGTCTAATTTCCATTTGGCCTAATAACCAATTCGTCTAATACCCAGTTTGGCTAACCCCAAATAGTCTAAAACCCATTTGGGCTAATTTTCACTTCGGCTAATTTTCACTTCGTCTATTTCCAAATAGTCTAACAGTCATTTTGTCTACAAGCCACATAGTCTAATATCCATTTGGGCTACACCTACTTTGGCTAATACCATATGGTCTACCTATCATTTGGTCCAATTCCATTTAGTCTAATAACCAGTTGGGCTATTTATCATTTAGTCTAACTGTCATATGGTCTAATGTCCAATTAGTCTAATAACCAGTTAGGCTACTTATCATTTGGTCTAATTTTCATATAGTCTAATGACCATTTGGTCTAATTACTATTTATTGTTCTGGCCATTTAGTAGCAAGTTGAGAACTTTAAAAAAATGAAACTTCAAAGAAGTCATCTACGTAAATGTGCATTAAAAGAGTTTTTAACCTTGTTGCTGCTTATATCAAGATCAATCAATATCCCTACATTTTATATATTGATTATTTAATTTATGAAAATCAATTATTTAGTATTATTTGTTAGTAGGCCTAATTAAAACATTCTCCTTTTGCTTTCATGACTTAAAGGCCAAGTCCACCCTAACAAAAAGTTGATTTGAATAAATAGAGAAAAATCCAACAAGCATAACACTGAAAATTTCGTCAAAATAGGATGTAAAATAAGAAAGTTATGGTATTTTAAAGTTTCGCTTAATTTCGCAAAACAGTTATATGCACATTCTGCTCAGTATGCAAATGCAACCAGTGACGTCACCCACTCACTCTTTCTTTTGTATTTTATTATGTGAAATATAAAATATTTTAATTTCTGCAGATTTCACAATTAGGAAGCTCTCATTGAATTGTGTATAGGTTGCAACAATGGCAATTACACATGTTCAGCGAGGAATCAAACCTTGTTTCACATTATAACAAGGAAAAATTAAAATATTTCGTATTTCATTGCCCCCTATGATTTTTCAAGTGCCCAAAGAGAGAGATATATATAGAGAGAGCGCGAGAGAGGGGAAGAAAAACGAAAAAGGAGAAGACGAAAAAAGAAAGAAGAGTATGCAATTATTATTATTATTATTTGTTGATCTAAAACGTAAATTAACTCGCTCGTTGGCAGGGGGGGGGGGGGCGCAATGCCCCCCCCCCCCATCCACACCTTTCCAAGCACCCCACAAGTCTCCTGCTACCCACAGAAATGCCGCTTTTTATACTTGTTCACTGCCTTCTTTTTCTCCTTTTAAGGCAGTGGCGTATCTAGGTATTATGACGCCCTGGGCAAACAGTGCATTTGCGCCCCCCCCCCCCCCCCCTCCCCGAGTCAAATTATGTTATGCGAGGAAGCCAAGCGACCGAGCAGCAATATTTTTGTAATTTATTTATTTTTTTACCCTTCCACAAGGTTCCTTTATTCATCATCAACATGACAATTTTTACAAAAGATCTTAAATATATATTTTTTCCATGATTTATCAGCGTATAAGCGTATACCATTATATAACAAAATATGCAGCCGCACAGCGGTGTATTGGATAGTTTGACAAAATATACGTTGTGTGCAATACTAGATTACGTTATATTATATTTTAATAGCTGTCAAAACTTTTTCAAACCTTGGTAACTGACTTTTACATTTAGCTCAAAATATTCTCTTTTTCTTACAGGGCTAGGGATGGCCAAAAATGACGCATAGTGTTGTTGGTAGGTGTGTAGACGAAAAGGGAATAGCCCAACAGGCAATTAGCCTTAGTGATAATTAGACAAAGTGATGTTTAGACAAATTGGCATTTAGACCAACTGACAATTAGACTAAATGGAAAATGGACCAAATGAATGTTAGACCAACTGCACATTAGACCATATAAATGCCATGTAGACCAAATGGATACTAGACGAAGTGGATTTTAGACGAAGTGCCTGTAGACCAACTAGTTTTAGACTGATTGGGAATTAGACAAACTGACATTAGACGAACTGGTAGTAGACCAAGTGACAACAAAATAAAGTAGACGAAATGGTAATTAGACCAAATGATAATTAGACCAAGTGATAATTAGCCCAAGTGGTTATCAGACCTTCTGGTTATTAGACCAAGTGCAAATTAGACCAAATGAAGAGTGGACCAAAAGGGTGTAGCCCGAAAGAAGGTAGCCCATCTGGAAATTAGACCAAGTGGTTTTAGCCCAAGCGTGCATAAACCGGTTGTGACACCCAAATTTGCCAACAAAGTTTTAGGATGTGATACCCATTTTTCCTTACAAAACTGCTGCACCCTAATCCCTCTCCTTCGACAAAAATTAATAAAAGAAAATCGCAGACATAGAGATCTTGATCAGACAGGCCCATTTCGTAAGGAAGGGACTGACGCCTTTTTTGCCCAAATATCAGCTTTTCAATTTCTAAATATTTTGCCAGAGAGCGAAGCGAGTCAAACAAAATTTGTTTGAACTTTTTTTTAGGTGAAAATTACTGAAGTTAACTTACATAAGTTATATAATTATCCTGGAACCTTTCTTCTTCAATATACATGTGGATATATACTAGCACCTTGCTGCCCGAATGTGACTATCTGAACTTTGACAATCCTGGGGGGGGGGGGGGGGGACAGCTGTAGCCTATTGCAGAAGGGAAGGGAAGTGACACCATCTGCCAAAAGATTAACGTATCAATGTTTTTGCAAGCGACTGGAGTGAACGAGCAAAAAAATTGACCAGTTTTTCGTTCTTTTTCTTCCCTTCCATTTTTCCTTTCCTTCTTTTCAGTGTTTATTTTCCTGTCCCTTCCTTTTTCTTTTTTTACCCTATATTTCCTCTTCCCTCACTCCCCCCCCCCCCCCCCTTCTTTTTTTTTGTTGCCAACAGAGGTGGCGCATTTGCTGCTAGCGACGCCCCGGTTGACAAATTTATGATATTTATATCTGCATTCCTATAGATTTTGTAAATTTGTCTTGAATGATGAAAGAAATATTTGTGGATCAAGGATGGATTTACTTTACATTTTGTATTCTTATGCACATTGCTTGTACTACCTTTAGAGAAGTATTCATGAATTCAGGCCATGGCCTTTTTCACAAAAGAAAAAAGAGAAGGATTTCAATGAAATTGTAAGTCATTTTTTAAACTATCTTTTCTTTTATTACAGCACTACCAAACTGTTTTGTGGGCTGATTGGATTCCACTTTGCCATGAAAATTGATCGCCTTGAATGGGGACATCTCAGTAGGCTGGCAGACCATGAGACCGACAGCCCATAAGAATGACAATTGCAGTCTCATGAAGCCCCAGTGAAGGCCTGGTAGACTGACATGTCGGTCTTGTGGACCTAACTAAATCATCATCATCATCAGCCATTACACCCAGTGGTGTGTAGGGCAGCAACAAAGTCCCTCCCTATCCTGGGCCACCCTCGCCAATGAACCCAAGAGTGCTGCATGGTTTTCATCTCCCCTTCGACTGTTCTTCTCCAGGTTGTTCGTGGTCTTCATCTTTTCCTTTGCCATCTAGGGTCCAGTGCAGTGCTGTCCTTGTGATTGACTGTGGGTCTTTACGGAGTGTGTGGCCTATCCATTTCCATCGTTTTCTTGTGACATGCCCATCGTGGATAAATTTTGTTTTTCAGTGGTATCAGAGTAATAAACCTGAGAACAGCCCTCTTTTTTTTTTTTGGACATGTTGGCTAATAATTGCGTCAGCTGTATTGTGACTGCTGAAGGGTGCACGATTAAAGGAGAGGTTTCGAGGGCAAGGACATGCCCCAAATCATATATGCTATACATGTGAAATGCTCCATGTTTAAATGATAAATGTTTGTAACATGTAACATGTTCTCCGTTGAAATGTGATTTTGACTTCATTCAGTTTTGCTGTGACTCTTGAAATTTGGTTACAGATGTAGTAAAAATGGTATTGTATTATTGTGAATTTCAGTGGCAATGAATTCCTGTACATGTAGACAAAATGAAATTTGCCCTTTTTTACATTTATCAATTGATGGCTTTTTTTCCTTGTCCATCTTCCTAATACCTCAATCACACTAATTAGACTGACACAAGACCCATAACAAATTGTAGCTGAAATTGAAGTACCCTGAATGGCAAAGAACTGGTCAATTAGGTGGTGTGATGGAGGTAATAGGATGAGTGGGTGTAATCTGTACCCCCCCCCCCCCCCCCCCGAATCCCTAGGAAGTGTTAGTGCCAAGAAATATTATGTCCAGATATAATATTTAAAATGTCGACACATCCTTTGCCACTGATAATATCCTTCGTCAAAAATCTCTGCCCTTACCAAACATTATAGAGCCAGATATTGGTCTGAACCAGTTAGTCTGTAATTTATGTTGTATTGTAATTTGAATATACTCTTATTGAAACAAAAAATGAACTTTTTCCTTTAATTTGCACTTCCTTTTCTTGTGAAGGGTCAGAAAGGAGAAAATGGATAGGTGTAAAAAACGGTAAAAACAAGCCATTGAGAGAAAGGAAGGAAAGGATGAAGAAACAAATCATGAGAAGAGGATGAGGGAGAACGCAGCGATGGAGATATTGAGAGAGAGGGAGAATAGTGAAGAGTGAACACAATCCCAAAGTGAATTTTGAAATATTAGTAGGCCAAGTGCCGTACCCAGGATTTGTTAAAAGGGGGAGGGGGTGGGTGTATATATCAGTATTTTGGGGGTCTTTTTACTCCAAAAAATCTCTGACAAGCCAAACAAAAAGAAAAAAAGTAACATTATTTGGGGGTTACTTTCACTCAAATTATCCAATATGTGTTAAAAAAAAGTTAACAGGAATTCTAAGGCGGCGTTTTTAACATCAAAAAGGCGTGTGCCGACTTACAATAACACAAAAAGGGGGTGTTCGACCACCTAAAAATGCCCCTTTTGTCAAAGGGGGTGTTTGGACACCCCCCTCCCATCGATAAGTGCATGGGTAGGCCTACCTTCTTGCATTAATTTTATTCTTCATTTCATGTATTCTGCATCTATGTGTATTTATTTACTAAACCAAATTTATAACTAAAAAACACTTGATAACTCCTTGCCTGAACCAACATCGTGATTAGATGGAAGCTTGTGAACGTGTTAGAGTAAGGATGTGTATGTAGAGAGAGAGAGAGAGAGAGACGGAGAGAGAAAGAGGGGAGGGCGAGGCGTTTGCTGACAGAAATTGATGTCCATGCCCAGTCTAAACTGTCTTTGAAAAAGAGCATTCTGCAGCTACCTGGTGAAAAGAATATTTATGAAGCCGAAGTGAACCACGGAGAGCAGCAATACAAATTTCACAAGTGTGGGCTATATGTCAAGAGCAAGGAGTTCTGTCATAACTCCTTGGTCAGAGCAGGGAGGTAGAAGAGAGATCTCTCTTCCACCTCCCCAGTCAGAGCAAGAAGCTTACACTCCTTAGCCAGATGACTTGGCAAATCAGGCGTAGGCCTATGAGGGTAGGGGGCTGGGTCAAGTTCGGCCCGGACTGCTGGCGTTGAATATATTACTGGTATGGACTTCCGATTTTTTAATTTCATTTTGAGAAAATTTACCACAAACATCTGGATGATTTTCTCACTTTTTTCAGATATGACGGTAACCTGATATGACTTGGATATTATCAATAATCAAGCTTCCAGAATGTTAGGCTATAGCCCAATATTAGAAATATTAGAAGAAGAAAAAAGAAAGAAACCCCCAAACAAAAATCACTGACGTGAGGGGGGAAGGGGGCCAGGGGGATGCCACACTCTTATGACAAGTATTACATCTCCCTAATCAATTCCCCGTCCAAGGAGACAAAATAAAATCTTATGTGTTCATTGTTTCATCAGTCTTCAGTCGATCGCATGATCCTGCTGTTGGAAATTTGTCTAAGCATCCAACCGCATAGGCCTATATGCCCGCCCACGCACTATTTCCAGTACAATGTATATCTTGACGACTAGTAACCGAAATTAGTTTGGAAAATGTGACATGGGCGTAAGGGGATATTTTCGCTCCTGGGGGACGCCTCCTTTATTTTGCTAAACATTGTCGACATGAATGATTCCATTTCCTCGAGAGCGAGAAATAAATTTATTGGACCTGCGGGCACTCGTACTCCGCGCGCGGTGGCCGTTACCCGAAAATAAAAACAGAGTGGCGGGCTCTGAAAGCAGCCCCTGCATGCCTCGTACGGCAATAATTGTGAATGACGACAGGGCTGTATTTCCTCCACTCCGATCTCTCTCATTTTCTCTCCCTCCGAGCTCCAGCCCCGGCCCCTCGGCCTCCTTCCCTTACACAACGTCTAGTACGTCTCTGGTATAGAGCTGATCGTATGGATTGTCGTTTCGTCCATGGTTCAAAATGTGCGACCTCTCCTTCTCCTTTTCATTTGTTTCCTCTTTCTCTTTCTTTCTTGTCGGGCAAAAACATTTGTTATTCATGTATGTAGGTTTACCATGCAATAATCAAAATTTGGTAATTCTCCTCACACACGATGTCGCGACTACCCCAGCGACCGCCGGCCAGGCCAGGCGATCGACAGGCTAGGCTAGCCCCTTGCCGGCCCACGGGATGAGCTCCAGCGCTCAAGCTTTCTCTCGCGCGCGATAGTATTGCCGAGTTATCAATCCTTGGTATTGCAAGCCCTGTCAGCATTACACCCCACAACGGCAGGCCAATGTAAATCACTGATCTCTATGTAAAAATCTGGATAGAGCATTGGTCCATACGCACTGTGCAAACATCTGAAGCCACAGTGCGGCCATTTAAACCACTCCCAATACAATGCGCACGCTGCGCATCACTGCACAGCCATTGAACCAGCTTCGACGTGATTGGCCTTTCCAATCTCCAGCTATAGAAATGGGAGTGGTAGCATGGCGGCCTAGCGGCTTCACCTCAACAAGCCAATGCTCTATCCAGATTCTTACATAGAGATCAGTGATGTAAATAGACATTACGCTGTGCATTTGCCGAAAGAGGGAGGTAGGCCGACCGTCACAAGTTATAAGCGTCATGCCATACGCTTATAAAATTTCGATTTTAAATCATAAATATCTTGATAATGAAATCAGCAATTGACCTGTAAAAGTCATACGATTCCCGACTGACCTAAAGGTTTCTAATTATCATTGCAGCATGAGCTAATTCAGATTTTTTTTTTCTGATCTCCAACAAAGTTACTCAATGCCTTTAAGGTTTTTAAAAAACCGTGGGAATTATTTAGTGTTTTTTCTAGCAGAAAATGACCTTCGTCAAGATAAGGTATATGAGACCCTAGAGTTTGTTACTGGGCTTATTCAGCTGATCCCTGAACAAAGTGACAAATTGATACTATTATTACTATTATTGATACTATTGACAAATTGATACTATTATTACTATTACTGATACTATTGACAAATTGATACTATTATTACTATTATTGATATTATTATTGCTTTGTTTGCACTCTCTAATTTTACTGAGGATTTTTTATTTTGAAGACCACTACTTAATGGTGAATGGGCTACCCTGATAAAAGATCAGAAATAAATAAATCAATAAATACTAATTACGGATTAGGTAAAGGGTTTATGCACAGGAAAACATACATAAATATCTGAAAAGGAGCTTACAAGAATGCATAGTTCATGTACAATAATGACACTATGTATTGTTTAGCCAGGCTCACCAGTAGTCCTATAATATTGATCTAGAAAATGGCCTCGCAGTCACATTGTTACCCCGGCTACCATGGTTGGGCGCTAAACATTTTTTTTTTTTTTTTTTTTTTTTGGCGTGAACGGTTAGTCTAAACTTTTAGCTACTTCCCCTCATAATCGGTATATGGAGGCATTTGAAGAGATCTTCTTTCCGTTAGACATTTTAGCTACGATATCCTTTAATACTCAGGGATCTTGCATTGCTGGTCTTATGGATTTTCACTTTTTTATGATTTATCTACTTGGCAAAGAAATGCCAATCCACCTCTTCAAGGTGGATACACACAGCTTGGATTATCAATGGCTGTTCTCCCCTAGCTCCCTCAGTATAAACACAATGATGATTTTTGTTTTCTTCACTTTTGCTCAACTCAACCTTCACTTAAATTACATAAATGCATTGCCATACTCCTCTATACAGCTTGAGCAAAGCTCGCTCTCCAATAACCACTCTACGGAGTGATTCTATGACGTCATAACACTACGAGCGAACTCAGAGAGGGTCGCACATAATACACAACCCTATTTATTAATTTATTTCTGAATGGTTCATCGTATTACATAGCTAGTACATTGAAATAACTCCTTGGAGCGATCACATCAATAAGAGAAATTACAATGACAAAATCATAAAATAACTATGGTCACAAGACAAACATAGAATAACGGAGCACCATACAGAGGTATAGCAATATAAGCTTAAAAGGTTTGAAATGTTGCCATACCTTCACATTCAAAACTAACGCATTACGTAATCATTCAAAACTAAAACAAAATCAAAATCAAACAACGAAGAGAGAAAACTCCATAACTAATCTTAACATTAAATGAACTAATTTGAAATTTTACACTACATGACTGTATTTACAACAGATAAAGATGAAAATAAAAGAATAGAAGGTAAGAAGATGGAGAAAGAGGAGGGAGCCTTTATTATCCCAAATAATATATGTAATCAGTAATATAGTAAAGGCATCGATGGATATCTATACACGTAAGATGATAAAATATTGGTGAATATAAAACTAAGATTAAAACTACGGTTTACGATTACATTAGGCTACGAATTGATGCCGACACTAAATGAAAATACCATACCAAAGTAATTCCCTTTTCGCTTTGTTGTATTATGAAATAAGCTCTGAAGCTAGACAACGCAGTGTCAGTGACAGTGATAGTATACAAATATTGACTGCTCAAGAAGATGATGGTGGAAATTATCACTCCCAAGTTAGTGTTCATACCGGCCCTTCTATCACCCCCGAGGCGAAGCCGATGGTCTGATGGAAGGGCCGGTATGAACACCACCCTGGGAATGATAACTTCCACCACTATCCGAATACAGAGCAGTCCATATTTGTTATACCTCATCCTTTTCATTGATACTGTGATTCATGTTGAGTTCTTACGCGCTGCGCATATATTGATTAACGTAGTCGTAGCCTAGCTAGCAAGCAACTCGCGAAAGCGCTCTTAAAACTTGAAAGACATTTTGTGTACGTATGTGTGTGCAAAAGTTGCGGAGGGGTTACGCGTTATATCATTTGACCTTAGGTCAATTGATAGAACGCAAAAACCCTCTGGCGCAATGTTTGAGATGCGCCGTCTTATGTGATATAGTTTTGACCAATCAGTGAATAAGAATCTATGTATGAGGTACATAATATTAAATATTGCATAAATAAAGTACGACGTCGATAAATGCATTGACATGTCAACTATTTACACATAAATTAAAAACAAAAATAATACAAGACGGAATTAAAAATCCGCCAAAAAATTAATGTTAATTTAGTGTTCAGAGTTCAATTAAAGTTCAAAGTCTAAAAATGGCTGGCTGTAACTTACGGCTGGTGTATCGAGCTCATGAAGACTTGTAAGTGAAAAATACTGAAGGGCGCTCGACGACGAGGGTCGGAGACAAAGGGGCTCGCGAGATGGTCGCTCGGAGACTTGATGTAAGACCGTTGATCGGGACTAAAGAGTCGCAGGTCCTCAATGGTGAATAGCATGAATAGCTGCCGGTCCGCGGGACGGTGAGTTGCCCGAAGATGGACCGAAGATGAGACGTTCTGAGAGCCAGTGAGTCGGGACTCGGAAGTGATGAATAGCATGAGTTCAGAAGACGTGACGAAGCAGTGAGTCGTTCGCCGTTGATAAGGAACAAAATCATGCTGATGATGAGGAGCTTGTAACTAGATACGGCCACCAAACGGATCAGTCTTGAAGGGAGACTGAAACTACTGCTAAAGGGAAACCACAACCAGAGAAGCTTGCAGAGATGAAGTGAGAATAGTTGACTCGACCAAAAGACGACGGGGGATGATGCCTTGACCGTAGAAATGGGAGATGAGAAGAAAGTTGAAGACTCGACCACATGATGGACGGAAGATGATGCCTCGACCTTGGCCAGCGTGGAGGTTGCTGAATTTAATCGACCCAAAACGAGATGGGAGGTGTTGCCTCGACCGTGAAATGAAGGGGGGTAAATTGATGACTCTACCGCGATGAAATGGGAGGTGATGCCTTTATCGTAGTTGGTGCGGGAGTGAAGACAAAAATCCAGATGCAAAACGCACGGTGAAAAGGGCGCTCCAGAGAGAACGACATCCAACGCTGATTGGTTGACCACGGTGAAATAAGGAGATCGACGATTGGCTCACGATCGTGTAAAATTGGACGTGATATAAACAGATTAATGATTGCTCAAAATTCACATAACAAGAAAAACATGAATATAGGCCTAGACATGGCTTGTCTAGTTCAAAATTGTTATACAAATCTGAAAACTGAACTTGCATAAAAAGAAAATGGTAGCCATTTTGGATATTTTTGTGAAATACAAAACGTAAGTCGCTACAGACCAATTACTAGAACTTATCCACAATTTTGGGAGAGCAAATAACAATCAGGTCACGTGTGCGTGTGGGCGGCGCTTGTGTGTCGGTGTGGGGTGTATATGTGTGTGTGGTCCAATTTTTTGTGCAGTATCATTCACTATTTGAGATTTTCAGGAAGATTTCTCATAATTTCAATGATTCCAAAACCACAGAGTAGACATGCTCATTTACTGCATAATCAACCTTACCCAGCCCTACTAACATCTAAATGGTTCATTTCAAGATGTTATTGGTACTAGTTTTTTTCTGTAAAATGTCGAAGTGCCAGAATCCACACCATGAATTACCACACACCACACGGGGAGTCAAGTAGTAATCCTGACTTAGATAGAGAGAGAGAGAGAGAGAGAAATCCTGCGTGGGACACATTTCGATCATTATCATCTACGTTCAAGGATGGTTCCACTTAATTATCCTCATTGTGTTTGTGTCAATATCTAAGACGTCATAACATTTCAGCCTGATTAATCAAGCTTAAGGTGTATGGGCAATGACACAAAGGCATGGAGGTGAATGGTTTATGCAAATATAAATGAAGGTTAACATTGCAAGTTACATTTCAAAGGGTACTATTTCATCATTATTCTCAGCTATTCATGGTCAACGTTTTTTTTTTATGGATCTGTAACCACAGTTACCGAAAGAACATTAATAGTATTCTCTGCATTTGAAAAGAATACTGCACTCTGATTATTCATTTGAACCCAACCGGTGGTCTAGTGGTTATGACACTGGTCTGGTAATCCAGAGGTCGCGGGCTCGAATCCCGCCCGGTTTTGTTACAAAATGAAAATGAACAAAATCATTTTGTCCTGTCTATTTTGTAACAGAATGATTCTGTTACAAAATAGAATGGACAAAATTATTTGTCCTATCCATTTTGTAACAGAATTATTTTGTCATACGAAATGAAATGGACAAAATTATTTTGTCCTGTCAATTTTGTAACAAAATGATTTTGTTACAAAATAGAATGGACAAAATTATTTTGTCCTGTCAATTTTGTAACAGAATGGTTGTGTTACAAAACGACGTAGACAAAATCCTTTCGTCCATACTATTTTGTAACAGAATGATTTCGTTACAAAATGAAAGTGGACAAAATTATTTTGTAATGTCAATTTTGTAACAAAATGATTTCGTAACAAAATAAAATGGAAGTGTGAATGATTTTGTCACGAAATAGATTTTTGTTACAGAATGAAAGTGGTCAGAATCATTTTGTTACAGAATTACTTTTCCAAATTCATTTTGTAACAAAATGAACCGTTGTTCAATAATTTTGTAACAGAAGACAGTTTTGAGTGAATTTTGTCACGAAATGAGGCAATATTGTAACGGAATAGCCACTTTACACTTGGCGCCCCATACGTCCTCATGTAAGAGCTCAGCTACCTGGTGATGCAAGCCCAAGGATTCATTTGAAGTTTCTTTCCCCCGTATTCTCCATTTCTCAACTGCGTGGAGATGGCCCATTCTGTCCCATAAGGACGTGCGTTGTCATAAATCAGGTACACGTCCTCATCAGGGGGGAAGACATTATCGCATTCATGAGCGGTGGTAGCCAGGAAAGCCTCGAAAGGTTCCCTCGTCACCACTTTTTTTTCCACTGCAATAGTGTGGTGGACGAGCCCAATCTCACTTGAAACTGCAAAAGTGCCATTGCACTGCCGACCGCGTTGGCCATGTACGACCCGACGTGCAGGGACCCCGCGTGTGGCTCTTCCAAAAGAGCGTCTGGTCCAGAAGTTGTAGCCGATCTCATCAATGTAGACACAGTGTGCAACCACACCCTCGGCCATAAACCACTGTGCGTACTCCATGCGCGTGTCTAGGATTCTCGGTGAATTTCTAGCATCTGGGACATCCTCGGCCAGTTTCGTCGTGATGAGCATTCCGTCAAGTGCTCTAGCAATAGTAGATACGGATACCGGGGGCTTCTGCCGAAGAGCTGGCCGTAGATCTATCTTCAGTTGCTCAAGGGTGACTAAAGGTTACTGCTTACAGTGGCTTGGAGACGAGCTATCATTTCATCATCCATCTTCACGTTTCGCTCGCCTCCCCTTGGCAGCTTGTTGCGTCTCCCGGTCCGGAGATATGTGGCCACAATTGATCTGGCCGTTGAGCGCTTTTATTCCGAGCGTGTCGGCCAGTTCTAGGTAGTCAAGGTTATGTCCCTCAAATGCTTCTATAAGTCTTTCTTTATCTTGTTGAGATATGCGCCTGTATCTAACTTGTGCTGCCATGACTGTACCGAAGAAGATGAAGGGGCTCTGTCGTACTGGTATATGTATTGATTGATTGATTGATTTTATTTGCCAAGCATTCAGAACATAATAAATTTGTACATAGTAGAATAACAAATTAGCAAGCTTGAACAGGATAACCCACGAAAGCTCGAAAGCTTATTTCCAGTGGGGTCCTCTTGTATGAATAAAATAATTATTGAGTTAGAACATATTTATAAATATTTACACGTTGAGGAATAAATAAGGAAAATAAATCATAAAAATAATAGTGATAAATATATACAAAGTTAGAATGAGAGGAAAAGAAAGAAAAGAGCAGGAAGGAAAAAGAAGGAAAAAGAGGCGATCACGAAGTTAGAAGAGGAAGAAATGGAGAGAGAGAGAGAGAGAAGGAAACGAAGATGAGAATGGAAAAAAAAAATACGTTAAATCTTTCATCATGTTAAAACTAGATAAATATATACAATAAACAGCATATTAACCTGCATGTGAAAAGAAACTGGTCCGTATTCAGGATATTTTACCTAGATGTAACATAATCATTTGCTTCTTCTCTCTGACTCTCTAGTGAAAGATATTCTTTCAATTTCCTCTTAAAATTAACAAAGTTATCTATTCCTTTTATGTCATTAGGCAGAGAATTCCAATGCTTTATGGCAGTATAATAAAACGAATTACCAACACTGCCTACTCTTTCTGGTAAGTTAAAATTGAAACGGCTGTTTCTTGTATGATGACTATGTAAATTGTTAACAAGATTAAAGTTTGATCGAATATAATGATTCGACCTAGTATGATATATCTTATGCACATGGTGCAAAATCAGTTGTTTAGATCTTTGGTTGACTTCAAGAAAACCAGCTTCAGAGAGCTCATTGTAGCCAACGTGAGTTCTGGGACCAGAGTAGTTGATGAATCTCACCATTTTGTTCTGAATAATTTTCAACTTCTTTTGATCAGATTTTTTAAAGCTACTATACCAAGCAGGGTTAGCATAATCAAATAAACATTGAATAAGAGCAAAACAGAGTATACGTCTTGCCTTTTGATCCATACAATTTTGATATCTGTACAAAAATTTCAGGCGAGAATTCGCTCTCTTTACCACTGATTCTATTAAAGTTGAAAAGGATATTGAGCTGGCCAGCTCAATGCCTAAATACTTCACAGATTCTTTTCTCTGGATTACCTGATTATTGCATGTCACCTGAAATTCAAATGACTTTTTAGAACTATTTTTTGGACAAAACAAAATGCTTTCTGTTTTGCCCAAGTGTAAAGATAGCCTATTATCAGTCATCCAATCGACACATGTAGACAGCTGGTTGCTTAGTTTTTCTTCGACAAATTTTGGATTTGGATTTGAGCAAAGTAGTACGCTGTCATCAGCGTACAATAGCAGCTTGCCATCAGCTTATATACAAGCACACATGTCATTGATATAAGCTGAAAAAAGGATTGGTCCAAGGATGCTTCCCTGAGGAACACCACATGCTATAGGCATAACGTTGGAACGAATATCATTAATAGCCACTACCTGATGTCGATTAGACAAGTAGGATTTGAACCATTCTAAAGTAGCTTCGTTAAAACCCATTTTTTGTAACTTTTTTAATAAGATGTCATGATTAACTGTATCAAAAGCTTTCTGAAGATCCAGGAGTACCATACCAACGAATTGTCCCTGGGAAATTTGTGTTCTCAGATAATCAGTCAAGTGAATAAGACATGTCTCGGTTGAATAGTCATGTCGAAAACCAGACTGATATTCATAAATTATATCATTTTCTTTAAAATATTTTTCAATCTGAACACATACCGACTTTTCTAGAATTTTAGATACTATACTTAAAACACTGATAGGTCTATAATTTCCAACATCAGTTTTATCTTTCTTTTTATGAAGTGGAGTAACTTTAGCTATTTTCATTTCCTTTGGAAAAGTATTAGTCAAGATAGATAAGTTAATCAAGAAAGTAAAGGGTTTGTATAGCATCATCACACCATCTTTCAGAAATTTAGCCGGAATCAAGTCTAAGCCAGTGCTTTTTGATACATTCAATTTTCGCAACTCATTGAAAACAAATTGTTCACTGACTGGTAATAACTCAAATCTGCCTTGGCTTACCCCTTTTCTTTCATAAAGCTCACGAATGATCTCACTGTCTGCACTGAAAAAGTCTTTGCAAGAAGGGAGTTTTTCTACCAATTTAGCAGCCACACTAGTAAAATGAGAATTGAATTCGTTGGCAATGGTCACCTTATCATGACATAATTCTCCACCGATTGAAATGACAAAATCTTGGTCTTTTCCCTTCTTTCCTTTTAATCCTAAGCTTTTTAGATTCTTCCAAAGCCTCTTAGAATCATGTTTATTTTCTTCTATCTTTTTTTGCAAAAATTCTAGTTTGGCTTTTTGTACCTCCCTTTGGACCATATTTCTTATTTTCTGAAATCTTTTAAAGAGTATCTCATAATCCTCTGCTTTTGATTTTTTCTTCATTTTTTTGTACGCGATATTTCTTTCTTGAATGAGCAAAAGAATATTTTTAGTCATCCAATTTTCGGATCTTTGTTTTACTCTCGTTCGTTTCTGAGGTGCTACCAAATTCAAATTTGTGATAAAAATATTTTGAAATATTGACCAAGCCTCATTCACATCAGTGCAGTTAGTTAATCTTGACCAATTGACGGCAGACAGATTTCGATTGAAAGCCTCCTCGTTATAATTTTTCATCGATCTGATATCAATGGTTCTGTGGTGACCTATAGCCAGTCTAATATTTTTCCGTGTACAGAAAATAAAAGAGTGGTCGCTAATACCAAGATCAATAACACCACTTTGACTTATTTTGTTTTCTGTGTTACAGATAACATGATCCAATAAAGAAGAACAAGTTGGTGTGACGCGAGTTGCCTCTTTGATGAGTTGGCTAAATCCATGAAGTTTTAACAAGTCAATATATTTTTTAGCCAGTGACGATTTCTGAAAGAGACAAATATTCATATCACCTAAAATTATAATCTCGTCACCTTTCTTCAACATATCAAGAAAATTTGCCATTTTCTCAATAAACAAATTACTTTTAGGAGGCCTATATAGGACGCCCAAAACGATCGGTTTCGATCTCGGAAGAAGCAAATTAATCCACAGGGATTCAGAATCACCAGTGCTTAAATCATCAATAATATTGAATGCAATATCATTTCGAATATAGAAACATACACCACCTCCAGAGCCGAAGGATCGATCACGGCGTATAATTTTGTAGCCACCAATTTCAATTTCCTTATCATTTATAGAATTATTTAGCCATGTTTCAGTGAAAGCAATAATAGCCAACCTTTTTCTTTTAAAGAGAATTCTAAGCTCCGATATTTTGTTCAGGATAGACCTCACATTAAGGTGTATGATATGGAGACCTTTAACGTTGAACTTTTCTTCAAATTCCTGATAAAGATAAATATCATCTGTGAGGGTTGGCCGAATTGCTTTTGCCATCGTTTGTATTTTAGATTTAGTTTGAGTTTCTTTAAAATAATTTTCTTTTAGTTTATCATTAATTCGGTATTCTTTCATTAGACAATTGTCAGTGAACAAGGAATCACAAAAGGATGGCAAACAACATGTTAGACAATTCCATATTTCATCAGGGCATTCATAATACAACCTTTTATACTCTATTAAACTTACACCTTGGCAATGAATATGAAACCATCTTTTACAATCTGAACAAAAAAGACCACATTGATTACATTTTACTGGCTTATCACAGTTGCCACATGGATACCTATATTTCCGTCCGTTAGTTTTGATAATCTGATGAAGATCAGATTTAGTAAGACTTTCATTTAATTCATTACCCTTCTTATAAAGTCGAGATATCTCTCCCAGTCCTTCTTGTCTGTCTTGGATGATTCGGATGTTGGTTTCAGTCGGGACCGCTGAAAGACTGGGCTGAAATCCAAATAATCTCCTGCTGACGGTCCAGAAACGACTTCTGCATATGATCTGACGGGGCTGCTTCTAGGAAGACGGTCACCTCTGCGTTGAGGAGTTTGGCGCTCTGTTGTTATAGGTAGGCCTCCTGATGATGGGCTGTCATCCTTGTTGATAATGCGGCTCAGGTTGTTTGCCAGGATACGCTGGCCGGCTCTGTTGAGATGAACCCCGTCACGGCCAAGATGCTTTTCCTCTATGGTGTTGTTGTAGATGATTCCCAAGGTATTCTCCTTGGCTGAAAACTCCGTTAGTCTGTTGATGTCGTCCACCCGCTTTCTCTCTGCAGCAGACTCCCGTCTACGATGGATTATTGTTGACACGGTGACAGCAAACCCCTCTGCAGACACAGATTTGCAGAGGTCTGTTAGCTGGTGACAGACGTCAGTAGCACACTCTGAGACGTTGTTCGTGCCTGTGTGGATGATGAGGTGACCCCCAGGTTTGAGGGACTCACATGGTGAGGAGGTGAGGATGTCTCTTATTTTAGCTCCTGGTAAGGACACACACTTCACCTTCTTGCGGCGAGAGAGACGTCTGTCATCAATATGTTTGATCATACTATCTCCCACCACAACTACATCATGCTTGTTCTTTACACGACTATGTCGTTGGCGGTACTCCTCTAGCTGCTCTTGATATAGCGGTGAAGCAGAAGTAGGAGGAGTAGATGTAGACCTCGAAGAAGATGACTCATCTGATGACTCCTCTCCCACCACAACTACATCACGCTTGTTGTTTACAGGACTATGTCGTTGGCGGTACTCCTCTAGCTGCTGTTGATATGGGGGCGAAGTAGAAGTAGGAGAAGTAGACCTCGAAGAAGACCTCGAAGAAGATGAATCATCTGATGACTCCTCTACTGCAAGAACTTCGAAGGGGTTAGATGTTGGCACCGTAATTATTATCTCCGCCTGTTCTGCGTCATTGCTCTCTGTCACCGAGGAAGAAGTAATAGTAGAAGTTGAGGCATCGCGGACGTCTTTCCTCCACTCAAGACGCTTCAATCTCTCGTCAATACTTTTCACAAACTCCAAAATTTCGAGGAGAATATAAGATTGACCTTCATTCACTGCCCCCCGCTGCTCTCCTTCACAACCGGCGATTGCTGCTCTCTCAACGTCCAAGGCTCTTTTAAGACGTGCGACGAGTGTTGCTTTAACTCCGTTTTTATCTAGGCCTCTCTTATTTAGTTCCGCACGGAGTTCTTTCACACGTAGATGGTTAATGTTATTAGCGGATGCCATAACTGTGAATTGTGACGCAATAATGACCAGATAACGCGCAAGATATGATTCCTCCGAGATGCTATGTTACGTAATAAAGGTTTTAACAAAAACACGCAATCTGGAAGACATTACGGCGCACAGTCAGAAAAGTCCGCGTAAGGAATCAGAAAAGTCTGCGCACAGTCAAAAAAGTCTGCGTAAGGATGAAGCCGATTCCATAGCAACTTTTTTATTTGCGCTTAACCCGTTGAAGACGGTAAAGCCCAGTGCGATTCCCCCGCTGGGAATGGTAAAAATCCTGACAAGCTCAACGAAGCGTGGTTGTCAAGCACGTATGTCCACGCGTTAACATTTAAGGCCGGGGCCATATTGTCGAAGTGCCGTGTGCAAAATTTAAAAGGATCACTAGATTAACGGTTTAGAAAAATGTAAACAAAACCGCCCCCAATCGAATTGTCACCAATCAAATATTAGGAGGTGACAGATCTATGGATATGCATGAAGGGGTGGTACTTGTACCGTACCAGTATGTCCAGCTCAGATTTTTTTTTTTTACGTTAATAATTCTCTCAGATATACAGTTTTTCTAAGTTGTTAATTTTTTGAAATATATGACGTAATATATGCAAATTTTTAAGGGTTTTTTTGAATTGTTATTGTGTCTTGTCCGAATTTTTTATGATTTATTGGTTGTTTGTATTAAGTATTCGATGATGTCATCTTCGCTAGGTCATCAAACTTTTTCACTCTAGAGTTTTTTCCTTACAACGAGAAAGCTGCAAATTCGACTGAAATCATGGTAAATTTGATGATTTTTTAAATTAAGCGGACATGGTCAGAATTTTTGCGTAATGTTGTGGATTGTGCATGACTGTGTGGAGTTTTATGGTGTGTTTATTTGTTGATGTGCATTTTTTAAAAGTAATACGAAGGGTTATAACTAAGATATGTTTGCAAAAATCCAGATACGACTGCGACTAAACGTTGTCGTGAGCCCCTGTTTTCATATTTCCATCGGAGCGCTATAGCTTAACCCCCGGGTGCGCCGGACTGAGAGAACTAGTCCCACTCCGTACGATACGCACGCAGTGCATTCTCATGTGCTTTTGTGTAAATTCGGAGTAGGATTCTTTGCAGCAGTTTGTAGGAATCTAAATATTGTCTGGATAAATTGTATATTCATTCTGTAATCAGTTATTTATCTGTGATATATGTAGCAGATTATGTGTGTGTGTGTGTGTGTGTGTGTGTGAGTGAGAGAGAGAGAGAGGGGCGGGGGGGGGGGGGGGGTGGATGGGGAGCTGATTTGTGGGCTACAGCTTGTTTTTTTTAAATATATTTTTCAATATGTGTATGAAAACCAGGATTTTTATAGCATTGTGTTTAGCTGAGCTGGAGTGCAGGGAAATTAAATAAAATGATACCGGTAAATTTACCAAACAAATAATGTCAAATTACCAATTTTCTTTGTTTTTTGCCAATGTAGATGTAATGCCCCACCCCCCCCCCCCAAGGACAAGGTTAATGTAGATAATCTTTGCATTCCGTATATTCGTACGAGGGATTTTCTCCCATGCATAGTAGTAAGTGTGAGAGTGTGAGTGCCCCCCCCCCTTATCAATTTAATTTTATTCATCTTTGTTGTGTCAAGCCCTGCAGTGTCAGATAACACAAATTCAGAAATCACATTTTTGCAGCAGATCAAAACATCTTTTAAAAATGAAAAGACTTCCTTTTGCGACAGCCACCCTAAACCCTAACTCCTAACCCTAACCCTAGGACTCTGGATTTACCAAAAAATTCTTAAGTATATAGAGCTGAGCCCTGTTGCATAAAACTTACCATTAATGGTAACTTTCCATCAATGGTAACTCCTATGGAAACCGTGATTTTGATTGGCTGTTGAATGATGTTGTACCATTGATAGCAGAGTTACCATTAATGGTAAGTTTTATGCAACAGGGCCCTGGTCTAACATATGAAGCTACTTTATAATTATATACATGTATTTAGCTTCCTATTTTAGACGTTTATATATTTTTTTAGTATGGGTGGCTGTCGCAAAATGTCTACCCCAATACACAACCTTGATTTAAAATTTAAAACAACAAGATGGTAAAGGTAATTAATGGTGCCATGTTGACTTTAATATCTATCTGTATTGATGCATGGGCACCAAAATCTTGGAAGGTTAGGCTTATTTTTCAAACCTTGCTATAAATAAGGCAATGTAGAATACACTATTTTCACATAGCTGTCGTCACGTGAAGTACATATATATACAAGATAAACAATCTGAATTCATGCACACATGTATAGATTTTAGCGGTAATCAGCACATTTGATTGGATGTACCGATTCTACAATATTACAATCAGCCATCAGTGCTAGTATTCTTATGGCAACCGCTGACTGAGTTGCTGTCAGTATTACCGGTAAAGTAATTAAAAGTTACTGCAATGAGAAGCATTTTTACTATCTTGCACAGTTACATTCATCTCTGAATTTCTTCATCCAGCTGATGACAAATTCTGATTATTTATACAGTTTCAACCTAGTACTCATAAATGTGTATTTATGTACATGTATATTCATTATTTCAGAGAAAAAAGGGCAGACTGACGTCAACCAGTGGACATGGATGTCTCTTTAGCAGCTAACTGGAACATGTGAAGGCAGAAAGTTCTGAATTCAACGGCGTCGAACTGGTTATGCAGCTCGAGAACTGAAACTGAAAACTGGTAAATTTACAAAAGATGCATCAATTTAAATATCACAATAGTATTTGAAACTAATTTGAAAAATAAATACATTAAATATTGAATAGAAAATAAATATGAACATTTAAAAATTCATTGCATATTAATTATTTTGATGACATTGTGTACATTTGAGAACATGAACATTATTTTGCTAACATCTGCAATGATCAAAACTACCTGAATATCATTACAATTTGTTTAAATAGGAATGAAAGTAGGTCTCTAATTAACAATAAAAATGGGTTTCAAATAGTGATATTTATGGACTCAATTACTGGAAAGAATATGTTAGAATATGAGTACATGTACAATAAATTATTTTTAAAAATGTAAGCTATAGTACGTAAGGTAACATCTACATGTAAGAGTAATACACTCGTAAGTAGAAACAGGTACAAAGATATGATCCAACACATTGTCGCCCGAATAGATAGAGATAATAAAAACTGGAAGCTTGGGCAATTAAAATTGGGCTGTTATCTAGGCAGTCAACCAATAAGTTAATAGTCTTTTTTCCATGACTTCTTTTCCAGTTCTTGTGTTTGTTTGTTGTACACTGCAGGATTACTCCTTGTCCATTGTATTCTTACTGCTTGTAAGGTCTTCTTCAGATTGTCGTTGTATCCTCTCAGATCACTGCACACAGTGTTTAATTGGGCATGAACAGCTTCGCCCCCCTGCTCCCCCATGAAGCCACATGCAGCCTTCCATTTACGCATCCATGGAACTGTGTGCTCTTCTAGAAGATGCATCTTGGGGGGGAATGTGTCCAGTGGGAAAAACTGTCTGAAGTGTGCAAGGTATTCCCTGATATGATGATCTGTGAGGGATGATAATGGTAGGGGTGGGAGTTATATACATTGAAACATTTTTTAAATTGCATTTTAAGTATATGTGGTGCTTCTTTACCAAGACTAATGCTTATAATTATTATAGAATTCTGCACACAGAACGTTCATTGAACATAGTTTACTCACCTAAATCATCAATTTCAGTTTCACTTAGGAATCTTCCAGCATTGAAGAGGTTGTGGCACTTTCCATAAAGCAAGAAGAGCTCCCTGTAAGTAGTTGATATCACTTCAGCCTGCTTCTGTAGTGTGGGGCTATGTGGTACAAGTTCCTGGACCTTCTCTGTTACAGCACTAGTAATCTTGTCTATGTTTTCAGGCTGTAACAGACATTAAATCAAGCAAAAAATAAACTTCAGCATGACTTAAGTATAAGAATGTTCAATTTGTCAATAATGTCAAAATTTATTGTATATTCCATATTTCTTATTTCTCATGATTGAATTTCATGCTTTATAAAGGAGTTATTCATTAAGCTCACCTTCAAACACTTATGCACGTGGTTTCCCACAAACGTTCGGCGGTGATATGCTTGCCGATGTACTCCAATTGCTTTTAGAGTTCTGTCAAGATGAGAAGTGACAGGTCCAGCACCTAGAGGCAGCTGTGGCTTTTTCGATAGGGCACATTGCTGTAAAGGCAATCGATACATGATTTAACTTAGCATCAGTTAAATCAATGTTCATTATTTGAGATAAAGGAAGGATATGGTATCTCTCAGTTATTAATTGTCATTTATTTATACACATACTTCTTATAACGGGACCTTTAATAGATACAAATGACACTAATGTTTGAATATTATTAAAACCTACCACTCTCTCTTTCTCTTTGGCTTTCTCTTCTGCAGTTTCCAAGATGACTGGTGGGGGTTCTCCCTCTGGATACAGAAGTGCAACCATGGTGTGCTGCTCTGTGAGTTCTGTGATGTCTTGAGACAACTCTTGTAGCTTAGCCTCCATCTTGCATCTCTCCATGTGTTGCTTGAAGGCATCCTTGCAGGCCGTTTGCTCATCACTACTTTTGGCCATCACTACTTTTGGCCAGAACTTCAGCAATCTGCAGATCCAGCTTATGGCACTCTCTCTCAAAGGCATCAAAATGTTTGAGGTGTATGCCCAAAGACATATGCAGCCCTGGTGGGCAAACCTGATTTAAAGAAAATTTACCCATATACAAAACAAAGTTGAGTTTCTTAAAGCTTGAAACTAAACAGCCTAAAATTTGCCCCCCCCCCCCGAATTTCAATGCAAAATGCTTAAAGATTGAAAGTAATAACCAAAATTTTCCCTAAACAAATTATAAAACAAAAACACTAGTGCCAGGTATAGACAGGATCTTTAGGTTGTGAAGTATTGGGCAATGCTACGGTAAGTAACAAGATCTGTTCGGCCAGGGTCAGGCATGTAAAAGTATACATGTCAGATTCAGAAACAGGCCTTTTTAAATATTTTTTTTTACCACATCCTGGCTGCTGATGAAGAATGTGGCAAAAGGTAATTCAGGAAAAGTACACTGTGTTCAACAAATTCAATTGTATTTCTGTAACAAAGCTATGACATTGACCATGAACTTTTGTGATATGATAATGATGCTGATTGTAACTAATAGTGCAAAATTGTAAATATGTTCATAATGGTATAAAATCAAAAGCATCACATAATGCACACACCTGATCCACTGGAATGCTGAACATAGGCTCCTGGATCACATTCATTGCATCCTTGGCAACTTTCCTTTCCTGGAATTGTGTAAGTGATATTGCTAAGGACGCTAGCGATCTGGGCTGGGAGGGTGCCCGCTGGTTTGGAGGGATGATCATTTGTTGTTTGGTGATCTCACAGTACAAGCAACAGTGACGTCCTAGTGGAAGAACAATATGTCTGACATTTGAAAAATCATAGAACAATTCCCCTTTGCAAGAGATAAAGGATGTAGTACGAAAGTTCAGAACAAAATTTCTGGTACATGTACATACATCTTGACCTACTGTGCATTTATTAAAAAACATTAATACTAACCTGTCGGTCCAGTTAACCCGTAAACCTTCGTTAGGTACTCATAATCGCCAAAGTGGAACAAACGAAGCGACTTCCCTCTGAATGATGGAAAGGAAGAAAAAAAGAATACACCCAACACCTGTATATTAGTTTTGACCAAGATGTATCACAGAATTGTGCATATCTTTCATGTATTGCAGAAGAATGTATGAAGTATTACATCTGTATTCGAATAAAATTTGCATATAATATATCACATGTATAATCAAGGACTTTTAACTGAAATTGCAAGGTTTCTTTATTTCATTTTTCTTAAGGATAAAATTGAGGGTGTTTACCTCCATGTACAAGATGTCAGGCGGGTTAATTCTTCCTGAAGTGACTGCAGGGCAACACGTAGATTGTACTGACAGTCGCTGCCTTCGAAAAGGCCGATGATTTGTGTATTCGAGAGGCTGTTTGGCCGGCTGACGTTGGCGACCTGCAGGACCATCTTGAATGTCTTACCTCCCTTATCTCCTCCAACCTTAAGCCAGACTTCGTTACTGGGAATACAGCCGTCATGCCATGTAAGTTCACCCAATCTGTAAGTTAATAATTTATATACTGACATCTTAGCAATAGGATTAAGATTTTTTAAATGACATTCATTTCTCAATATTCTTCAGGTCGTTACATATAACACAATGTCAGTAGTTAGGAAAGCAATTTATCAAATGTGATTAAACCTATTATACTGAATTTTCTCATTGAAATCATGTCATTCATAAATTCAGTGACAAATACTTGTGATAAAGTAGAATGGCATTTGAATGAGTAAATTCCAGATTTACCTAGCTGACTGGGCAAGTGGTAAAACAATTTTTCTTGCGAACATTCTGGGATATGAGGAGTAACATACTTGTCATAATTGTCGAGAAGGTCAAAGACCTTTGCTTGTAGATCGATGACTGTGATGAGGGGTGCCCGAGAAATGGTCTTGACTTTCGTATCTTCATCTGTTCCTTGAAGAGGTACCCATTCACTGTGGAGGTTGTTCGCAATGATTTGATCCTGCAGATTTCGTACTGCGCCTTCGTGTCCTGTACGTATGTTGCGTTGTATGAGCCACCTAGCAAGGAACATACATTGTAATTTGGTACATTTGTCCATGAAAGCAATAAGCCTCTCATATATGAGTGGAACGATAGGGTAAACGCAGTAAATTTTTAAATGAAATAAAGTTTATCTGAAATTGGGTATTTGATGGTGCTGCAGCTGCTGCCCCCACCCCCCCCCCCCCCCACTCCATGATGCAAACAAGGGCTAATACTTTGTGGTTTTTTGTTTAGTGCTGCTAAATCTGGTTTTCTTTTGAGCTATTGCCCTGGAAATGCTACTTCACAATTTTAAAATGTAATGATACATGAATTTAACAAAATAAATCTACAGATTTCTGCCATTTAATAGTCTTCTATAATACATGTTCTAGTCTTAATAACAGCAGTATATTCATTGATAACCCATTAAATTAATTACTCAAGGTTTACAAATTATAAACTCACCTTTTCAGCTTCCTCAGACGTGCCCAACTAAGGCCAAAGAATCCTTTCAGTTCAAGTACATCGTGTGCAGGTATACTTATACCTCCCTGGTCAGGGAGGATCTCTCTCAGTTCCTCTTCATGGGTTTTGAGTTCATCCCTCAGCTGGGCAGATGACTGATCAAGGGAGAGAGCAGATCTCACGTTCTCAATGATGCGAGTCCTTCTGCGAAGGGTTACTGGATGACACTGTGAGCTACTTCTCAAGGTTGTTGGTATTTGCTTTGTCATAATAGGCTGAAAAATTCATGCATTTGATGTTAGTATGACTGTTCAATTGTCTGCAGTTGTTAATGCTCCCACTGTTAAAGCTAAGTAAAAATTATTCCTAGTTTTTTGGCCCCACCGGCATCCTTTTTTGTGCCTACCTCAAAATTGTTTTTTTTTTGTTTTTACTCTAAAATGAAAAAAAATAATAGTCTGAGGACATCTTCACAATGAGGTACCCAAAATCATTGATGTAATGCATGTTTACCTTGTTCTGACCTCAAGTGCATTAACAAAAGAAATAAAATAAGATAATTTGTGTTAAAATTAGATCAATAGCTTTCTTTTTATTAACAGGAAAAATATCCATTATCAAATTATCATGGAACTCCCTCCTCATGAACTGAAAAGAAATCTGGACAAGGAACTAGGAATCAGTTTTATTTGACCCTATTTATGAGCTCTAGTATAGTACCATAGGCAACAAAAATGTTTTATCCAATCAATTTGGCTATTGCGGATCAATCCAGCAAAGAAAACTTGTGTATATCAACCGAGGTACCTTGCAAGAACAGTACTCCACCTACAGCCCCCCCCCCCCATTCATTTGATTCGTAAAAAAGTAAAAGAGAGAGAAAGAAAGAAAGGGAGAAGAGGAAAAGGATAACATATGAAGATGCCTGGACGACCTTCTAAACTGTACATCCACTTAATCAGTAGCCATCTTATTTCATTTTCTGAGTTTCACCAATGATAATTCCCCAAGCCTCCACAAATGGTCTTTTTTGTGTTGCGCAATAACAAACATGGTGCATGAATTCCATCCAATTCAAAATTGTTTTCATTAGTAAAAGTTTTCATTTACCTTTTAGAATACAATATACAAATGAATGAAATCCAATTAATGATTCAAATATGAGTGAGGATCAGATCTCATTGCAAATAATGTACATGATGTATTTACAGTAGAAAATAGTGTTAAACTCTGTGTAAGAGCAAATCACCTTGTTTTAAATGATTTGTTAAACATTGCTATCTCTGACAAGTTTCCATTGTTTGTATAATATAGGTCTATCATTTATATCAGTACATCGATATTATATATATTTGCTTATTTATAACGTAAAGTTCACTTATTGGCACAGTAATAGATTAATAAATTAAGGGGTAATGCATTATAGATTCCAACAATTGGCTAATAATGCATTAAACCATTTTATTCATCTATTGTTTATTTAAATATATAATTGATAAAATAAATATTAAAAGAATTATATTATTAAATACTTCTGTATATATTATACCAGCTCAGTGAATGTAATGGGGAAAAGAAAAAAATTTAATTTAATTTGATATTGTATATTAACCTTTCTTTGTCCTGGTATTGCAAAGGAAGCTGTTTTTCCATCGTCAGAACTTGCAAGTTTTTCACTTATTATTTCTGCCCCCAGATTGTTAATTTCGCGTTTTGTGAATGTTGTGAGTGGTGTCTGTGCATTGAATTTTATGTATGTGTGATCTGTAAGTGGTTGTGTGACTGATTTGATGCATGAATGTTGATTAGAATGAGTATAGTGTATGTCTGCTGTGCAATGTTTACAATGTATTTTGAGGTTTGTGATGAGGTTTGTGATGTATGGTGCTGGTTGTTTAATGTTTGTGTAATGAATATTTGTTTCACATACAGGACAGTTGACAGATACTTTACAGAACAGAGAAGACATACAATCTACACAAAACAAATGATTACATGGAGTTTCTACTGGACAACACACAACATTCTTACATACACTACAAATAAGAAATGAATTGGATTCCTCCAACTCGAACAAACTAAAATCAACATGAGATTGAGTACTTGTACAAGAAGACTTTACTTTTAATTCCTGAAGGAATTCATGTGGGCTGCCAGCCTTCTTTTGGGGGGGGACGGCCTCCATACTTTTTTTTCTTTGGCCGGCCCTTCTGCATGGATGCCTGAAACAACTGGCACGACTGGCATCCACCAGTTCGCCTATGGGGTGACCAGTTGTTTTTGGGGACCCATGATGTTGATATTTGCAAATTGAGATGGCAGTAACAAGAATGACAGAATGTGGGTGGGTGAATTTGAGGGGAATCTTCATCAACATCAATTTTGAAACGGGTCCATAGGACAAACTTGTACTTGATCACTGGGTATGTGGTATTCAGCCCCGGCCCCTTAGCTTTGGTTACCTTCCTCCCACAAAGCCTACATAGTGATTGCAAACCCTGGATATGTTAGTCCATTGCACAGACAGGGATACCCAGTGATGCTGGCAAGCCCACAACACACGATCAGAAACTTTCACAAAAAAATTCTACAATGCACAAAGTTATAAAAACATACAGGCTAATACATCAAACTTTACAAAAAAGCACACAGCAACTCACACAAAAATTCCAGAATTAAGACAGAAGTGAAATAATAGGTGTCAAAATTTTGATGTTATTTGGTATATTTACTTGTGATGTCCGTGCGTATGAGTGGGGCTCTCCGACGAACGATCGGACAGGGTGATCGAACGAGGGAGTTATTTCATCGTATGGGCCACGTATGTACACAATGACCACTTGTATTGAACCCTAGGCTTTCCTGCTTATGAACTTTTGAAAAAAGTGGGTGAGGTGATGTTGGGCCCTTCTTTAAATACCCCGCCAAAAGTGGGATAGCCCCCCAGCTGATCGCGAAAAGCGTCCCTGGCGACAACGTAGCAACGAATGTACGTAAATTGTTATGGCGCTCCCTACGTTATATCCACGTACATGCAAGGCCGGCCAAGCGCTCCTTAAGTTTTCATGAGCTCCGCGCGTGCAGACATACGTGCAAGGAGGTGGTGTGGTCTACTGCGTTCATAGCCAATCAGCGCCTTGATCGCTTTTGCTGCTGGCTTACTGAATATTCATAGTGTTCGGTGCACGAAACTGCGCGATACCTCATGCATTATTCATTTTTTTGTTTCCTTATTGGCTAGTGCCGACGGAAGTAATGAATAATTTATGAGTTCCGCTGTCAACACGAATGTTTTTTTGCGCCGGTTGTATTTTACCCCCCCCCCCCTTCTCTCTCTCTCTCTCTTTAGAAAGAGGGATACGTGGTTGGTGAATTTATACGACATATCATTTCCACCCCATTTTGTTTCCTCCATCTCCATGAAATTCATCTGTTTCATCCTAATTTTCTGCCTGTATTCTTTTTCTGAGAGTAAATACTTTTACTTCCATTCGTCTTTTTTAATTTATTGATTGTATTTCTTGTCTTCCCCATCCCCCTTCCCTTTGACCCCCTATTTTGTTTTTGTTTTTTTAGCGAGACTATAAGCTTCTCCGAATCATTCTGTATTTTCCCATTTTGTCGCCTTTTCAAGTTATTCAATTTTGTTGATGTATATGTAAAATGATGATTATATTATAAGAAATTAATATTGATATTGATATTGACTTTAGCAGCTTCGTAGTAAGAAAAGGACTACCATTTTCACAGTGCTAATGTGTGTTTTTTTTTTGCAAAAAACAAAAAATAAAAACAAAACAAAACGATTTTTCTCTTATTATAATCATCTTTACAGAATCGTTTCGTGTGGATTCTGTGTTATCTATTCTCGCGTTTTGGGGTTTTTTTGCCGCAGATTATAAGCTCTCATGAAGTGGTCGGAAGACTAATGAATTCACAGAGTTTAAACCTTATAAATCGGTTCGACTTTCGCTAACTTCTAAAGTCTAAATAGGGGAAATGTTCAATAATAATTCCTCTGTTATAAGTGGTACACTGGTACAAGTTTAAATACATATATATATTCGGTATTATTCTTTTCTACAGCCACCAACTTTGATCCGCCTTTGGAAAAGAAAGTAATCGATGAGTGTTTTTATCCTCTCGCCCCCTGGATTGGAGCTCCATTGACAAAATGGGGGATTATCTGGCGTGGCCTTGGCAACCTTCGTTCGTATTTCCTTTGTTCTCATCTGCGATGAAAAGACAGGAAATCCATTCATGCTTTTGAAACCGTTAGAACCCGAGCTGGACTCGGTTTATTGTTTGTAAAGTACGGCGACTAACTGAATATACTGTATGTAGTTCAATAAAATGTGAATAACGCTACTCCTTTATACAGAAAACAATTCAGCAGAGGAAGCAATAATGAAAGTATGATGCTGCATGATGATGAGAAATCGTGAACTCCATAATAAACCTATGAATGTAAAACAAAAAGTAGAAGAAATGTCCCCAAAAGATTTTCATGTATTTATTTCTAACCTTTTGCTTTTATTTCATTATGCATTTGACATTTTTTTTTTTTGCCTCATGAGTTTTGATCGTACTCTTTGTTTCCACCTTTCCTCTTGGTGTTTTTTTTTCTGTTCTGTTCTAAACGAATAGACGAGCACAGAAGACGAAATTGTTGTTGAAGAGGGTGAGAGAAATATAAAATAGAGTGTTTATAATGGAGAACAAGAGACGGTATTAAAGAAGGTCAGAAATGAAGACAGAACAATTGATGAGAAAAGTGTAACAAAAATCCGATCAATGATAAAATAAACTTCCGTGGAAAATATATTAAAAAATGAAAAAAAAGTTTCTATATGAAAATCAATCCGGTGGCATGCAAAGCTGGAGAAAAAGAACTCGGCACGCGAGGCGAAGTGGTCGATCGATTTAATTTGCATAAACTATGCAAATAAGGCGAGATCGAGGGTATTAAAACGTAATTCATATGGAAATGAATAGAGCGTGTGCGCACAAGCCTATTTTGATTGGTCGGTTCTCGGCAGTGAGCCAGAGCGTTGCTATGCGAGTTCGAGTTCAAGAGTTCAAGAGGAAATAAGGTTTTGAAACTGTGTTTTCTACCACAAATCGTTATCATTTCAAAGTAAAACAAAGCAAACCACTATGTCAAATGTATAATCATTCGAATCAGTAAGGATTTATGTTTATTCATGTAGTAATGAGTGAAATAAATGGTGTAAAAGTGAGCTCGTCTCTTCGATTTTCTCAGACCGCATATATGCGGGCTCAGTCCACGAGCGGGGAAAACTGAGCCCGCATATATGCGGGCTCAGTCTTCAACGGGTTAATAATGACAGTTTTCAAATGATAATCGCTCAAAAATTATGACGAAAGTTTACGAAAATCCCGCAATTACTTGTAAGATAAATTTGCGAGCGATATTTCAAAGGTACCTTTGAATCCGTCTCTTTATTCGCTAACCAGAGATGTAAGATTGTCCACATAAAGTTGATATTTTTCCAGATAAATAGTCAAAATATGGAGCAACTAAAAAACACGTCCGCCTCCTCCAAATGTAATCCAATGACTTAATTCTGACATGTATGAAAGAAGAGGGGCGTTACAGAACAACAAATTCGAGTTATTTACTGCTTAACAGTGTGTGGCCGAAACAAAAATCACATTTAAATACATATGTTCTCACCTTTTAAAATGGAAATAAAAACTATGAGGTAATTTGACTGAAAATGAATTTGGATGCCCATCCACGAAATTCAATGACTGAAATAACCCCTTCGACCGGTGTTGGCGAATTTGACTGAATATAGAGCACGTGTCAAGACCCCTTTTATGAATTGGAAAGGCACATGTGCAGATTTCATTGTTCGAAATGTTAAATTGAATGTACAAGTTGCAATTTCGAAAGACAGAATGCGCCGTAACGAGGATTTTTGCTAAATTGAATGAACTTTCTATCAAATACACTGACAAACCTGCGAAATTGGCCGGGAAAACCTATAGTATTCACTGCATTTGAAAAGAATACTGCACTCTGATTATTCATTTGAACCCAACAACGGCCAAATTTAAAATATTAAGTTGTTTATAAAACCGTGGGAATTATTTAGTGTTTTTTCTAGCAGAAAATGACCTTCATCAAGATAAGGTGTAAGAAACACTAGAGTCTGTTACTGGGCTTATTCAGCTCACCCATGAACAAAGTGAAAAATTGATACTAATTACGGTTTAGGTAAAGGGATGATGCACAGGAAAACCTACATAAATATCTGAAAATGTTCATGTATAATAATGACACTATGTCTTGTTTAGCGAGGCTCACCAGTAGGCCTGTATAATTGATCTAGAAAATGTCCTCGCAGTCACATTGTTACTCCGGCTTGAGCCCGGCTACCATCCCTGATAGCAGAAAGTGGTAAAAATTACGTGATATTTACGTCGTGGTTTTCGTCTTTTTTACGTCCTGTAATTACGTCAATAAGACGACAACTTGCACCAACGCAAGACATCAATAGGACGTCTTATTTTGACGTCATCTGTACAATGTAAAAACTGAAGTGCTGTATATAGCACTTTTTGAGGGTATGCGTAGGGACTGCACTCAGAGTGCTATTGAATGCACACAGCGTGCTATTTCAGCACTTTCACGGGAGCTGGACCGGCTCCTTAAACTGCTAAACATTCATTAAAAAAAATGATTTGGGCGAGCTTCGAACCAGGGTCCGCTGATCGAGAATTGCTGGCATTACCGCTAGACTAACTCACATTGTACGATTTACAGCAGATCATATCGTTACATAGTGAATTTACGACACCACATAGTTCATGTTATCTACTTGACACCCATGACTAAACTGGATTGCAAGAAGCATTCGTTAGTCCATCGGTAACGTCAGCGCCTCTCAATCAGCGGAACCTGGTTCGACGCTCGCCACGGCCCCACCCTTTTTTTTTTTTGCTGGTAAATTAGCACACTACAAGTGTTTTATAAACAGCATTTCAGGTGCAGTCACTATACATGCCCCTAAAAGTAGCACATTAGTCTTTACAGTGTACAATACGTAGAGATGACGTCAAAATAAGACGTCCTCTTGAGGTCTTGCGTCGGTGCAAGTTGTCGTCTTATTGACGTAATTACAGGACGTAAAAAAGACGAAAACCGCGACGTAAATATCACGTCATTTTTAACACGTTCTTCTATCAGGGAAGAGGAATGAAGACGTAGAGATGACGTCAAAATAAGACGTCCTCTTGACGTCTTGCGTTGGTGCAAGTTGTCGTGTTATTGACGTAATTACAGGACGTAAAAAAGACGAAAACCACGACGTAAATATCACGTCATTTTTTTAACACTTTCTGCTATCAGGGATGGTTCTGCGCTAAACTTTTTTTTTTTTTTTTTTTTTTTTTTTGGGGGGGGGGGGGGGGTTTCCTGAACGGTTAGTCTAAACTTTTAGCTACTTCCCCTCATAATCGGTATATGGAGGCATTTGAAGAGATCTTCTTTCCGTTAGACATTTTAGCTACGGTATCCTTTAATACTCAGGGATCTTGCATTCCTAGTCTTATGGATTTTCACTTTTTATGATTTCTCTGCTTGGCAAACAAATGCCAATCCACCTCTTCAAGGTGGATACACACAGCCTGGATTATCAATGGCTGTTCTCCCCTAGCTCCCTCAGTATAAACACAATGATGATTTTTGTTTTCTTCACTTTTGCTCAACTCAACCTTCACTTAAATTACATAAATGCATTACCATACTCCTCTATACAGCTTGAGCAAAGCTTGCACTTCAGTGACCACTCTACGGAGTGATTCTATGACGTCATAACACGACGAGCGAACTCAGAGAGGGTCGCACATAATACACAACCCTATTTATTAATTTATTTCTGAATGGTTCATCGTATTACATAGCTAGTACATTGAAATAACTCCTTCGAGCGATCACATCAATGAGAGAAATTACAATGACAAAATCATAAAATAACTATGGTCACAACACAAACATAGAATAACGGAGCACCATACAGAGGTATGGCAATATAAGCTTAAAAGGTTTGAAACGTTGCCATACCTTCACATTCAAAACTAACGAATTACATAATCATTCAAAACTAAAACAAAATCAAAGTCAAAAAACGAAGAGAGAAAACTCCATAACCCATCCCACATTGAGCTCCACCTGTCCTCTGCATCCTTTGAACTAAACGTTTCTTGAAGAAAAATAACGTCACCCCTTTCTCTGCACCATGAAAAAACCCCACCCCTTTTAGTACTTTCCCTAATTCCTCTTACATTAAGCGAACATAGTTTACAATTAACATTCGTACCCATCATAGCTCTCGTAAAAGTGGTAAAGCTGAACCAAGCGTTCTCTTATACAATTGAGCTGCTATATGGAGAGCCAGACATGCAGCATAAAAAACACTTTCCTTTGCACTCTGTTTCTTTGGATAGCAATAACATTTGAAGTGAAAGACCCTTTCATTCCTACTAATGCATTCCTTGTGTTTCGGTACCCCTACACAAGTAGAACTTCCCACCCCACCATTCCCCAAAACCCAAACCTCCTTCCCTCCCATCCCCAAGGAGTAAGCACTTCCTTGTCAGGAAGAAAGAGAAGGGGGGATAACATGACTTCGATTTCCCGGACCCTTCTCCTATTAATAAGAATAAAGAAACTGACTAAAATAATCATTCACTGTCATTTTCCAAAAAAAAAAAAAAAAAAAAAAATCTAAAGCAATTGATAAATAGAGAAAACAGGTTTCTTTTCCTGTACTCTGCAGCTAATAAATTATGGCTGAATAAAAGATTCCATTGGTAAAAACCCTTCTCCCTTTTGGAAACAAATAGTAGAAGTTAAAAATATACACAGCTTCGCGCCCTTCATAATACAACTGCTTATGACCAAACCCTGAGCGGAAAAAAAAGAACACCAGCAAGTTTCCTTACACTTTATATAAACGGACTACGGGTTGGAGAAAAAGCAAGACGAGAATGTGGAAAGTGTTTTGCGGGAAGCATTCGTGGATTTGGGGTTGAGTGAGGAAGAAGCCCATTCTATCGCCATCCTCAATGCTCATCGTCACCCTTCGAATAGAAGGAAAACAAACAACGCCCCTGAACCGATTATCGCGAAATTTGTCTACATGGCTCATAGGAATCGATTGCTATATGCCTACGAAAGACGAGAACAACGCCCTGGAATTGATCGTCCCAAGTCGCGCATCAGTGTTCGCACTGACTTGCCTCCAGCACTCAAGGCCGAACGAAGCGTCTTGGCTACGAAAGCCTACAAGTTCAGAAAGGAGGATAATATTTCAACTAAAATTGTTGTTGCTGGTTGCAGAGTCATTTTGTACACGAAAGCCAAAAATGCTACAGAGTGGCAACCTTTCAAGGAATAGATATGGGTGAGTCTGGAAAATACTTTTAAATTTACAATCGCTTCATAAGATATGATTTTAGACAAGGACGTGTTCATCATCATTTGAAAGAAATTATGTTCTTCAATTCTTCGTTAAATGTTGTGCACGTAAACTTTCACATGCGAAATCTCTATCGACTGACTCGCTCTTAGATTCTGACTATTTTTAGTTCTAAGATCAACATTAACTTAACTGTTCGTAAATTCTCTATAGAACTTTTTTCTTCTACTGAACAATGAGGTATCATCGAGTCTATCTCTCTAAACAACATTTGCATTATACGCAGCTTTCAGATTGCCTACAACTATCTGGAGTCGATAATATCTGTAAAATGTGGTATTGTACAATGCTGCCATATGACACTGACAATAATATAAATTGCTCAGGGAATCGACAGTTGCCACATCCGTGTGAATTTAGCATGTATACATCAATTTGAATCTCCGGTAACGATTCTCATTTTTATTTCTTATTTACGATGCCCTTAAAGGTCGTATACTATTATTTGGCTCAATGGTTTTACAGGTGAAGTTACGACCAGGGAAAGTATATTCAACCATTTTAATGGGATTAAACAATTCTAACAAAATATGTAAAGTTTCATCAGGTATGTCGATCGATTCAGATTTTATCATTATTTCTCAACAGAAATGTAAATCTAAATCCAATATTCGTACATGTATGACTTTAATGGCTTGTAAATCAATCGATAAGAAAATGTACAGATGCGACCATTACTACTTCATTGGTACTACTGTTGACTTTCCTTCATGATTAAAGTTGAAGTCATGACATTAATAAACAAATTTAATTATAAGAAAATCAGACGTACGAGCAGATGTTATGGGTTATGCATCAGTTGTATACATCAGCGGTCTGATTATTAATTCCAAGAAACTACGCATAACATTTAATTTTTGGTATTGTACAATGCTGCCATATGCTAGTGACAGTGGCAATAATGTAATTTTTTTTAAATTGCTCAGGGAATCGATAGTTGTCATGATAATTTAACTTTAAAAAATAATTTACAATAATGTAAATTGCTCAGGGAATCGATAGTTGCGTTACTTGTATAAATGAATTCACTGGTGAAGCTACGACCAGGGGAAGTATATTCAACCATTTTAAATGGAATTAAACAATTCTAACATTCTAACAAAAAAATAAAAAGTTTCATCAGGTATTCCAAGAAACTACGCATAACATGTAATTTTGGTATTGTACAATGCTGCTAATCCATATGACAGTGACAGTGACAATAATGTAATTTTTAAAAAATTGCCCAGGGAATCGCTAGTTGACATGATAATTTAAAAAAAATAATTTACAACAATGTAAATTCCTCAGGGAATCGATAGTTGCCACATCCGTGTGAATTTAGCATGTATACATCAATTTGTAATTCTCCGGTAACGATTCTCATTTTTTATTTTTATTTACGATGTCCTTAAAGGTCGTATACTATTATTTGGCAAAATGAGTTCACATGTGAAGTTACGTACAGGAAAAGTATATTCAACCATTTTAAATGGAATTAAACAATTCTAACAAAAATTAAAAAGTTTCATCAGGTATGTCCATCGATTCAGAAATTATCATCTCTCAATAGAAATGTAAATCCGATATTCGTACATGTATGACCTTAATGACTTGTAAATCAATTGGTTGGCATGTTTGATATGTGATTGTTAATTTCATATTGTATATGACGCTTCTAATTCTCAGATTCCCTTTATCAGTCGTTATACATGTACTTAAAAAGCAAACCAATATTAATATATATTAAACCATTATAAATCGAAAACGGGATCAAACAACTCTAATAAATGTTAAAGGAAGTCTTATCAAATATGCCATTTGATAAGAAAATGTACAGATGCGACTATTAAAATAGTTTATTGGTAATCCTGTTGACTTTCCTTCATGATTAAAGTTGAAGTCATGACATTAATAAACAAATTTAATTATAAATAAATCATACATGCGCCCAGATGCTATGGCTTATGCGTCTCTTGTATACATATCAGCGGTCTGATTTTTAATTCCAAGAAACTACGCATAGCATGTAATTTTTGGTATATGAGTATATTAACGTTTATATAATATGTGACCCGTCACGTCAAAATGAGACAGAAGTCGCATTTCTTGAAATTGCATTTTATTATTGATTATTATTCTCCGTTTCATAAGCGTTAATTTGGTATATACTTCAACTCTAGAGAGTGAGTATTAGTGGAGATAATAGCTTTTGAATCTTGAGTAAAGTAGGACTGTGGCAAAATATTTCTTCCAGAAAAACGCTTCCAAAGTTTGACTTCCGTTTTGCAGTCATGCAGCATTTTCCGTTTGTAATGTCAAATAGATTTGGATAAAGCCCTTAGCAACCGTTTATTAATTCTAATAAAAACTAGTCCTTATGTTTCTTTATGATCTCTTCTCATGAGAACATGAATTTTAATTCATTTAAGCCATGAATTCTAACGCTTTAAAGGGTAACAAATCAAGTAGTTTCACTGAAAAAGCTTCCCGCATCAACTTCATGCTTTTTTCGTTGAGCCTTTCCTATGCCGGTATGATTTTCTTAAAGGGTTGATTAACCTGGCTATAGTCAAAAGGTTTATAAGTTTGTCATTTTGTGCAGGGAAATGTATTAGATTATAGTTCAAACTTTCAGAGGTTTTTATGTCATATTTTTTTCTAAATTAATCATGTAAATTTGATTTCTTTCAATGTTATTTGCTTTCTTTTTAAAGCTTGGATTCGATTGTCGCAAAGTCATTCAATTTTGGCAAATTTACTGATTAGACTAGTCTTTACCAACAACAATATTGACAGAGATCGTTGATGTCTGCATATGAAGCTTACTTTTTTTTACTTTTCGTCTTGTGAAAGAGCAATAGAAATCGCCGCTTTCTTAAGCTGAAGAATTAACACACGATTATTGATTTCCTCTCTCTCCTTCGACATCACGCACCTGTTTCATAATCTCGACAGTTTTATTTCTTTCTTTTGAAAGCTAACTCTCTTTTCGGTTCGCTCTTTACTTATTACCAGATTAAACAACGATGGAATGAAACAGAATCACAATAAAGAAATTGTATACTGCTCTAGTTAGTTCTACCTTTAAAAAATGTTTATAAAAGCGTCTTTCTTTTCTTTTCGCCATGTCAAAGAGGTATAGAATTCGCCCCTTTCAAAGAACAAGGATTAAGTCACATCCTGCCTTAGCCAGACGATTTATTTTTCTTCTCTCTCATTGTCCTTCTCAGGGGCCGCGGAACGTCTTGGAAAGTGGAGGGGCTAATAATAATAATAATATTCCGCTTTTATATAGCGCCTAATACATGGTTGTGTTTCTAAGCGCTTTACAGATATATTATTACCCCGGTCATTGGATTCTGACATGCCCGCACACAATGTGTGCACTTTATCCGCTCCCTGGGGAGTATTCCAGCCAGTCGCTGTAAAGCGCCACATGCTAAGCAAACGACATTAACTTTCGCATCCTACCGGGTACCCATTTAACACCTGGGTGGAGAGTGGCAAATGTAGATTAACGTCTTGCCAAAGGACGCTAGTGCTGCGGTGGGATTCGAACCCCGGACCTCGTGGTTCACAGTCCAGGGACTTATCCACTGATCCACAACACCTCCACTAAGGGGGGGGGGGGGGGGGCTGCGTGTATAACCACATTTTTTTGCACTGCCATACGTTTGCACGTGTTTACTGAAAAAAAGTGGGGGGCTGAAGCCCCCCCCCCCCCCCCCCCCCCCCCGGTCCCGCGGTCCCTGCTTCTCAATCACGAACTTGTTTCATAATCTCCATACAGGTCCTTTTCTGTATGGTTAAAAAGCTTCATTTATCATCAATTCCCCATGTTCAACAGCAGGATAAAGATAAACTGCTTCTTAGCGCCGCTCTATAGTTAATAGAGCTTTATTTTTTTTTTAATTAACGCCCGAACAATTCTCTCTCCTTCTAAATCTTTCACCTGTATCATAGTTTCGACTGTTCTTCTTAATTCTGTTTTGAAAGCTAACTTTTTCTTGTCTGTTCGGCTTTTTTAACGAATAAGAGATTTGGCCGCTAATTATCATCATGTTGACTGGCGGTATGAACATGACGAAGACAAAGTGCATCTTAGCTTGAAAGTCCATCGTTTCTCCCCGCTCTATAGTTAACTCAAGCTTAAAACAAATCAGATACTTGTTTCATTATCGCAACCGAGGGCCTTTTCATTCTAGTTTAAAAAAAATAATTTTCTTTTATTTTCTGCTGTTAAAAAGAGTTATAGAATTGGCCGCTTTTTATCGTCATGTTCAAAAGCGGGATAGAAATAAACTGCTTCTTAGCGCCGCTCTAGTTAACTAGAGGTTAAAAAATGATGTGCTCCCCAAACCATCCAAATGTAACCTCATGACCATATCATTTTTAAGGAACTTAAACCCAGGACTGACTTCCAGCTTAACTCAACTCAACTCAATGTCGTTCAAAATCTCAAACTACTCGGAATCACAATTCAGAATGATCTAAAATGGAACTTACATATCTCAGATATTGTGTCAAAAGCATCCAGAAGATTGTACACACTATGTATCCTTAGGAAATCTAAGGCAAGCCTGGTGGATATGGTAACTGTCTACACTACGTACATAAGACCCATACTCGAATATTGTTCCCCTGTTTGGCACACCTCAATTACCCTAAATGAGAATAATAAATTGGAATTTGTTCAAAAGCGGCCCTCAAAATAATTGTAGGCTATAACGTGACTTATGCCAATGCCCTTGCCATAACTAAACTCACTACTCTATCTGATAGAAGAGATTCCATTTTGCTAAGCTTTGGACAAAAAATCAAAAACTCTGATCACCACAAACACCTTCTTCCCGTCCCTAGATGTAATTCAAATTTAAGACAGCTTCGTAACATGACTGGCTTCCCTACAATTAAATGCAATACAGAGCGTTATCGAAAATCCACCATCCCTCACCTTGCCAGAATCTTGAAATAAACTCCCCCCCCCCCCCCACGCTTTGCATCCCAACATTTTCACTTCTCAGATTCCATACCTAGATGTAATGACTCATTTTACATGGTTATGGCTTTCTAACTTGGTTATATTTGTGTATTGCTCCCAAATCTTCTCCTCTCTATCTATCTCCTTCCTTCTTTCTCTTCCCTTTTCTTTCCTATTCTTTACTTTTTCTTTCTTTCTCTCACTTTTCACACTTGTTATCTTATTATTTGTGTAGCGTAAATCTTAGTATTTTTGTTTTGCTTCCAATTATGTATCTTTTCATATATTTGATGTGATTCTATTGTATATATGCACATATATATCTGATTGTAAATTGACCCCTTCAGCCCCTGTGCTGCTGGTCAATCATCATATACCATAATAAATAAATAAATAAATAAATAAAATAAATAATAATGACAACTGCTTTTTGTAAAAATTGACACCCAAATAATTCTCTCTCTCCTAAATTTTTCACCTGTATCATAATTTCGACTGTTCTTCGAAAGCTAACTCTTTCTTGTCTGTTCGGCTTTTTTAACGAATAATAATTATCATCATGTTGATTGGCAGTATGAACATGATGAAGATAACCTGCGTCTTAGCTTGAAAGTCATCGATTCTCTCCGCTCTATAGTTTACTCCACAAAAAAATGTATACAATCTACTGGTGTCTAATAGCTAATTTCTTTTCTTTTCGCCATGTTATAAAGAGGTAGAGAATTCGCCCTTTTCAAAGAACAAGGATTAAGTCACTTCCAGCAAGAGACGATTATTGATTTTCTCTCTTTGTCCTAAATCGCGCGCTTGTTTCATAATCTCTACACAGGTACATGTACTTTTCTTTCTGGTTAAAAGGCTTATTTTCTTTTCGGCTTTTCAAAAGGTTACAGAATTTACCCCTTATTATCGTGTATCAACAGTTTCGTTGTTCGTAAGTCATCTTTTCACTCCACTCTAGTTGACAATCCTCTCTCCTTCTTAATCACACACTTCTATCAAAACTTCCAGTTCAGATGCACAAAAAATGATATAGGGGTCTATGGAGCCCCCATACTGGTAAAAAAACATTCACTGATTTTCCACTTATTCGACATGGGGGCGGTTTAAGTGGCCTCGCTAACTCAGATCTGCTTTAAATTTCTTTTAATTTGACAGGAATGATCTTTGATAGATACCTCATCGAATTAGGGGTGCACATTGATGCACAGAAAATTATAAAGGGGTCTATTGAGCCCCCAAACTAATAAAAATATTCTCCGATTTGCCACTTTTGAGAAGGCGGAATTTCCCCATTATTCGACATGGGGGCGGTTAAAGTGGCCTCGCTAACTCAGATCTTCTTTAAATTTCTTTTAATTTGACAGGAATGATCTTTGATAGATACCTCATCGAATTAGGGGTGCACATTGATGCACAGAAAATGATAAAGGGGTCTATGTTTCTCCATAATACGGTAGCCATTTTTATTGAAATTAGGGTCTGCGAATACTAGACTATCAATCTTTTTCAACGCCACCGACTCGCACGGGCACTCATTAAAATCAGACAGTCCTGACACAGGCGTGTTTATATTGGCTATTAAAGAGGGGGATATTTGGCGATCGCGATATCTCACTGTGCGCTGAAGCTGTGCGCTCACTTCAGGTTGGCAGGTTTTGCATGTTAATTTTAAAATTAAGATATGTATTCATTAAAAAGGCTTTTGAATTGTTAGAATAACAGTTGATTGTGTTGTACATGAAGTGATTTCATATTTAATGGCAGTAAAGAAGCAATATTCAGGCCTAACTCTAGCCCTCATCTTCCCCAGATCTATGGGGCTGGACCGTAGCTGTGATGGCATGTCCCTCTTATTTTGGCAACTGTTTATAATTTCCAACAACTGTTTTCTGTATTTCATTGACATGTCATACACCCATGCCTGCATTGATTACGCTCATTTTTGCATGTGATGTACAATGAAGTTACGCAGATTTCTAGCGTACGAGATCCCAGAAGGAAAAACCAGTATCAGCTAGACCAGTTAAACCAGTAAAATTTAACTGGTAACTCTGGAAATTAAAACAAAATATACTGGTCCAGTAATGTTTTAATGGTAAAATGTTACTGGACCAGTAACATTTCAACTGGTCCAGTAACGAATGTACTGACCAAATTAACTGGTCCAGTAACAATTTTACTGGTCTAATCAACTGGTCCAGTAACAATTTAACTGGTCAAGTAAACTGGCCCTTTAAAATTTTTACTGGACCAGCAACAATGTTACTGGTGAAATTAAACTGGACCAGTACAATTTTACTGGACCACTAACAATGTAACTGGTGAAATTAAACTGGACCAGTACATTTTTTACTGGACCAGTAACAATGTAACTGCTGAAATTGAACTGGACCAGTACATTTTTTACTGGACCAGTAACAATGTAACTGGTGAAATTAAACTGGACCAGTACATTTTTTACTGGACCAGTAACAATGTAACTGGTGAAATTGAACTGGACCAGTACATTTTTTACTGTGTAATGGGTGAAGTATAATTTCTATCAGGTCAATTTCGCTGGATGATCAGTAAAATGAGAATAATTGTTCACTTTCAAACACAAACTTGAAATTAAAATAATCTTACAAGTTTCACATACATTTTTCCTGGTGATTTAATGTTATGAAAGTAAATATATCACAGAAAAACACATGAATACCAAGGATTTTAATTCATTAGTAGTTTTGGAAAACTAGCAAAAAGGAAATATGAATACAATATCTTATAATATTAAGAATAGTCTTGTTGGCAAAAACATTGGGCACATTTGTTCAGTAACAGTCATGATAAAAGGCAGCCAATGACGTCTCACCTAAATAGTGTATACATACAGGTATACATGTATAGATGAAAGATTACTTTGGCACAGTGTATAATTACATATACAGGTATAAATACATGTATATAACAGATCACTTTGGCACAAGCATATATGGATTTATTGCTATTTTCATTAAGTTATGAATAGGGATTTGCCCATGGTTTCTTGTATAACTAAACTACAACTTTTTACGGTAATCCATTGAATGCCTTTTGCCAAATGGACTGTATTGTGCTTCAATCTCACATACACATCGGGGGCTCCGTCATGTCTTTCATTGCTATGCTTTTCTCACGTGTTTTCCTTGTGTTTAGGTTTTTCTGCTTGAGTGTATTATGTTTCTGTATGTGTTTCTTTTCTCCGCTGGTCTTACAAGTTTTATCTTCCTTCTTCTATACAGATCTTGCCTTTGACTGTGCACGTGCTGGCGCAGTCCTGGGGTGTGTCGGAACCGATCCACTAATAACTATTCGCTTTTTTATTTCTCGATGATGCAGGCTGATAATTTTGCTTTTGACTCATTAACTGATGATGATTTCTTCGATATATTTAGAACCACCACTAATGTTGATCAAACCGATTGTCATAATTATTTTGAAAATCGTGTAGCACAACAAATTAACTTTCATGATACTACTATAGGTTGCGATGAGAACATTATTTATTGCAAAAAACAGATAACAGTTTTTCAGTTATGCATCTGAATATAAGAAGTTTGAACAGTAATTTTGATAACTTTCGACTCTTAATGAACGACCCCTCACAAATATCCTTTTCTGCGATCGGCCTAACTGAAACATGGCTCACCCACAGTTGCACGTCATTGTACTCGCTACCTGATTATCATTTTATAGAAAACAGTCGATGTGGCAAAACTGGTGGAGGTGTTGCTTTGTACATTAAGAAAGATTTTGACTATTTTATTCAGGGGGCATCTCGTTTTTCCGAAGGTTCGTATTTCCGAAGGTTCGTTTTTCCGAAGGTTCGTATTTCCGAAACACTAATTTCCCATGCCTGGGGGTTCATAATTCCGAAAATGAAAAAGGGTTCGTAATTTCGAACATTTGTTGCATTATTCCGAAGGTTCGTTATTCTGAAGGTTCGTTTATCCGAAGGTTCATAATTCCGAAAATGAAATAGGGTTCATATTTCCGAAGGTTCGTATTTCCGAAAATGAAAAAGGGTTCATAATTCCGAAGGTTCGTATTTCCGAAAATGAAATGGGGTTCATAATTCCGAAAATGAAATAAGGTTCGTATTTCCGAAAATGAAAAAGGGTTCGTATTTCCGAAAATGAAATAGGGTTCGTATTTCCGGAAATGAAAAAGGGCTCGTATTTCCGAAAATGAAATAGGGTTCGTATTTCCGAAAATGAAAAAGGGTTCGTATTTCCGAAAATGAAATAGGGTTCGTATTTCCGAAAAATGAAATAGGGTTCATAATTCCTGGTAAAAAAGGGCGAATTCATCAGGAGCAGAGGTGTAGCAACCGGGGGGGGGGGGGGGGGCACGCCCCCATCCCTCCCTCATCGGATGGCGAAGAAATAAGAAAAAAAAGAAAGAAAATGGAATAGGAAAGTGAGACGGTTCCGGCAACCCCCCCCCCCCCTCAACCCTCTTCCACCAGCGGCGTCTTAGATTAGCTTTAAGATTATTCCAAAAGACTTGTGCCTCCAATGGTGCCAGTGCTCCCACAATGGCTAGACTCTAGCTACGCCACTGTTAAAGGGAAAATTTAGGGTCACGATAGGATATTATGGTTTTAATTGCCATCTTCAAAAAGCGGATCTCTTTTCGACGAAAAGCACCTCCCCCACCCCCGCAATGAATAAAAAAATGAAATAGAGACACAAAACTGGGAAGGTTTATAAAAGAGGAGAGGAGAAGAGAAAAGAGACGAAAAAAAGAGGACGAGATTAGAAGAATCGAATAAGTGTTTATGTGTGTGTGTGTGTGTGTGAGGGTGGGCGTGTTTAGCATTATGTCCGAGGACATTTTCGGACAGAGAACAAAAAAAAAATAATGACAACAATGGTCCTCGGAAGCCGGACAATAGTCCTCGAACGTCGAACAATGAATTTATGCCTTATTCCGTCGGCTGTCCGAGGACGAGTAACAATAGCCTGCGGAACAATAGTTGTCCTCGGAAGTAAAGCCATGTAAACGTGTGTGCGTGTGTGTGTGTGTTTGTGTGCGTGTGTGCGTGTGTGGAGGTGTCATAGTGGAACGGTTTACAGCGCTTGACTGGAAACGCGAAGGTTGGGGTTTGATCCCTGGTACGGCACCTATGGCCTTTTTGTTGTAAAAAAAAAATGATTATAGCAACTTTCCTTTTTTTTAATTTACGAGCGCGCGAAGCTAGCGACCAAAAATAATTGTGCCTTTCCGTTGAGAAAAATCATAAAAATAACATATTTCGGCATATAATGACTGAAATATGGGGATATTCGGGCAGCTCACTCCCTGAATATGAGGTGTGAGTTGCCGGAATATCGGCACTTTCAAAATCCGGGGGGGGGGGGGGGGTGTCTGCAGCCCCCCCCCCCTTCTCGTCGCCTATGCCTATGTTAAGTACTCAGTTGCGATTGATTTTAACTTGCGATTTTTTCAAATAAATCGCTTCAACTCCTTATAAGGCGGGGCACTGGTTGATAAAAGCCATTAATTTAGGTCAGAATGTTTTCTTCTACATGTGTAATTCCTTATTTCTATTTTTTACGATGAGGATTGTTTTACTCTCAATGTCTTTTAGTGTTTTGTAATTCGTTATGCTTGTAAAAGTTATTTCAAAATTCAGGTCAGGGGTTGTAACTGTTAAAAACGCAGACTGTGCAGTAAAATGAAGCAACTCATTAGAATCTGTACAAAGCCCTTTAAAACTATCAGCGGTATGGGGGGCGCTAATGGCCCTCCAGTCCTATTTGGATTAAAGGAATGTGAAAGAAAGATGAGTCTCGTCCGGGTCTGAGATACAAAACTGTATTTGGGCGGCCATGTTCATCGTTAGTCTCATCTCAAAGTTCTTCTTTCTTCATCCTGTCGCTTTCTTCTTTGTTTTCCTTTCGCTTTTTTCTTATAATCTATTGATTCCCATATGCATATACGAATTTCAGTGTTGAAAAAATAGGAATTAAGTTTTCTGTTTTCTTTCCTTTTTTTTTCTTTTTCTCTCTTTTTTCCCTTCTAACCTCTAATGAATCTTTTCACCTTTTTCTTTTCTCCTTCCTCTTCCCTCTCCCTCCTTTTTGCCCACATAGTGGCGCATATACTGACAGCAATGTTGAATATGAAAGAGGGAGTGACATCCCAACACCCCACCCCTGCCCCCACCCCTTTTAGCAAGGCCCATGATAGGGGTGGGGTAGGAAAATTTATCCTTGTATTTTGGGAAGCGAGATGGTCGGCTATCCTTATCTGTGGGCGGAAAGGTACTCAAAATGTTATAATTGTTTGGATTATCTGGTAACAAAATCATTATTCTATAGACAATATCTCCTTTTTTTTACTTGCTCACTAGCGCGTAAGATTTAGAAACGGAATAGTTTGGGACAGGGACCGCCCTTCATTAGGGCGAGTGAAGTGCCCAAATATTCCATATTCGGCAGTAGGGTTAAGTAATATTATTCATGGCTCATTATTGCATGTTCTATATTTGTCTTTTGATGGCGAAATTGCATTTCCATTACAATTAAAAAAAAAGGGTTTTATGTTTTTTCTAACTCGCTTCGCTCGCTTGCAAATTGTAGAAACGGGGAGTATGATATTCTGCCAAGAGGCATCAGCTCCCCCTTTCAAAAACATTACGTGGCCATATTCTGCTTGTAAAGATCTACTTGGAACTTTGGTGTGTCTCATTTTCCAAAGCAGTATTATAAATAACTTCAAGCCAATTTCGTTGTAGCAAATTTAATCCGGAATCCGATCATTCACTTTCTTCAATACATCAGTATGTATTTGTAATCACCGAAGCAATATCATTTTATGAGAAATGAAACATGTAATCCTGAGGCGCTAGCTCTCTACGCTCGCTCACAAATATTGCTTATTATAATAGGAACATTGATAATAATGATGATGATAATAATAATAATTATGATAATAATAATAATCATAATAACTAGAGTTTAATTCGTCATGACGACGAATTAGGTGGTCTGTCTTTCAATTTGTATGGTCATGATCGTAATCAGGATGATCATAATAATGAGGAAATACTAAACTGAAGATAGGAAGTCAAGAATGCCATGAATGCAGATGCTTCTTGAGGACATGAATGTAGCAAAATGTGTGAAACGGTCATTGTAAACTGATTATGGTGATGATGATAATGGTGATGATGAAGATGATATAATGATGGTTATAATGAGTATGATGATATAATGATGATGGTGATGATATAATAATAGCGATGATGATCATGACAGTGATGGTAATAATGATGATGATGTAATGATGATTATGATGGTGATGATAATCACGATAATGAAGGGGATAATGATGAAGATCATTGATGATGTGATAATGGTGATGATTATGGTGATGGGGATTATGAAGATGATTGATGATATAATGATGATGATGGTGATAATGTTAATGATGGGGATAATGGTGATTTTGTACTGCAATGACAGTGACCTTAACCATGCCAAATATGAAAGAGAAATCACATTTCGTTATGAAGATACGACAATAAGTTGATTTGTACAAAATGGTTCCTATATGACCTTGAAAAAGATGTGGGAACTTGACCTTATTAGGACCGATGACTGACGAAAATTTGAAGATAACTGAGTAAGCCAATTTTGAGAAATTGTGATATCAAAAAGGACTAATGATATTGCAGGATAGCTTTAATACACGTCAGGGAATCAGGGTTATACATAAACTACTGCACACTACTTTCCAATAGACATAACACGCAAAATAAGGCAGTTTAGTACATGGTTTGTGATTTTATATGATATAATAGTCGAACAAGATGGTAAAATGAAAGGTAAAAAGAAGCAAAAAAAAAAAAATTTTTAATGGACCCACCGGGGATCGAACCTGGGTCACCGGAGTGAGAGGCAAGTGCTTTGACCAATATACCAAAACATTTCCCATAGAGATAACACGTAAGCGAAAAACGGGATTCTGAAATTCCATTTTGTAGTTAAAAATTGGGCATGATCCCGACATCTGATCAAAAACTGGAGACCACATTTGTAAAAGCTTATAGTCTCAGCTATAACATACTAAAATCTGGAAGAAAATAGACCAAAAACAACTGAGATACAGCTCAGAGAAGAATGTCATGTAGATTCATGATTCGAAAAAAAATCATCTTCCATAGACATAACACGCAAATAGGGAAAATTCTGACATGGCATCTTTAATTGAAAATTTCACTGTGATGACGTCATCAAAATGAAAAATGGTGGAACTGATTTCGTAGGAAATTGCCTCAGCTACAACATATTAAAATCTGGGAGAAAAACGACTAATAATTACGAATCTAGAGCCAAATTTGCATAAATGTGATGACGTGAAAACATGAAAAATGGAAATTTTGATTTCTGGCGCCATTTTGATGACGTCATAATGTCTATAAGGGTCAAATGATACATGAAATGACATCTATCATTCATACCCTACCTGATGATGAAAAAAATTGCTGGGTTTATGGACTATTTAAAGAGCTAGAGTTAATTTTGTAGAGGCATGTTTTTGCACGTTTTTACGTTATTTTCGCCATAGACGCGCACACGGATTTTGAAATTTGACGCGCCCGTACGACCTTATTATTGATTGAAATTGATTCCAAGTTGATGGAAATGATGAAGAAAAGTGTCAGGATTGCAAATCAATCGAAAAAACAACGTTTTAACGTTATTTACGACTTGCGCGCGCGTAAAACGCGTGCGCGGACGCTTACGCACGGAAATTTTTGAAATGCTCAAAATGACCTGAAACGTGTGCAGACTTGATTCTACGTGATTTCGAGCATTTTAAAATTTTGACGCGCACGTACGCGCACGTCCTGACCTCTAGATGACCTGTGAGGACATGACTTGATGACCCGTCAAGTGAAGTTTATGTGATGTGAATATACTTGATTTTTGATGATCGATTATGAAGATATAATCGATCTTGTAAATTTACAAAATGGCGTCTTGATGACGTCACGATGACCTGATGACCTCCAAAAGCTTAATGGACCATGTCCATGATTGACCTCATACATGACATGAAACTCGATGATAGTGACCTGACCGATTTTGAGATTTGGTGGGAACAAAAATTTGTAATAAAAAGAAATAATAAAATTAACTAGAATTTAATTCGTCATGAGGACGAATTAGGTGATCTGTCTTTCAATTTGTATGATCATGATTGTAATCAGGATGATCATAATAATGGGGAAATACTATAAACTGAAGATAGGAAGTCAAGAATGCCACGCATGGAGGTGATGATCATGACGGTGATGATATATCATCACCATCATCATTATATCATCATGACAGTGGTGATGATAATGAAGTTGATGATAATCATCATCATCATCATTAATATCATCATGACAGTGATGATGATAATGATGTTGATGATAATCATGATGATGATCATTATATCATCATAACAGTGATGATGATAATCATCAGCATCATCATGAATATCATGACATTGATGATGATAGTGATGCTGATGATAGTCATCATCATGAATATCATGACAGTGATGATGATAATGATGTTGATGATAATCATGATGATGATCATTATATCATCATGACAGTGATGATGATAATGATTTTTATGTTAATCATCATCATGATCATGAATATCATCACAGTGATGATGATAATCATGATGATGATCATTATATCATCATGACATTAATGACGATAATGATGTTGATGTTAATCATCATTATCATCGACATCATCATGAATATGATGACAGTGATGATGATAATGATGTTGATGATAATCATGATGGTGATAATGATGATGATGGGGATAATGATGATGAACATGACTGCAATGACAGTGACCTTAACCAATGCCAAATATAAAAGAGAGATCACATTTTGTTATGAAGATACGACCATAAGTTGATTTTTAAAAAAGTTGCTGGAACTTGACGTTATTGGGACTGATGACTGACTAAAATTTGAAGATAATTGATGAAGCCAATTTTGAGATATCAAATAGCACTATTTGACATTGCAGGATACTTGGGAGATAAACCCAATAGCTTTAATACACGACAGGGAATCACAATTTCCATAGGGTTGTACACAAACTACTGCACACTACTTTCCAGTAGACAAAACACGCAAAATAAGGCAGTTTAGTACATGGTTTGTGATTGTATATGATATAATAGTCCAAGAAGATGGTAAAATGAAAGGCAAAACGAAGCAAAAAAAAAAAAAAAAAATTTAATGGACCCACCGGGGATCGAACCTGGGTCACCGGAATGGGAGGCAAGTGCTATAACCAATATACCAAAATATTTCCCATAGAGATAACACGTAAACGAAAAACGGGATTCTCAAATCCCATTTTGTAGTTAAAAATTGGGCATGATCCCGACATCTGATCAAAAATTGGAGACCACACTTATAAAAGCTTATAGTCTCAGCTACAACATATTAAAATCTGGAAGAAAATAGATCAAAAACAACTGAGATACAGCTCAGAGAACAATGTCATGTAGATTCATGATTCGAAAAAAAATCATCTTCCTTAGACATAACACGCAAATAGGGAAAATTCTGACATGGCATCTTTAATTGAAAATTTCACTGTGATGACGTCATCAAAATGAAAAATGTTGGAACTGATTTTGTAGGAAATTGCCTCAGCTATGACATATCAAAATCTGGGCGAAAAACGACCAATAATTACGAATCTAGAGCCAAATTTGCATAAATGTGATGACGTCAAAACATGAAAAATGGAAATTTGGATTTCTGGTGCCATTTTGATGACGTAATAATGTTTATAAGGGTCAAATGATACATGAAATCATATCTATGATTCATACCCTACCTGATGATGAAAAAAAAATGGGGGATTTATGGACTATTTAAAGAGCTAGAGTTAATTTTGTACAGGCATGTTTTTGCACGTTTTTACGTTATTTTCGCCATAGGTGCGCGCACGGATTTTGAAGTTTGACGCGCCCGTACGACCTTATTATTGATTGAAATTGATTCCAAGTTCATGGAAATGATGAAGAAAAGTGTCAGGATTGCAAATCAATCGAAAAAAACAGTGTTTTAACGTTATTTACGACTTGCGCGCGCGTAAAACGCGCGCGCGGACACTTACGCACGGACATTTTTGAAATGCTCAAAATGACCTGAAACGTGTGCAGACTTGATCCTACGTGATTTTGAGCATTTTTAAATTTTGACGCGCGCGTACGCGCACGTCCTGACCTCTAGATGACCTGTGAGGACATGACTTGATGAATCGTCATCTGAAGTTTATGTGATGTGAATATAGTTGATTTTTGATGATCGATTATGAAGATATAATCGATCTTGTAAATTTACAAAATGGCGTCTTGATGACGTCACGATGACCTGATGACCTCCAAAAGCTTAATGGACCATGTCCATGATTGACCTCATACATGACATGAAACTCGATGATATTGACCTGGCCGATTTTGAGATTTGGTGGCCACAAGAATTTGCCATAAAAAGAAATAATAATACTAGAATTTAATTCGTCATGAGGACGAATTAGGTGGTCTGTCTTTCAATTGGTATGATCATGATTGTAATCAGGATGATCATAATAATGGGGAAATACTAAACTGAAGATAGGAAGTCAAGAATGCCACGCATGGAGATGCTTCTTGAGGACAGGAATGTAGAAAATGTGTGAAACGGTCATTGGAAGATGTGATAATATTTGTGCAAGATAACAATCATGATAATGGTGATGATTATCATGATGGTGATGACAATAATAATAGCGATGATGATCATGACGGTGATGATATTATATCATTATCATCATCATGAATATCATCATGACAGTGCTGATGATAATGATGTTGATAATCATCATCATCATCATCATGATGAATATCATCATGACAGTGATGATAATGAAGTTGATGATAATCATCAGCATCATCATGAATATCATGACAGTGATGATGATAATGATGTTGAGGATAATCATCATCATGAATATCATGACAGTGATGATGATAATGATGTTGATGATAATCATGATCATCATCATGATTATCATCAACATCATTATCATTTTGAGAAATTGTGATATCAAATAGGACTAATGATATTGCAGGATAGCTTTAATACACTTCAGGGAATCAGATTTTCCATAGGGTTATACATAAACAACTGCACACTACTTTCTAGTAGACATAACATGCAAAATAAGACATTTTATTACTTTGTTTGTGATTGCTTATGTTATAATAGTCGAACAAGATGGTAAAATGAAAGGCAAAAAGAAGCAAAAAAACAAAAAAATTTAATGGACCCACCGGGGATCGAACCTGGGTCACCGGAATGAGAGGCAAGTGCTTTGACCAATATACCAAAACATTTCCCATAGAGATAACACGTAAACGAAAAACGGGATTCTCAAATCCCATATTGTAGTGAAAAATTGGGCATGATCCCGACATCTGATCAAAAATTGGAGACCACACTTGTAAAAGCTTATAGTCTCAGCTATAACATACTAAAATCTGGAAGAAAATAGACAAAACACAACTGAGATACAGCTCAGAGAACAATGTCATGTAGATACATGATTCGAAAAAAAATCATCTTCCATAGACATAACACGCAAATAGGGAAAATTCTGACATGGCATCTTTAATTGAAAATTTCACTGTGATGACGTCATCAAAATGAAAAACCGTGATGATTGATCTTGTAGAGAATTGTCTCAGCTATGACATAGCAAAATCTGGGCGAAAAACGACCAATAATTACGAATCTAGAGCCAAATTTGCATAAATGTGATGACGTCAAAACATGAAAATTGGAAATTTTGACTTCTGGCGCCATTTTGATGACGTCATAATATTTATAAGGATGAAATGATACATGAAATGTAATCTATGATTCATACCCTACCTGATGATGAAAAAAAATTGGGGGTTTATGGACTATTAAAAGAGCTAGAGTTAATTTTGTAGAGGCATGTTTTTGCACGTTTTTACGTTATTTTCGCCATAGATGCGCGCATCGATTTTGAACTTTGACGCGCCCGTACGACCTTATTATTGATCTAAATTGATTCCAAGTTGATGGAAATGATGAAGAAAAGTGTCAAGATTGCAAATCAATCAAAAAAACAGCGTTTTAACGTTAGTTACGACTTGCGCGCGCGTAAAACGCGCGCACGGACGCTTACGCACGGACATTTTTGAAATGCTCAAAATGACCTGAAACGTGTGCAGACTTGATCCTACGTGATTTTGAGCATTTTTAAATTTTGACGCGCGCGTACGCACACGTGCTGACCTCTAGATGACCTGTGAGGACATGACTTGATGACCCGTCATGTGAAGTTTATGTGATGTGAATATAGTTGATTTTTGATGATCGATTATGAAGATATAATCGATCTTGTAAATTTACAAAATGGCGTCTTGATGACGTCACGATGACCTGATGACCTCCAAAAGCTTAATGGACCATGTCCATGATTGACCTCATACGTGACATGAAACTCGATGATATTGACCTGGCCGATTTTGAGATTTGGTGGCCACAACAATTTGCCTTAAAAATAAATAAAAACTAGAATTTAATTCGTCATGAGGACGAATTAGGTGATCTGTCTTTCAATTTGTATGATCATGATTGTAATCAGGATGATTATAATAATGGGGAAATGGTAAACTGAAGATAGGATGTCAAGAATACCATGAATGGAGATGTTTCGTGAGGACAGGAATGTAGCAAAATGTGCAACGGTCATTGTAAAATGTTTATGGTGATGATGATAATGGTGATTATGATGATTATAATGATAGAATGATGATGATGATGATATAATAATAGCGATGATGATCATGATGGTGATGATAATAATGATGATGATACAGGATACTTGGGAGATTAACCATATAGCTCTAATACAGGACAGGAAATCACAATTTCCGTAGGGTTGTACACAAACTACTGTACACTACTTTCTAATAGACATAATACGGAAAATATGGCAGTTTATTACATGATTTGTGATTTTTTATGTTACAATAGTCGAAGAGGATGGTAAAATGACAGGCAAAAAAAAGCAAAAAAAAAAATTGTTATGGACCCACCGGGGATCGAACCTGGGTCACCTGCATGGGAGGCAAGTGCTTTGACCAATAGACCAAAATATTTCCCATAGAGATAACACGTAAACGAAAAACGGGATTCTCAAATCCCATTTGGTAGTTCAAAATTGGGCATGATCCCGACATCTGATCAAAAATTGGAGGGCTTACTAATAAAAGCTTATAGTCTCAGCTACAACATATTAAAATCTGGAAGGAAATAGACCAAAAATAACTGAGATACTGCTCAGAAAACGATGTCATGTAGATTCATGATTCGAAAAAAAATCATCTTCCATAGACATAACACGCAAAAAGGGGAAATTCTGACATGTCGTTTTTAATTGAAAATTTCAATATGATTACGTCATCAAAATGGAAAACGGTGGTAACTGATCTTGTAGAGAATTGTCTCAGCTATAACATATCAAAATCTGGGCGAAAAACGACCAATAATTACGAATCTAGAGCCAAATTTGCATAAATGTGATGACGTCAAAACATGAAAAATGGAAATTTTGATTTCTGGCGCCATTTTGATGACATCATAATGTTTATAAGGGTCAAATTATACATGAAATGAAATCTGTGATTCATACCCTACCTGATGATGACAAAAAATTGGGGGGTTTTTGGACTATTTAAAGAGCTAGAGTTAATTTTGTAGAGGCATGTTTTTGCACGTTTTTAAGTTATTTTCGCCATAGATGCGCGCACGGATTTTGAATTTTGACGCGCCCGTACGACCTTATTATTGATTGAAATTGATTCCAAGTTGATGGAAATGATGAAGAAAAGTGTCAAGATTGCAAATCAATCAAAAAAACAGCGTTTTAACGTTAGTTACGACTTGCGCGCGCGTAAAACGCGCGCACGGACGCTTACGCACGGACATTTTTGAAATGCTCAAAATGACCTGAAACGTGTGCAGACTTGATCCTACGTGATTTTGAGCATTTTTAAATTTTGACGCGCGCGTACGCACACGTGCTGACCTCTAGATGACCTGTGAGGACATGACTTGATGACCCGTCATGTGAAGTTTATGTGATGTGAATATAGTTGATTTTTGATGATCGATTATGAAGATATAATCGATCTTGTAAATTTACAAAATTGCGTCTTGATGACGTCACGATGACCTGATGACCTCCAAAAGCTTAATGGACCATGTCCATGATTGACCTCATACGTGACATGAAACTCGATGATATTGACCTGGCCGATTTTGAGATTTGGTGGCCACAACAATTTGCCTTAAAAATAAATAAAAACTAGAATTTAATTCGTCATGAGGACGAATTAGGTGGTCTGTCTTTCAATTGGTATGATCATGATTGTAATCAGGATGATCATAATAATGGGGAAATACTAAACTGAAGATAGGAAGTCAAGAATGCCACGCATGGAGATGCTTCTTGAGGACAGGAATGTTGAAAAATGTGTGAAACGGTCATTGGAAGATGTGATGATGTTGATGATAATCATCATCATGAATATCATGACAGTGATGATAATGATGTTGATAATCATGATGATCATCATCATGACAGTGATGATAATGATTTTAATGTTAATCATCATCATCATCATCATAAATATCATGACAGTGATGATGATAATGATGTTGATGATAATCATCATCATGAATATCATCATGACAGTGATGATGATAATGATGTTGATGATAATCATGATAGTGATATAATGATGATGATGGTGATGGTGATGGTGACGATAATGGTGATGACCATGACTGCAATGACAGTGACCTTTACCATGCCAAATATGAAAGAGCAATCACATTTCGTTATGAAGATACGACCATAAGTTGATTTTTACAAAATGTCGCCTGGATGACGTCACGATTATCTGATGAGCTTGAAAAAGATGCGCGAACTTGACCTTATTAAGACTGATGACTGCCGAAAATTTGAAGATAATTGAGTATGCCAATTTTGAGAAATTTCCATCTGGTTGTACACAAACTACTGCACACTACTTTCCAATAGACAAAACACGCAAAATAAGGCAGTTTAGTACATGGTTTGTGATTGTATATGATATAATAGTCGAAAAAGATGGTAAAATGAAAGGCAAAAAGAAGCAAAAAAAAATTTTTTTTTAATGGACCCACCGGGGATCGAACCTGGGTCACCGGAGTGAGAGGCAAGTGCTTTGACCAATATACCAAAATATTTCCCATAGAGATAACACATAAACGAAAAACGGGATTCTCAAATCACATATTGTAGTGAAAAATTGGGCATGATCCCGACATCTGATCAAAAATTGGAGACCACATTTGTAAAAGCTTATAGTCTCAGCTATAACATACTAAAATCTGGAAGAAAATAGACCAAAAACAACTGAGATACAGCTCAGAGAACAATGTCATGTAGATTCATGATTCGAAAAAAAATCATCTTCCATAGACATAACACGCAAATAGGGAAAATTCTGACATGGCATCTTTAATTGAAAATTTCACTGTGATGACGTCATCAAAATGAAAAATGGTGGCGAGTGATTTTGTAGGAAATTGCCTCAGCTACAACATATTAAAATGTGGGCGAAAAACAAGCAATAATTACGAATCTAGAGCCAAATTTGCTTAAATGTGATGACGTGAAAACATGAAAAATGGAAATTTTGAATTCTGGCGCCATTTTGATGACGTCATAATGTTTATAAGGGTCAAATGATACATGAAATCATATCTATGATTCATCCCCTACCCAAAGAGGAAAAAAAATTGGGGGGTTTGTGGACTATTTAAAGAGCTAGAGTTAATTTTGTAGAGGCATGTTTTTGCATGTTTTTACGTTATTTTCGCCATAGATGCGCGCACGGATTTTGAACTTTGACGCGCCCGTACGACCTTATTATTAATTGAAATTGATTCCAAGTTGATGGAAATGATGAAGAAAAGTGTCAGGATTGCAAATCAATCGAAAAAACAGCGTTTTAACGTTATTTACGACTTGCGCGCGCGTAAAACGCGCGCGCGGACGCTTACGCACGGACATTTTTGAAATGCTCAAAATGACCTGAAACGTGTGCAGACTTGATCCTACGTGATTTTGAGCATTTTTAAATTTTGACGCGAGCGTACGCGCACGTCCTGACCTCTAGATGACCTGTGAGGACATGACTTGATGACCTGTCAAGTGAAGTTTATGTGATGTGAATATAGTTGATTTTTGATGATCGATAATGAAGATATAATCGATCTTGTAAATTTACAAAATGGCGTCTTGATGACGTCACGATGACCAGATGACCTTCAAAAGCTTAATGGACCATGTCCATGATTGACCTCATACATGACATGAAACTCGATGATATTGACCTGGCCGATTTTGAGATTTGGTGGCCACAAGATTTTGTAATAAAAAGAATAAAGAAAAATCTTGACAAAATTAAAAGGAGGTCTGTCATAAATGACAGACCACCTAACTAGAATTTAATTCGTCATGAGGACGAATTAGGTGATCTGTCTTTCAATTTGTACGATCATGATTGTAATCAGGATGATCATAATAATGGGGAAATGGTAAACTGAAGATAGGATGTCAAGAATACCATGAATGGAGATGTTTCGTGAGGACAGGAATGTAGCAAAATGTGCAACGGTCATTGTAAAATGTTTATGGTGATGATGATAATGGTGATTATGATGATTATAATGATAGAATGATGATGATGATGATATAATAATAGCGATGATGATCATGATGGTGATGATAATAATGATGATGATACAGGATACTTGGGAGATTAACCATATAGCTCTAATACAGGACAGGAAATCACAATTTCCGTAGGGTTGTACACAAACTACTGTACACTACTTTCTAATAGACATAATACGGAAAATATGGCAGTTTATTACATGATTTGTGATTTTTTATGTTACAATAGTCGAAGAGGATGGTAAAATGACAGGCAAAAAAAAGCAAAAAAAAAAATTGTTATGGACCCACCGGGGATCGAACCTGGGTCACCTGCATGGGAGGCAAGTGCTTTGACCAATAGACCAAAATATTTCCCATAGAGATAACACGTAAACGAAAAACGGGATTCTCAAATCCCATTTGGTAGTTCAAAATTGGGCATGATCCCGACATCTGATCAAAAATTGGAGGGGTTACTAATAAAAGCTTATAGTCTCAGCTACAACATATTAAAATCTGGAAGGAAATAGACCAAAAATAACTGATATACTGCTCAGAAAACGATGTCATGTAGATTCATGATTCGAAAAAAAATCATCTTCCATAGACATAACACGCAAAAAGGGGAAATTCTGACATGTCGTTTTTAATTGAAAATTTCAATATGATTACGTCATCAAAATGGAAAACGGTGGTAACTGATCTTGTAGAGAATTGTCTCAGCTATAACATATCAAAATCTGGGCGAAAAACGACCAATAATTACGAATCTAGAGCCAAATTTGCATAAATGTGATGACGTCAAAACATGAAAAATGGAAATTTTGATTTCTGGCGCCATTTTGATGACATCATAATGTTTATAAGGGTCAAATTATACATGAAATGAAATCTGTGATTCATACCCTACCTGATGATGACAAAAAATTGGGGGGTTTTTGGACTATTTAAAGAGCTAGAGTTAATTTTGTAGAGGCATGTTTTTGCACGTTTTTATGTTATTTTCGCCATAGATGCGCGCACGGATTTTGAAATTTGACGCGCCCGTACTACCTTATTATTGATTGAAATTGATTCCAAGTTGATGGAAATGATGAAGAAAAGTGTCAGGATTGCAAATCAATAGAAAAAACAGCGTTTTAACGTTATTTACGACTTGTGCGCGCGTAAAGCGCGCGCGCGGACGCTTACGCACGGACATTTTTGAAATGCTCAAAATGACCTGAAACGTGTGCAGACTTGATCCTACGTGATTTTGAGCATTTTTAAATTTTGACGCGCGCGTACGCGCACGTCCTGACCTCTAGATGACCTGTGAAGACATGACTTGATGACCCGTCATGTGAAGTTTATGTGGTGTGAATGTAGTTGATTTTTGATGATCGATTATGAAGATATAATCGATCTTGTAAATTTACAAAATGGCGTCTTGATGACGTCACGATGACATGATGACCTCCAAAAGCTTAATGGACCATGTCCATGATTGACCTCATACATGACATGAAATTCGATGATATTGACCTGGCCGATTTTGAGATTTGGTGGCCACAACAATTTGTTATAAAAATAAATAAATAACTAGAATTTAATTCGTCATGAGGACGAATTAGGTGGTCTGTCTTTCACTTTGTACGATCATGATTGTAAGCAGGATGATCATAATAATGGGGATATACTAAACTGAAGATAGGAAGTCAAGAATGCCATGCATGGGGATGCTTCTTGAGGACAGGAATGTAGAAAAATGTGTGAAACGGTCATTGGAAGATGTGATTACGTTGATGATAATCATCATCATGAATATCATGACAGTGATGATAGTGATGTTGATGATAATCATGATGATGATCATATCATGACAGTGATGATGATAATGATTTTAATGTTAATCATCATCATCATCATCATAAATATCATGACAGTGATGATGATAATGATGTTGATGATAATCATCATCACGAATATCATCATGACAGTGATGATGATAATGATGTTGATGATAATCATGATAGTGATATAATGATGATGATGGTGATGGTGATGGTGATGATAATGGTGATGACCATGACTGCAATGACAGTGACCTTTACCATGCCAAATATGAAAGAGCAATCACATTTCGTTATGAAGATACGGCCATAAGTTGATTTTTACAAAATGTCGCCTGGATGACGTCACGATAATCTCATGAGCTTGAAAAAGATGCGCGAACTTGACCTTATCAGGACTGATGACTGCCGAAAATTTGAAGATAATTGAGTATGCCAATTTTGAGAAATTTCCATCTGGTTGTACACAAGCTACTGCACACTAATTTCTAATAGACATAACATGCAAAATAAGGCATTTTATTTAATGGTTTGTGATTGTTTATGTTATAATAGTCGAAGAGGATGGTAAAATGAAAGGCAAAAAGAAGCAAAAAAAAAAAAAAAAAAATTATGGACCCAACGGGGATCGAACCTGGGTCACCTGAATGGGAGTCAAGTGCTTTGACCAATAGACCAAAACATTTCCCATAGAGATAACACGTACACGAAAAACGGGATTCTCAAATCCCATTTGGTAGTTCAAAATTGGGCATGATCCCGACATCTGATCAAAAATCTGAGGGCTTACTAATAAAAGCTTATAGTCTCAGCTACAACATATTAAAATCTGGAAGGAAATAGACCAATAATAACTGAGATACTGCTCAGAGAACAATGTCATGTAGATTCATGATTCGAAAAAAAGTCATCTTCCATAGACATAACACGCAAATAGGGAATATTCTGACATGGCATCTTTAATTGAAATTTTCACTATGATGACGTCATCAAAATGAAAAATGGTGGTCACTGATCTTGTAGAGAATTGTCTCAGCTAAAACATATAGAAATCTGGGCGAAAAACGACCAATAAGTACGAATCTAGAGCCAAATTTGCATAAATGTGATGACGTCAAAACATGAAAAATGGAAATTTTGAATTCTGGCGCCATTTTGATGACGTCATAATGTTTATAAGGGTCAAATGATACATGAAATGAAATCTATGATTCATACCCTACCTGATGATGAAAAAAAATTGAGGGGTTTGTGGACTATTTAAAGAACTAGAGTTAATTTTGTAGAGGCATGTTTTTGCACGTTTTTACGTTATTTTCGCCATAGAAGCGCGCACGGATTTTGAAGTTTGACGCGCCTGTACGACCTTATTATTGATTGAAATTGATTCCAAGTTGATGGAAATGATGAAGAAAAGTGTCAGGATTGCAAATCAATCGCAAAAACAGCGTTTTAACGTTATTTACGACTTGTGCGCGCGTAAAACGCGCGCGCGGACGCTTACGTACGGACATTTTTGAAATGCTCAAAATGACCTGAAACGTGTGCAGACTTGATCCTATGTGATTTTGAGCATTTTTAAATTTTGACGCGCGCGTACGCGCACGTCCTGACCTCTAGATGACCTGTGAGGACATGATTTGATGACCCGTCATCGGAAGTTCATGTGATGTGAATATAGTTGATTTTTGATGATCGATTATAAAGATATAATCGATCTTGTAAATTTACAAAATGGCGTCTTGATGACGTCACGATGACCTGATGACCTCCAAAATGTTAATGGATCATGTCCATGATTGACCTCATACATGACATGAAACTCGATGATATTGACCTGGCCGATTTTGAGATTTGGTGGGTACAAAAATTTGTTATAAAAAGAATAAATAAAGAAAAATAAAGAAGAAAATTCTGACAAAACTAATAGGTGATCTGTCGATATTCGACAGACCACCTAAAAATAAAGAAGAAAATTCTGACAAAATTAATAGGTGATCTGTCGATATCGACAGATCACCTAATAAAGAAGAAAAATCGGACAAAATTAATAGGTGATCTGTCGATACCGACAGACCACCTAATTAAAGAAGAAAAATCTTGACAAAATTAAAAGGAGGTCTGTCATAAATGACAAACCACCTAATAATAAAGAAAATCTTGACAAAATTAAAAGGAGGTCTTTCATAAATGACAGACCACCTAATAATAATGATAATATTGATAGGAATTACGATGATAATGGCTATTTCTCTGGATTTTATTAGGTGGTCTGTCATTTATGACAGACCTCCTTTTAATTTTGTCAAGATTTTTCTTTATTAGGTGGTCTGTCATTTATGACAGACCTCCTTTTAATTTTGTCAAGATTTTCTTTAATATTTCTTCTTTTTATAGCAAATTCTTGTTCCCACCAAATCTCAAAATCGGCCAGGTCAATATCATCGAGTTTCATGTCATGTATGAGGTCAATCATGGACATGGTCATCTAAGCTTTTGAAGGTCATCAGGTCATCGTGACGTCATCAAGACGCCATTTTGTAAATTTACAAGATCGAGTATATCTTCATAATCGATCATCAAAAATCAACTATATTCACATCACATAAACTTCACATGACGGGTCATCTAGTCATGTCCTCACAGGTCATCTAGAGGTCAGGACGTGCGCGTACGCGCGCGTCAAAATTTAAAAATGCTCAAAATCACGTAGGATCAAGTCTGCACACGTTTCAGGTCATTTTGAGCATTTCAAAAATGTCCGTGCGTAACCGTCCGCGCGTGCGTTTTACGCGCGCGCAAGTCGTAAATAACGTTAAAACGCTGTTTTTTCGATTGATTTGCAATTTTGACACTTTTCTTCATCATTTCCATCAACTTGGAATCAATTTCAATCAATAATAAGGACGTATGGGGGCGTCAAAGTTCAAAATCCGTGCGCGCGTCTTTGGCGAAAATAACGTAAAAACGTGCAAAAACATGCCTCTACAAAATTAACTCTAGCTCTTTAAATAGTCCACAAACCCCCAATTTTTTTGTCATCATCACGTAGGGTATGAATCATAGATTTCATTTCATGTATCATTTGACCCTTATAAACATTATGACGTCATCAAAATGGCGCCAGAAATCAAAATTTCCATTTTTCATGTTTTGACGTCATCACATTTATGCAAATTTGGCTCTAGATTCGTAATTATTCGTAACTATTTGATATCACAATTTCTCAAAATGATAATGATGTTGATGATAATCATGATGATGATCATGATTATCATCAACATCATTATCATCATCACTGTCACGATATTCATGATGATGATTATCCTCAATATCATTATCATCATCACAGTCATGATATTCATGATGATGCTGATAATTATCATCAACTTCATTATCATCACTGTCATGATGATATTCATGATGATGATGATGATAATTATCAACATCATTATCATCAGCACTGTCATGATGATATAATGATCATCATCATGATTATCTTCAACATCATTATCATCATCACTGTCATGATGATATTCATGATGATGATGATGATATAATATCATCACCGTCATGATCATCATTGCTATTATTATTGTCATCACCATCATTATATCACCTTCATCATGATAATCATCACCATTATCATGATTGTTATCTTGCACAAATATTATCACATCTTCCAATGACCGTTCCACACATTTTCTATATTCCTGTCCTCAAGAAGCATCTCCATGCGTGGCATTCTTGACTTCCTATCTTCAGTTTAGTATTTCCCCATTATTATGATCATCCTGATTACAATGATGATCATACCAATTGAAAGACAGACCACCTAATTCGTCCTCATGACGAATTAAATTCTAGTTAGGTGGTCTGTCGATATCGACAGATCACCTATTAATTTTGTCAGAATTTTCTTCTTTATTTTTATTATTTCTTCTTTTTATTACAAATTGTTGTTCCCACCAAATCTCAAAATCGGCCATATCAATGTCATCGCGTTTCATGTCATGTATGAGGTCAATCATGTACATGGTCCATTAAGCTTTTGGAGGTCATCAGGTCATCGTGACGTCATCAAGACGCCATTTTGTAAATTTACAAGATCGATTATATCTTCATAATCGATCATCAAAAATCAACTATATTCACATCACATAAACTTCACATGACGGGTCATCAAGTCATGACCTCACAGGTCATCTAGAGGTCAGGACGTGCGCGTACGCGCGCGTCAAAATTTTAAAATGCTCAAAATAACGTAGGATCAAGTCTGCATACGTTTCAGGTCATTTTGAGCATTTCAAAATTGTCCGTGCGTAAGCGTCCGCGCGCGCGTTTTACGCGCGTGCAAGTCGTAAATAACGTTAAAGCGCTGTTTTTTTTATTGATTTGCAATCCTGACACTTTTCTTCATCATTTCCATAAACTTGGAATCAATTTCAATCAATAATGTCGTCGTACGGGCGCGTCAAAGTTCAAAATCCGTGCGCGCGTCTATGGCGAAAATAACGTAAAAACGTGCAAAAACATGCCTCAACAAAATTAACTCTAGCTCTTTAAATAGTCCATAAACCCCCAATTTTTTTTCATCATCAGGTAGGGTATGAATCATAGATATGATTTCATGTATCATTTGACCCTTATAAACATTATGACGTCATCAAAATGGCGCTAGAATTCAAAATTTCCATTTTTCATGTTTTGACGTCATCACATTTATGCAAATTTGGCTCTCGATTCGTAATTATTGGTCGTTTTTCGTCCAGATTTTAATATGTTGTAGCTGAGGCAATTTCCTACAAAATCAGTCTCCACCATTTTTCATTTTGATGACGTCATCACAGTGAAATTTTCAATTAAAAATGCCATGTCAGAATTTTCCCTATTTGCGTGTTATGTCTATGGAAGATGATTTTTTTTTAAATCATGAATCTACATAACATTGTTCTCTGAGCTGTATCTCAGTTGTTTTTGGTCCATTTTCTTCCAGATTTTAGTATGTTATAGCTGAGACTATAAGCTTTTATAAATGTGGTCTCCAATTTTTGATCAGATGTCCGGATCATCCCCAATTTTTCACTACAAAATGTGATTTGAGAATCCCGATTTCGTTTACGTGTTATCTCTATGGGAAATGTTTTGGTATATTGGTCAAAGCACTTGCCTCTCACTCCGGTGACCCAGGTTCGATTCCCGGTGGGTCCATTAAAATTTTTTTTTTTTTTTTGCTTCTTTTTGCCTTTCATTTTAACATCTTGTTCGACTATTATAACGTAAGCAATCACAAACAAAGTAATAAAATGTCTTATTTTGCATGTTATGTCTATTAGAACGTAGTGTGCAGTAGTTTATGTATAATCCTATGGAAAATCTGATTCCCTGAAGTGTATTAAAGCTATCCTGCAATATCATTAGTCCTATTTGATATCACAATTTCTCAAAATGATGATGATGTTGATGATAATCATGATGATGATCATGATTATCATCAACATCATTATCAGCATCACTGTCACGATATTCATGATGATGATTATCCTCAACATCATTATCATCATCACTGTCATGATATTCATGATGATGCTGATGATTATCATCAACTTCATTATCATCACTGTCATGATGATATTCATGATGATGATGATGATGATGATTATCAACATCATTATCATCAGCACTGTCATGATATAATGATCATCATCATGATTATCTTCAACATCATTATCATCATCACTGTCATGATGATATTCATGATGATGATGATGATATAATATCATCACCGTCATGATCATCATTGCTATTATTATTGTCATCACCATCATTATATCACCTTCATCATGATAATCATCACCATTATCATGATTGTTATCTTGCACAAATATTATCACATCTTCCAATGACCGTTCCACACCTTTTCTGCATTCCTGTCCTCAAGAAGCATCTCCATGCGTGGCATTCTTGACTTCCTATCTTCAGTTCAGTATTTCCCCATTATTATGATCATCCTGATTACAATGATGATCATACCAATTGAAAGACAGACCACCTAATTCGTCCTCATGACGAATTAAATTCTAGTTATTTTTATTATTTCTTCTTTTTATTACAAATTTTTGTTCCCACCAAATCTCAAAATCGGTCAGGTCACTATCATCGAGTTTCATGTCATCTATGAGGTCAATCATGGACATGGTCCATTAAGCTTTTGGAGGTCATCAGGTCATCGTGACGTCATCTAGACGCCATTTTGTAAATTTACAAGATCGATTATATCTTCATAATCGATCATCAAAAATCAACTATATTCACATCACATAAACTTCACATGACGGGTCATCAAGTCATGTCCTCACAGGTCACCTCGAGGTCAGGACGTGCGCGTACGCGCGCGTCAAAATTTAAAAATGCTCAAAATCACGTAGGATCAAGTCTGCACACGTTTCAGGTCATTTTGAGCATTTCAAAAATGTCCGTGCGTAAGCGTCCGCGCGCGCGTTTTACGCGCACGCAAGTCGTAAATAACGTTAAAACGCTGTTTTTTTTATTGATTTGCAATCCTGACACTTTTCTTCATCATTTCCATCAACTTGGAATCAATTTCAATCAATAATAAGGTCGTACGGGCGCGTCAAAATTCAAAATCCGTGTGCGCGTCTATGGTGACAATAACGTAAAAACGTGCAAAAACATGCCCCTACAAAATTAACTCTAGCTCTTTAAATAGTCCATAAACACCCCAATTTTTTTTCATCATCAGGTAGGGAATGAATCATAGATTTCATTTCATGTATCATTTGACCCTTATAAACATTATGACGTCATCAAAATGGCGCCAGAATTCAAAATTTCCATTTTTCATGTTTTCACGTCATCACATTTAAGCAAATTTGGCACTAAATTCGTAATTATTAGTCGTTTTCCGTCCAGATTTTAATATGTTGTAGCTGAGGTAATTTCCTACAAAATCAGTCTCCACCATTTTTCATCTTGATGACGTCATCACAGTGAAATTTTCAATTAAAGATGCCATGTCAGAATTTTCCCTATTTGCGTGTTATGTCTATGGAAGATGATTTTTTTTCGAATCATGAATCTACATAACATTTTTCTCTGAGCTGTATCTCAGTTGTTTTTGGTCCATTTTCTTCCAGATTTTAGTATGTTATAGCTGAGACTATAAGCTTTTATAAATGTGGTCTCCAATTTTTTATCAGATGTCGGGATCATCCCCAATTTTTCACTACAAAATGTGATTTGAGAATCCTGTTTTTCGTTTACGTGTTATCTCTATGGGAAATGTTTTGGTATATTGGTCAAAGCACTTGCCTCTCACTCCGGTGACCCAGGTTCGATCCCCGGTGGGTCCATTAAATTTTTTTTTTTTTTTTTTGCTTCTTTTTGCCTTTCATTTTACCATCTTGTTCGACTATTATAACATAAGCAATCACAAACCAAGTAATATATTGCCTTATTTTGCATGTTATGTCTATTGGAAAGTAGTGTACAATAGTTTATGTACAACCCTATGTATCTGATTCCCTGACGTGTATTAAAGCTATCCTGCCATTAGTCCTATTTGATATCACAATTTCTCATAATTGGCTTACTCAATTATCTGGTTATAGTGACGTCATCTAGGCGCCATTTTGTACAAATCAACTTATGGTCATATCTTCTTCACTAAATGTCATTTCTCTTTCATATTTGGAAGGGCTAAGATCAATGTCATTTCAGTCATGGTCATCACCATTATCATCATCATCATCATCACCATCATTATCATTATATCATTATCATGATAATCATCAATATCATTATCATCATCACTGTCATGATATTCATGATGATGATGATGATTATCATCAACATCATTATCATCATCACTGTCATGATATTCATCATGATGATGATGATTAACATCAAAATCATTATCATCGCTGTCATGATGATAATAATGATCATCATGATTATCTTCAACATCATTATCATCATCACTCTCATGATGATATTCATGATGATAAATGATGATATAATATCATCAAAGTCATGATCATCATTGCTATTATTATTGTCATCACCATCATCATTATATCACCTTCATCATGATAATCATCACCATTATCATGATTGTTATCTTGCACAAATATCATCACATCTTCCAATGACCGTTTCACACATTTTCTACATTCCTGTCCTCAAGAACCATCTCCATGCGTGGCATTCTTGACTTCCTATCTTCAGTTTAGCATTTCCCCATTATTATGATCATCCTGATTACAATCATGATCATGCAAATTGAAAGACAGACCACCTAATTCGTCCTCATGACGAATTAAATTCTAGTTATAATTGTTATCATCATTGTTATGATTATTGAGTACGAAATTAATATCTTTACACTTGGCCGTCTTTCCCCTCCTCCCTATCCGAAATACGGATTGACGCCGTATTCTCTGAATTTACAACCCTTTTTCATTTTCGGAAATACGAACCCTTTTTCATTTTCGGAAATACGAACCCTATTTCATTTTCGGAAATACAAACCCTTTTTCATTTTCGGAAATACGAACCCTTTTTCATTTTCGGAAATACGAACCCTATTTCATATTCGGAAATACGAACCCTTTTTCATTTTCGGAAATACGAACCCTTTTTCATTTTCGGAAATACGAACCTTCGGAATTATGAACCCTATTTCATTTTCGGAAAAACGAACCTTCGGAAAAACGAACCTTCGGAGTAACGAACCTTCGGAATAACGAACCTTCGGAATTATGAACCTTCGGAAAAACGAACCTTCGGAATTATGAACCTTCGGAAAAACGACATGTAATCTTATTCATGATGACCTCAACTGTAGGAGTGATACCGTTGAATCGCTCGTTGTTGAGCTAAAAATATCTGATTCCAAAAATATCTTGATAGTTTTATATAGACCACCAAATTCGAACACTCAAATTTTTGTAGACTATTTACTGGAGCTTACGCATAATTCTGTATTTAATAACAATGATTGTTTCATAGTAGGGGATTTTAATATTAATATCTGCATCTTTCTTGCCACTCATAACCAAACCCACTAGGGTCACCAACCAAACAGCTACCCTTATTGATAATTTATTCTGTAATATCACTCCACTTCCTAACTCAGGTATTGTTTTATCTGACATATCTGATCATTATCCTATTTTTACGACATTCTCACGCTCTTTCAAGATCGGAAAAAACAAAATAACGGAAAGTTATAGAAAAATTACACCAGATAACTTAGCAAACAAAGAAAATCTAAGTGAAGTAGATTGGTCTGAAGTATATGATCATGAGGATATTAATCTATCATACGAAACCTTTATGAAAACCATAACTTTATACTTAGACAAATATATTCCATTAAGAAAAAAATCAGATAATTATAAAAGAACCCCAAGGCTTCCCTGGATAACCAAATCTCTATTGCGATCCATAAATCGCAAAAATAGATTATATTATGTTGATAAACTTAAACGTACAGACCAGTCACATTGTAAATATACATCCTATAAAAACACTCTTACAAAAATATTACGGATCGAAAAAAGAAAATACTTCTATAACCAGTTATACTCATTCAAAAATGATATCAAAAACACTTGGAGAATTATTAATAGTGTTATCAATAAAAGTGGAGATAGGTCAAAAATAACTAAAATATTACATAACAATGTTGAAATTAATGATTTTAAGCTTATAGCTAATGTCTTTAATGAATAATTTTCGGGCATAGGTCACAAATTAGCTCGGGAAATCCCATTATCTCAGAAAAAAATTCATGAATTTTTGCATACACGAAATACGAAATCTCTTTTCTTTTCTCCAGTAACTAGAGAAGAATTATTTGATATTGTTGCAAAATTAAAAGACAAAAAGAGCACTGGTTACGACGTCATTAATAATGTCGTATTGAAAAATATTATTACTGTCATAGTGGATCCATTGGTTCATATATTTAATTTATCTTTAGGTAATGGGAATGTTCCACAAGATATGCAAATTTCAAAAGTTATTCCAATATACAAAAAAGGTAAGAAAGAAGATGTGAGCAATTACAGACCAATCTCGTTATTAACTGCACTTTCCAAATTACTCGAGAAAGTCGTATACTCTAGACTCTTAGATTTTCTGAATGCAGACAAGATTATTTCTAATTCTCACTTTGGTTTTCGTCAAAACCATAGCACTTCTCATGCTATTCTCACCTTTATTGATCAAGCTGCCAAAGCAATTGACAAATTTCAACACACTGTGGGTGTGTTCCTGGACTTCTCCAAGGCCTTCGATACCATTGACCACGAAATTCTTTTATACAAATTAAACCATTATGGTATCCGCGGGAAGGCCTTGGAGTGGTTCAGGAGCTACCTTACAAATCGAAAGCAATTTGTATCCATAAATGGTCAGTGTTCTTCCAAATTATCTGTAAATTGTGGTGTTCCTCAGGGTAGCTTGCTTGCCCCCCTGTTATTTTCAATTTATATTAATGACATTAGTAATTCTTCAGATATCATTTCTTTCATATTGTTTGCCGACGATTCTAATGCGCACACTAACCCTCATACATTGGCAAATGTTTTAACCTCTGAGCTCAGAAAATTACTTCATTGGATAAGAGCCAATAAACTGTCCCTCAATCCTCAGAAAACTAAACTAATGACATTCAGTAACTCTTTAAATAATTTACCCGATAATATCATTTTAGATAATATGCTTATAGAGGAAGTCTCTTCCATGAAATTTTTAGGTTTAATCACAGATAATAAAGTCTTTTGGAAATCCCATGTAGACAGTGTATGTCAAACGATTTCCCGAAATATAGGAGTCTTAAATAAACTTAAGTATTATTTTCCAAAATGTACTCTTCTAACTTTATAGTCTACATTAATATTGCCCTATTTAAATTATGGTTTAGTTGCTTGCGGCAACACCCATTCTACTTATCTTGATAGAATCTTATTATTACAGAAAAAGGCAGTCCGTATCATATCAAATCTATCCTGGAAATCACACAAGGACCCACTATTGTTCGAAAATAAAATCTTAAAAATACAAGATTTGTATCGTCATAATCTCGGTCAGTTCATGTATAAATTAAATAATAATTTGTTACCTGCACTATTCAGTGATATATTCTGTAAGAATATGGCTATTCAGAAATACTGCACACGACAATCAAATGAATTTCATTTACCCGTTACTAGAACTATCTTCACAAAATCTATATTTACTTTCACCGGACCAAAATTTTGGAATAATCTTAATTCGAATATTAAAGATGCTCCCAGATCACACTCATTCAAGAAACAACTAAAGACTTTTCTTTTAGTTTTGGAAATTGACTGATTGAAACTTATAACTGTTAGATGGAATCATCATCATCCCCATGACTTATGGTAAATTCTCTTTTAATTCTGCATCCTGCATTCTGCTATAATTTTATTCAATTTTTGCTTCATATTTCAAATCGTGTTTCGTCCCCAATACTGCGCATGCTCTCTATATCTATCTTTCCCTCTTTTCTAATAAGCCAGCGTTCTTTTTGTTTGTTTTTGTTTTGTTTTGTTATTTCCATTGGGTGTGTGTGTGTGTGTGTTTTTGTTTTTGTTTTCTCTCTCTCCTTGTTCTCTTTGGTGTTGTCCGTCTTCTTTCGTTCGTATTTCTCTTTTTTCTCTTTTCTGTGGCGATAAGTTAATTTTTTTGGGGGGAGGGAGGTGTTGCAGTTATTATTTTTCGTGTATGCGGGGGTGTTAGGGTGTGTATGTGTCTTTTTTTTAATGTATACTTGCTATATAAATTGTACAGAAATTTTTTTTGGAGGGGTTTGCAAAATACAAGCTTTGCTGTTTAGCATTCCCCTCCATTTTCATCATTTATTTATTATAATTATCTTTGAAAATTACGCTGAATGAAAATTATTGTTATTACATGCATTTTGTTCAGGATATTATTTATGATGTAATAACGTTATATTTTGTTGAAAAAATGTTTCATGAAATTATAATTACGTTGTTATATTCTGTTAACCCGTTGACCACTGAATTCTCAAATCCCCATAGGGTTAATACAGGGACAACCAGGTTCCCGTAGGCAATGGGTTAAATGGAAAATAAATGAAATGAAATGATATGAAATTAAGTTCACTTTATTGTATTTATAAGCTTGACACAGTACATAAATTTAATGCATTCAGAAATGTTCAGCATCTTGGCAAGAATGCAATTTTACAGTAAGTCTCCATATACAGCCTTAAAAATATTTTTTTTTTTTGGGGGGGGGGGGGCGAGAAAGTAATTATCCATATTAACCAGTGCTTGTAATTAACAATACATCATACTGCATAAATGTGACCCGACGCCTCAAAAAAATTTTTTTTTTTTATATACATTTTCTGAAAGTAGAGATTCTCAGCTTTCCAATGGTATATCACTTGCCTCGTTTACTCAATGATAACGCCTTTAAATATCACATTTAGAATCAGTATGTAACCAGCAATCAATAACTCCTATTCAGAGAAAATGGCCATTTGAGTTCGGAACAAAAGAGTGCTAAACTTTTGCCCTCTGTGTGCGCCCAAGTAAAACTGGGTATTCAGATGGCCATAGCAACCGGTATGAAGGGATTATCAGATTAAGCTGAATTTTGGCACACTGCTCTAGGAGGACCTATTCATTTCTCACTCCAAAAATCAATTTAATACCTTTAGAGGTAAAGTATTAATTTGGCATTGAATGAAAGTATTACAAAAGCTCTCCAAACATTCATTAGCTGGACAGGTGAAAAAAAAGGAGTCATTTTAAAATGCCCCAAAAACATATTTCTAAGTGGAATTACGACTCACAAACTTGAGACATGATAGAATGATAATGAAACTACCAATTTCTATCAAAAACAGAAAATCGACTGATCCAAGCAAATTTACTATTTTGGGTTGTTTGCTACGTTGTGGTCCGTGCGACTTATTGTAAAAAAACAAAACATAAAGAGCTGTGCAATAAGAAAGTTGGTTCATTCACTATATTGTACATGAAGTAGCAACTACGATAAGTAGTTCACAAGGATTATGGCACTTAAACGTATGTGTATAACAAAGAGTTTGGCGGCTTCTTTTGTAAAAAAAAAATGTTTTGCAAGTTATCACATTGTATTTGAGGCAGTGAGTTCAGTAATTACATGAATTCTAGCACACAACGTAACTAGGAATTATTTTTTCAACTTTAATGTTCAGTCAGTTTGTACCAAATTGCATTGGTGGTAGTAAATAATAGTTTACATGTATAAGAATTTCAACACACCACATTTTGCAGCTTACTTTTTTTTACAATTCTGAGATCCAGATTAACAAAAGAATGATCTTTGGTAAACACTTGTTTGGAAAGGGAATCGTACTTCAGAAATTAGACGATACTACATTCCAACTGGAACCTCTTTTAAAAGGACACTAATACAACAAAATTGGCAACAAGGTGGATTCTTCTGCAGGGCTGTCCTTAAAAGCATGTAACCTGTAAACTGTGTTGCCTATACACTCATTTCGTATAGGCTAAGATTTTAAACTTACAGCTGTATCAAAATAAATATCCATTATTAGGATTCATGAAAGTGCCTGTTAAAATAAAAATTACCTTCTTCAAGAAAACCCATGTTCTGGCAACAATGCTTTCTTTGTAACAAGGTTCCAATATATTGTATAGTATATGAGAAAATACTTGAAACAGGAAAGTATCAAATACTCCATGTCAACTTTGGTTACAGAAACGGCTGAACTTTTGTTTAATCTTACTAGGTGTACAAAAAAACCAGATCACTTCTATAACCAGGCATTTGGAGGTCCAAAGGACCGAATTATACTATATTTGACATGAATCACAGCTCTTACTTCTTACAGTTTCCACTTAAAGGTGCCTTTGATGCCTTCCCATCATCCCTTTTTTTTTAAATCTTGCACATGGCCGGCCGCGTCTTTTTTTTTTTGTAACCAAGCCTAGGCAGATTTCGCATTTTTTCATGAATATTCATGACGCAGGGTCGGGAAACGGTTCCGATTGGTCTTCATGAAAAATTGACACTGCCACTGGCATTACTCTGAAAATAGGTATAGGCCTAGGCTATGCGTATATTGACAATTGCCCATTTACAACAATATGCAGAATCAAGACACAGACTCTAGGCTAGGTCTAACAACGTTAGAGTCTTACTGCTCACGTTAGAAATTAAATTTCCTTGCATGCACACTGTAATTAGCACTTGCACCCTGCTCCTGTAACGCACATTGCCCTGAGTTAGAAGAACTGCAAGAGTCTTCAGGACTGAAAGAAGCAGACTACTACTAACGTTCCAATAGTAGTACTAACGTTAGTACCAAGAAAACAAATTATTTTGGTGACCTTTAGTTTTAGCTGATGAAAACAAAGTGCGTAACTAGTTATTGTAGGTAGGCAAAGATCTAAAATCATCTAGATGTAGATCTACCCCATCATCAATAATTTACTAGTACTGATTAGATCTAGGTCTAACTCATCATGCTCATTGACCTTAAAATAACATTCACTTAATCTAAACTTAACTGAAATTGAAAATTGTAACAAAATTGGTCTAGTTAGAGTAGATCTAGAGTAGTTAGAGTCTTGGCTAGAGTCCTGCAAATTTGATGATATCACACCATCACATTCCGATTCCATTTTGAAGTTGGGTCTACCACACGTCTATTATTAGGCCAGCATTTTGAGGGATACGTGGAGGCAATTATAACTCTTATATTAAGATCTAACTTAGATCGATAATAGATTCAGTGCAAAAACGTAGGCTAGGCGCCTACACGTTGAACACATACGATCATAATATATATGCGTACGTGCGTGCAGGCCAGGGACTTTTTTCCCCCACCGGTACCGGCGACCGTGCTTTCATGAAGACCAATCGGAACCGTTTCCCGACCCTGCGTCATGAATATTCATGAACAAATGCGAAATCTGCCTAGGCTTGGTTACAAAAAAAAAGACGCTGGCCGGGCATGGACACTTCTTTCAGGGGCGTATCCAGGGGGGGGGGGGCGCAACAGGCGCCCCCCCCCCTATTGGCCGTCGTAAAAAAAAAAAAAAACTAGCAAAAAAAAAAATCCTCATACCAATTGAAAATATTGTTCATTAACTCTTCCGGTGCCAGGCCAAATACCCCTCCAGTGCCAAGGGTTTTGTTGGGTTTGTAAATTTCGCGAAGAATAAGCTGTGTTTGATATTAGAAGGCTCATATCTCTTTCCCAATGCATCTTACAATGAAACTTTGTACACATGAAATATTGTATAGTTTATGGTCTTTACAATGGTGTTAGTCTTTATAAAATTTTCTGTTCATATATGTAGTAAAATATGCCGTATATGAAATCATTTTTTTCAATCAGGAAAATGGAGGGAAGCCTACTGTTTGAGAGCAAATTCACTGAAAGTTCTAAGAGATTAAAAAAAAGAAAGAAATATGACAATAATGGTCAATGTTTTACCTTTTTAATGATATATACATTGATGGGGTAAGATAGAAAATAGAGCGAAAATAATGCTATTTATGTATCAAATGCTATTCCCAATCAAAATTGTCGTCACTGAACAAGTGACTGGTAAGCATACACAAAGGAGGCGTGACCTGCTTTGCCTATGCCTTCCATAAAAGGCATGGCGCAAAATGAAAGGGCCAATCAGAGCATAACAATAGCGCCATAGACATGTAAGCTACAGCAGAGCATTGTTCACAAACTCCACTGCACTATGTGCGCTCAATCGTGCATTTTCTTTTGCGTAGTCTTCAATATGAGACCCTGTAACTATGTTTGTGTTTTGAAATAAAATACATGTACATGTATCGAGAAAATGAGAGTTCAAAAGGAAAGACGCATGTATAGAGAAATCTGAGTCACATATCTTGGATCAAAGTTTATGGGATATATGTGAGTATTTCCTACCTAAATAGCGAGTATACATTTGAGATATATCCAAAATAATGATGAAAAGAAATTGGCTTTGGGCGTTTTGAGGTATACTTGCAGTAGTTATCATTTCCCGTTGTGGCCCCCTTCCCTTTTGAGTGATATAAATCATGAATGAATGAATAGACTAAAAGGGTTGAAAACACATTAGGGTAGTTAATTTGCACATTAGTTATAATTTTAAATAAAGGCAGTTATGTACGTGTAAATAATGCTGCATGTTACTTTTGAAGAAAAAAAAAAGCATTTTGCATCGTGCATAACACGCTCGTGGCTTTTCTCAAAATCAAGTGATTCTTCGTCCACGTTCTGTAATAGGCTGGGATCAAACCGATAGCACAACATTGATCACAACAGTAAACAAAATTAAACTAAACAAATGAGAGAAACTGCCACGCTCTGATCCCCGATCTAATATAACCAGCAGTGAGCGAGTCCAGTTCTGAAGAAAAAATATTTTCTTTCAGGGTTGGGGAAAAAATTCAAATGCTGCTACACCCCCCCCCCCTTCCCACACACACACACAAACACACTTACACACCACCACTGCTCTCGAGTGTCAGATGGCGCAGCCCGGCGTAAATCCCGAACTCGTATACCCGGGAAGGAAATTCACGCCCTCTGGGAAAATATTGCTCCCCCCCCCCCTCCCCTTCTGTCAGCGAGACTCGAAGTAAAAGTAAAGTTGCTGGATTAGTATCGCGAAGGAAAAAATTCCATCGGAGAATAAAATTAAATTGCTCGTCCCTCTATCTCTCCACTATCTCTTTCTCAACTCTCTCTTCACCCTGTCCTTCACAGTCACTATGTCTATTTCTCTCATCTCTCTCTCTCTCTCTCTCTCTCTCACACACACAGACACACACACAAACACACACCCTTTCAATTTCTCTTGCGCTCTCGTGTGAATCGTTTGTTTTATGCTACGGATTTTTTTTATTGATTCGCGGAGAAAGATTCTTTGTAAGTGAAAAGTTCTAATGGTAGAAAACTGGCGTAGATAAACTATCATTACTTTTTATAATTAGATTATTTAGATGGTTATGTATATTTTGCTATACTAAGCACGACTTTATTAGGCAATTCTGCTTAGGTAAAAATAGTTTAGAAGAAAAATACAAATATTAGCCATCATGGTATTTCCTGCGATCATCGATCATTAGCCATTATCTATAGCAACATCGAAGGATTGAACTTTCTTTTCAGGAGTCTATAATCCCGCACTCTACCATCCCCCGTTCTTAGAAATTGGGGCACATGGATGGACCATTATCCAAAACACCGGATTAGGGTACATAGAGTTTCATCAGGACTCTATTCCCCACCCCCTCCTCCAGCTAATACCACCACCACTATTATTTGTGCACTATTATATAAACGCATTGATCTTATAATATAGAGCTTTAGATCATCTCCCCTCATCATCATGCTGGTCCCCACCGACCATGCACCCCTATCGCCCTCTCAATCTTCTCCTCTCACCAGGCTATCACTCTCTCGCTCATTCAACTTCTGTTGTGTTCTCGTGTTGAATCGTTTCTTGTTTGATTCTATTTTTTGTTTTGTTTGATTCTTATCAAAACCCATCTCCAATATTTCTCTTAAAAAATAATGAGAAATAAAGAAAAATAAAATAATATAAGAATATTAAGAATAAATTAAGAATAAATAAGAAACTATTGAATATTGAACTTAGCAATAATATTTGTTTTCGCGAGATAAGAGGGCGCGGGGAATATGTAAGTTAGAAGTATCAAGTAGAAAGTAAAAAAAGCATGCGGAGATAAATGAGCATTACTTTTCGTTAGATCAGATCATCCCATCATAATGTTTGCTCACCCCTGCTCTGTCACTCCATCCCTCTTACTCTCTCTTTCTCAACTCTCCATTCTCTCACATTCTCTATCTCCGATTTCGATGTCTATATTCTGGGCGGATTTACCAATTTGATCACGCAAAGAAAGAAATAATTAGAGGGAAAACAAATATATGAATAGGCAAGTATAAAAACCGAAAAAGAGAGAAAGAAAAATATAGGAAAGAAATACGGAAAAATACGAAGAGAGGATTAGAAAATGGGATGGGAAAACAGGGAAAACGTGAAGAAAGAACAAATTGAAATAATGAAGGAAGTAAACAAAGAAATAAAAAGAAATACACAAGAAACGATAGAAGTGAGAGGAAGAAACAATGCATAGTATAGAAAATGCATAGTATAGATTAATATATATATATATATATATATATATATATATATATAATGTATATATTTTATAAATAATCTCTGCAGCCCCCACCCTCTCTTTCTCTCAGTTCATGATGTCTCGCTCTCTCTCTCTCTCTTTCTGTTTTGTTTATTTCCCTCTCCGTCTCTCTCTCTCTGTCATTCTCTCTCTCATTTAACTCTTTTTGCGTTCTCTTGATGACCATTTTTTTTTTGCTTGATGATGAAGGAAGATGCTCTAGAGATATGCAATTTAACGAATAATATATTCCCCCATAACAACAGTGTGATTATTATATACAAATAATAGCAGTGGTGGCACGAGCAGGAGGGGGGGGGGGGGGGGGGGGGAGGGTTATAGAGTCCTGACGCAGATCCTGGTGCAAACAAAAGTCCTATGCCCTCTGCCAGTATTTGGATAATGGTGAATAGTCCACCAATGGGCCCCGATTTCTAAGAACATCCTGTCATAAATTGCTACATGGAGATCGCATAGAGTTAGGGGGTGGGGGTTATAGACCCCTGAGAAGAAAAGTTCTATCCCGTGGCGTGTTCGCATAGACAATGGCCAATAGTCGATGATCGCAACAAAATAATGCATGATGCATAGTATTTTGGTTTCTCTTGCAATCTATTTCTACCCAAGCAGAATAACCAAATAACGCGGTGCTTCATTAGTATAACATCATACAGACAACTATTGATACTCATCTAATGAAAAATAATGCTCCTTAAATATCAATTTTATTTACGCATTTTTAAAAAAATTTGTGATACTTCTCTCTTGCATTTTTCCGCCCCCCCCCCCTCTCTCTCTCACCTTGTAAGAACAAAATTATGGCTACGTTCAATATTCAGCAGTTTCTTAATTTCTTGAGGCCTAGTAAGTGTGAGACAGATCGTTGATAATTATGTTGAATATGGCGTGAATAAATTAAACATGGGTGGACAGAGGTTGAGGGATTCATAACTGATTCCCTTTACTTCATTTTAGCGTCTTTTTATTTTCAGAGAAATATTGGAGATGCATTTTTGATAAGAATCAAGCAAAACAAACATAGAATCAAACAAGAAACGATTCAACACGAGAACACAACAGAAGTTGAATGAGTGAGAGAGTGATAGCCTGCATGGTGAGAGGAGAAGATTGAGAGGGCGATAGGGGTGCATGGTCGGGTGGGGACCAGCATGATGATGAGGAGAGATGATCTAAAGCTCTATATTATAACAACATCAATGCGTTTATATAATATTGCACAAATAATAGTGGTGGTGGCATTAGCTGGAAGGGATGGGGAATAGAGTCCTGATGAAAGGAAAAGTCCTATAATTTTATGCAGATAATTATGTTGAATATGGCGTGAATAAATTAAAAATGAGTTGAGAGAGGTTAAGGGATGAAATCAGTTATGAAACTGATTCTCTTACTGCGTTTTAGCGTCTTTTTTATTTGCAGAGGAATATTGGAGATAGGTTTTGATAATCATCAAGCAAAACAAACGTACCTCAAAACATACGATTCAACACGAGAACGCAAAAGGAGTTGAGTGAGTGAGATGGATAAAGATAGAAAGAGAGAGAGATAGGGATTTGATGATTGCAAAGGACGGGGTGAGGAGAGGAGAATTGCGAAAAGAAGGAAAAGGAGGAGATATGAGGGCGGGAATAGTTTAGAGAGAGAGGTAATAAGAAAGTAATTGTGGTAAGATGGGTTATTGAAAGGGAGAGAGCGAGAGCGAGAGCGAGAGAAATAGAGATATGATGATTGCAAAGGACGAGACGAGGAGAAGAGAGTTGGGAACGAGAAAGAAAAAAAAGAGATATGAGGGCCAGAAAAGTTTAGAGAGGTAATGAGAAAGTAATAAAGGTAAGATTGAGATGGAGGGAGGGAGAGAGAACGATGGAGAGAGAGAGAGGAGAGAGAGGAGAGAGAGAGAGAGAGCGAGATGATGACGACTGTAAATGACGGGGCGAGGAGGAGAGAGATGGGATAGAGAAAGAGAGAGAAAGAGAAAGATATATATAATTATTGAGATGTGATGGCGGGAAGATTTTAGAACGAGAGGTAATGAGGAAATGAGAAAACGATAGATTGAAAGAGTGGAGGTAGGGTGGGGTAGGGGCCAGTAACTATGACGATGAGGATCTAGAGTTCTGCATTATATCGAATAATATATATTCCTATAACAACAGTTTGTTTATTATGCAAAGAATGAACCCAATTTTGATTTTACTGTTATATATTATTGTTCGATGTCAATATTATTTAGTTTGTATTGTTTTGCAATGACAATTAAGTTATCAGCTATCACTTTCTATGTTACATTTCCATGTAAACTCTCTCTCTTGCCATTCGCCTGTATAGAAATTATATTGTGTAGGTAGATCTTTTGGTAAATAAGATTACAACCGCTCTATTTTTTTTTATATTACTCTAATTGATGAACCGGGATTTTAACTGAAATGAAATATCCAAATAATAGCATAGTGGCACGAGCAGGAGGGGGGGGGGGGGGGGGTATAGAGTCCTGACGCAGATCCTGGTGCAAACAAAAGTCCTATGCCCTCTGCCAGTATTTTGGATAATGGTGAATAGTCCATCAATGGGCCCCGATTTCTAAGAACATCCTGTCATAAATTGCTACATGGAGATCGCATAGAGTTAGGGGGTGGGGGTTATAGACCCCTGAGAAGAAAAGTTCTATCCCATGGCGTGTTCCCATAGACAATGGCCAATAGTCGATGATCGCAACAAAATAATGCATGATGCATAGTATTTTGGTTTCTCTTGCAATCTATTTCTACCCAAGCAGAATAACCAAATAACGCGGTGCTTCATTAGTATAACATCATATAGACAACTAATGATACTAATCTAATGAAAAATAATGCTCCTTAAATATCAATTTTATTTACGCATGTTTTTTTAATTTGTGATACTTCTCTCTTGCATTTTCCGCCCCCCCCCCCCCTTAAAAATGAGTGGAAAGAGGTTAAGGGATTCATAACTTACTGCGCTTACTGCGCTTTAGCGTCTTTTTTATTTGGTGAAGAATATTGGAAATAGGTTTTGATAATCACCGAGCAAAACAAACGTACCTCAAAACAACATACGATTCAACACGAGAACGCAAACGGAGTTGAGTGAGTGAGATGGATAAAGATAGATAAAGAGAGATATAAATTTGATGATTGCAAAGGACGAGACAAAGAGAAGAGAATTGGGAAAGAGAGAAAAAAAAGGAGAGATGAGAGAGAGAAAAAAAGGAGAGATGAGGGCGAGAAAAGTTTACAGAGGTAAAGAGAAAGTGATAGTGGTAAGATGGGTTATTAAGAGGGAGGGGCGAGAGCGAGAGAAGGAGAGGGAGATTTGATGATTGCAAAGGACGAGACGAAGAAAGGAGAATTGGGAAAGAGAAAGAAAAAAAAGAGATATGAGGGCGAGAAAGGTTTAGAGAGGTAAAGAGAAATTGATAGTGGTAAGATTGATAGGAAGGGAGGGAGAGAGAGAACGAGAGAGAGAGAGAGAGATAGAGATATGATGATGACAACTGTAAATGACGGGGTGAGGAGGAGACACTTGGGATAGAAAATGAGAGAGAGGGAGATATATACATATATATATAATTATTGAGATGTAGGGCGGGAAGATTTTAGAAAGAGAGGTAATGAGAAAACGATAGATTGAAAGAGTGGAGGTAGGGTGGGGTAGGGGCATACAAACATACGATTCAACACGAGAACGCAAAAGGAGTTGAGTGAGTGAGGTGGATAAAGATAGAAAGAGAGGAAGATAGAGATTTGATTATTGCGAAGGACGGGGTGAGGAGAAGAGAGGTGCGAAAAAGAAGGAAAAGGAGAGAGATTTCAAAGTTTCGAAAGAGGGGTAATAAGAAAGCGATAGTGGTAAGACATAATAAAAGTAGAAGAATGAAAATATAAAGGCGATACAAAATAACAACTGAACAGAAAGCGAATGCAAACTTTATGGTATATACGAAATAATACAGAAGACATGTTTTTAACATTTTATAGATCTCCACAGACATACTGAGGGGTTATAGACAAACATGATAATAGTATGCAAAAAAAAATAAAAAATAATGACACACGCATCACGTAACGATTTTGTGAACAAGTTTCAATCACCCAAGTCATATGTATTGAGTGGAGGGAAAAGCCTTGACACGAGAATAATAACATTTAGACTCACGCTTCACCAGCTCTTTCAATCATGAATATTCATACTATGCTGGCGAATAAGCGAGCTGCATTTGGAGCGCTGTTCTGCCATTGGTCAACTCCGAGATCATTTTCCCGGGAGACTAACACAGGATGTCTGCCCATAGACATGCGTGTATTGCCATACACAACGTTTATAACACACATTCTATTGGGAAACCTTGACGATGCTTGCGGCATTATCCAAAAAAACCTCTTCAAAATACTGCCGAGAAAATATGATTTTACTCAAAAAGTGTTAATATAAACCCATATTTTCTTAATGGTTTATTGAATGCTTAATCTGTTATCAATACATCAATATGAAAAAATCTGAATATAAAGTTAGTTTTGTATAATTAAAATGGATGAAACAGAAAAAAGTTTATCGGGCAACTATACGTGCCATCGGCACTAAAGGGTTATGGGCAACTATACGTGCCTCCGGCACCGTAAGAGTTAAATAGGCTTCAAAATTGGTCACATATAGCACTATTTTGCATCTCAGCCCTTCTTCAGAAGCACAAATTTTCCAAAGACCCCTCCCCCATGACGGCGATCAATAATTCCTGGCGCCCCCCCCCCCCTATTGGTAAATCCTGGATACGCCACTGCTTCTTTCCTTCAGAACCCCAGACCCCAAATCATTACAGCCAATGATTTTACAAACATGGCGTTTGACCTCTGTCTTGACAGAATATCCCACTGTGAGGCAGTGAGAGAGATATTCTGTCCAAGAAAACCTTTTAAAAGAGGGAACACAATATAAAATTAATGGAAGTGAATAGCTTTGTCAATTTACTATACATGCATGTTAAACAAAACTTAATGTTAATTAAAGGATTCATACCTTTTTTAATACTGCACACTATTTGCAAGTACTGATTTCCTTAGCTAGAAATCTGCACATATGTTCACTTCTCTCTTGCCCCCTGGTAATCTGCACTATAGAGAGACCTGGAGTATCCTATTGTCATTTAAAAAAGGCAATATTCAAGGAAAAAGGGGGGGGGGTATAAACTATAAAGCAAGATTACTATTCTTAAAATGTACACAGTAATAGTATTCTAGAAATGTATCCATGGAACTAGAGTTACGATTTGTCTGAAATAAATCACATTCACATCTCTTTCTTAAATTATATTTCATACATATGGCAAAGTTACACTCATTTTCTGAAAGACTACCTACATTTTTAATACTACTATATATTTGACTAATAAGACAACTACACAAAGTTTTAAACCTTCCCAATAAAGATCTCAGCAAATGCAAATTCTACTTGTCAGCATTTTCCATCTACAGTTCTATATATGACTTCCTGATCCTCTGCTTCAGCTGCAGAAGAGACCAGTCTTGGGGTATGACTACAAGGATCTACCGACACAAGTGTCACGAAAGGTACTGGGGGTAGAAGTTGCTATGCCGGGTACAACAGGAGTAAACGCCTCCGAGTCCTCCATGGCCTTCGTAAACACAGATTGTTTTCCTGGAAAAAAAATAATGAGAAAAATAGTGAAAATATCTGCCACTTCATTACCGCAATAAAGAATTTATAGTTTCAAACTGATTTATTTCCACTCATCATTAAATATAAAATACACAAAAAGCAACATATTAACATGTACATAATAAACACATTAAAAAATCTACGAGACAAATACGGGGTTCACATTATCCCCCGGTCAGGTAACCGGGGGGATGGAGAGGGTTTTTTTTTTTAAAGACCGAGCGTCCACATATCCCCTGGTGTCTGGGGGACAAATCGAGGCTGAGTTGCGTAGTATAGTTGTGTAGGGCGCGCCCTAGTCCACTGCCTGGACTGCCTTCGTAGTGCGTATCACTGCAACGTCCATAATATTATACACGCAACTGCCGTCGCTGAGGGCGTTGTAGTGTAAGGCAAAATTTGGAACCCGAAGACAGTCCAGTCGATTTTGCCACTTTCCCCAAAAATCCTCGGGGAGATTTAAATACTCTCCGCCTTCGTCCTCTCCGCTGTGTCTGATTGGTTGAGTTGTTTGTCAATCAGCGATTATTGTTGAGCAATGCAAATCTCTCCCCCGAAAAATACCTTGATCGATCACACGGTGAATATTCTGAATTTAAGGCGCTAGTGATAATTTCCTTTCAGATTAAATCTGTAAAGTAAGTTATATTTCACTGACTTAGGAGAAATCTCTTCAAAATTGTTTAAGTTTCGTTACAAATCATAAAAACACTTTTGTGATAGGACAACGAGTCAATATGATAGAGGTTGTAAAGCAATAATGATAAAAAATAATTGAGACCGTATGACGCACGAACGAACACAGCTGATATTCTGCATGCGTGGGCAACCGCATATAATGCGTGCAGTGATCGCAGCTACTAAGTATTGCATTTATTACGTGTGTAATACATTCGCTACTTTCGTGTGACTTTTGCTTTCGTAAATTTCGCCCAGCTCGTCTAACCTCTTTAGCTCAGTAACAATTGTTTATATTGCATTTAAATCATTTTAGTCGAATTTTGCATTATGGCGACTGCCAGAAGTCGCTGTTTCACGGACAATGACATTCAGAAGGCTTTAGACCACGTTTCTTCGCTGCTCGGATTCAGTACTTTTAGGAATCAGCAAGTACATGCACTCACATCCCGATCTCTTCGTGAGTCTCCCTACAGTACACAGGTTTTGGAAAGAGCGTCATCTTTCAGGCGGCCCCATTATGCATGGATTTTCTCTGGAACCAGAATGACTATCATCCAGACATGTAAGTTAAAGAACAATGTTTTATTGAACAGTTGAAAGAGCCAGCCAGCTGCTGAGTCTGAGGCGTGAGAGTGAGAGCCTGAGACTGAGTCTTATATTTATACCCTTTCACGCTTAGTATATACTTTAAGCAAAACTTAACTAGTCAAGATTCTATTTAAAATAATATATTGTGAATTCTATACAACTTCTGCAAAACGAGAAGCAAAAATAAACAGGTATTTTCTTTGCCACGAGAATAGCGAGAGTAATAAGATTAAGAATTGAGATGGCGGTGCGATCGACAAGGTTTTTTTCCGATTTGTTTTTAATTGTTCATAAAAATATTGAAAGTTAACATGCATGCTATGTATATTAAAGCAATTTCTACCCAATTTTGTATTTATGAACTCATCTATTACAAATTTCAGTGAAAAGTCAAAGCTAAATCTTCATGACTATGTCGGTGCGTACATAGACCAAGGCATATTGAAAAACGAAACATCCTACTTCTACAAATTTGAGTCCTGGTATAAATCTGGGTTTTCCATTGTCTGTTTCAGTTCACCGAGAGCTGTGGCCATAGTGGTTATGCCACTCAAGTCATTAATAGCGGACCAGCTGAGCAGAGCCAGGGAACTCCAGATCACTTACAGATGGGCTACGTGAAGGCATAACTTCAGGGAAGTACATGTACTCACTACTCTTTGCAAGTCCAGAGAGTCTACTAGGAGAGGATGGAAAAGAGCTCTTCCACATCACTACCCTGACAGACCATCTCTGTGGATTTTTCATTGATGAGAGTCATTGTGTTTCAAAGTGGTAAGTGTACATGCATGCATAAAACATGTCAACTTTAGGACAAATTCATATCACCTTAAAGCTGATTTCAAACAAAAGAGTAAAAGTACAACGTTCAAGCACAGATCAAACGATGAGATAGTTTTGGTTAAGCGAAGAAGTGTTATAGTTTGGTAATACAGTTTCCAAAGTATTTCTGAATAACTTTTAAGCTGTGAACCGAAGTTACATGAATAATTTGATGATTAAACTATAGCCTAGGTATGCGAAATGTATTCATATATTTATTAAGTTTTGGTTTTATTGGTTGCAATTGTCTTTTTCAAATTCAATGGACATTTTTTTTTTTCTTGCTCCCAAAGTCCAAATAATTATTCTAACTCTGTGGATATTTTAAAAAGGTTGTCTTGCTGGATGGCTATCATTTTAAATATGTTATTAGCGAGTTCATATTGCTGAGATGTTACGTAGGGCTGTTTGTAGAGAAGCTCCATTTTCATCACATTTGAATCATGTTCATGTATTTTGAAAACTAAATTACTTTATACATGACTCTTCTGATTTTGTTTCTTTCTCTTTCTTTTTCCCTTAAAGGGGTAATTCGTCTGGCGATACCACGGCCTCTTGGCCTCCGCAACTTTGTTGTTGTGAGCGAGTCACCAGAAAGGAAAAACATCAAACATGTTGTGTTAAGGTCACGTACAAGAGATTTTGACTCTATGTTCAAGTGGCTTATGAATGACCTACGAGACAAAGGGTGTGACTGCCAGAGGGTGATCATCTACTACTAGGTAGTGAGCGAACAATATTCATCATTTTTGGCAAACATTCCACATACCCACCAACAGTTTGTGAACATGTTTCATACCAACACAGAACCAAATGTTCAAGATGACATCATTCAGAGCTTTGGAGACGAAAATGGAACCATACGAGTTCTGATCGCGACAATCGCATATGGCATATCAGGTATGGTCAATATTGTGTAGAATTCTAGAGCGATCACCATCAAAGACAGACACAGGAACTGCGAGGGATAGGGATGATTCATAGGGAATATTCATGTAATTCGGGCTACCCGACGAGATGGCAATGACGTCAGATTACATTAAGGCTCGATGGCAGTGGCAAAATCGTCTGGACGTTTTTTTCGGGTGACGCGATTTGTGGGGATATCGCGTTGAGTGGGCTGCAGCCACAGAACCCTAAGTTCTGTGGCTACAGCGCAATCAGCGGGTGTCGCGTTCAGTGAGAGTTGCGGTTGACAAAAAACGGCCAGAATCTGGACTAGGCGCGCCCTGGTGATCCGTAGCGCGCGAGATCATGATATTTGTAAATAAACGATATGCCTGTTCTTTATAGTGAAGTGGGAATATTTCGTTGTTCTTGATCAAATTTGATTGAAATGTCTGATACGAAGATGAATGAAATTGCATTTTTCACCAATTACATTTCATTTCTTGGCTTCATGATCGCGCAAATTGGTCGCAGATTTCAGCAAAGACAGATACAACTTTTACAGCTTCGAAGGCTCTGTGTACAGCGCTTGATGGCTTGGCTGATGCCTATGGCGACATGAGCCGCTGCTTTTCTCGGGCCGTCGAGCATTGATTTATACTGGAAGTTGCCCATAAGCCCAGCACAACTTTCGTCTCCTCATTGCTCCGTTACTGTCCTTTCTCCTCCTCTTCTGGGCCCTGATACTCGGTTTTCAATGTTGCTTTTGGCATGGTGATAACTGCTCAATAATCTATAAAAATAAGAGTATCCTCCAGAAACTTCAGTCGAAAACCTCAAACTCTGTTAATTCAACAAATTGAAAAACGATGTTAGGCTTGCACTGCAGCCCACGTGCTCGTTCGAATATGAATGTTTACATTTGGAGCTGTGCTTCGACACATGCACAGAGGAAGCAGTTATTCGTCACAACATTTCACGCATGCGCACTTATGATAAAAACAGCTGTGTGATATCGGATTACGAGCCAAGGTCACCCTTCCTTCCAAAAAACCCGGGGGATATTTGGGGGAGATGGAGGAAAGTCCCAGAGAGCGTTCAGATTGCGCGTTTTCCGGTGGATGTCCCGCTTAATCGGGACATTCCCAGGGGGATAGTCAAAAACCGGGGGACAATCTGAACGCAGTAATAAACATAGGGTATGAGAGCGAGGGAATGAACTAAAAAAAGAAATGAACCTTATACTATAGTTCATCCTTGATAATGATATCAATTATATTTTAAGGGAAGAGGTTAGAGGTGAAAGATAGTCAGTGACAAGAAAAGAAGAATTCCATACATGTACTTCATGCATGCATTCACATGTGATTTGTAAAGTAAATATTATGAAACATTTCATGTCTTAGCAATAAGAGCCTTACCATATAAAATCTCCTTCTGAAGTCTGATGTTCAGTGTGGTGAGCTCATCAACCTTTTCACGTAGTCGACTATTTTCCTTAGTATTTAGTTTGAGTTTATTTTGAAGAGCCACTAACTCTTCTTTGTTTCCCTGAACTCCTTGGTCCTTGGTCTTCACAGCCCCAGATTTCGGGGCCCGGGGGATGACTTTACTTGCAGTCGAGCACATTACAGGTTACACAAGGGATTTCTTTTCAGATATCATTTTGGTAAGGATAGAGTCTATTTCTTTGTTTTTGGACTTTTCCTGCTGTTTTGCCTGGTTTATTTACTGCAATAAATCATATATACCTACCTATTATGCCAGTAGTCTTGACTACGGGACCCCTTCGAGAATTTAACACAAATGAGTCACAATATTGTGCGCACCCCCCGTAATCCTATTGTCCCATTCGCCACTCACGCGCGTCAACACGCCACGGCCATCTTCCTCTTTCTTGCTCGCCCCCGACGAGTTAGGATGTCTAGTCACAGCGCTCCTGAAATCAGGTCTTTTTAGTATCTTTTAGGCGCGCTTTTTCGCATCTTTTAACCACTTTTTAGGTACCTATATTCTCTTAGATTATAGTACTTTGTGTTTTAGTAGTCACTCTTGCCGATTGCAAGGGATTTTTGATTCCTTTTCTTGGCATTTATTTTTCGCTTTCACGGTCAGCCCCACGTAGATATTTCTGTGTGTTTGCGGGTGTTTCCGTTTGTCACCGAGCCTTTGGGTTCGGTGTTTGTTCTTACGGTTTTTGGCTGTGAAAATTGTTTGTGCGTATCTCCCAAATAAACTTTAGTTTTATTTACTGCATTCAGTTAAAGTATTTCTTATTTTGAAAAGTATACTTTATTGTCTGTTTTATTGCAGTGTTATGAATTCGGAAGAAGAAGCAGGTCACGGAGACATGCTTCTTCCGAAGAGTCGTCTAGCAAGACGACTCGGTCTTCCAGAACTCTCCCGAGTACTTCGGTACATGGGGGAGGGAGGAGGGCTACGGGTAAGTTGCCTAGTGGTGTTTCCCTGCAGAGTTTGCCAGTCTCGGAGCTTGCGGCTTCGGGGCGGGTGGCGTTAACTGATTCTGGATTGTCAACTCCGAGGCCCGTGGCTTCGGGGTGGGTGGCGTCAGATTCTAGTGGTTTGGATATCTCGAATCCAATCCCCCGGTCGTCAAGACCAGAAGGGGGGGGGGGGGCGGTTGTTTCCCGCACGGTAGCGTTCACTCGCTTAAATCCGTTAGGGGAGACGCGCCCCACTACTGCAGGGCAGCCCACGGGCTTAGTCCATGTTGGTCTGGGTTCACAAACCCTAGCCCCCCGGCCGATGCCATATGGGGGAACGAGTACTTCACGGGCTGTCTACATTGCCAGCTGACGGGAATGCTCGAGCTAACAATTATGGACGCTCTTTGGAGCAACAGGTGTTTTCACCTGAGTGCGTGACTACTAGTGCTCTCCTATTGCCGCTCCCTAGCGGTTCAATAGCGGGTTCACACGCCTTTAGGAGTCAACGGGCACATACCGAGTCATCTCGGTCTGCCCCCGCACTGGGTGCTTTTAGCTCCCAACCCATGGCTATCGCATCTTCTTGCTCAGCCAATATGGGTAATTTGTGCGAGACTTTGGGTTCATACCCTCAGCGCACTACTCCCTTTGAGGGAGGTGAGCGTCCCTCCGCGGAGGGTTCGGTTCGTGTTTCCGAAGCGGCTTCGGGGATCTGAACGAATCCGAATAAGCGCTCTAAGAAAAGGGTTTCGGCTACGACTCTTGTCGAGCCAGCCAAGAAGAAGGCCAAGAAAAAGGCAAAAAGGGGCAAGGCTTTGCCGGCCTCTTGCCCGTCTGGCCTGGCTAACCCGGCTAGCTCCTCAAGCTGATATGTTCAGCATGATGCGGGCTTTCGCTCAGAATCAGGGTTGGCCCCTTGTACCGGGTACTTCAACCCTTGCTTCTGTCCCTATTCAGGGGTCTGACTTTGAGACTAATCAGCCTTTTGTGATTGAGTCGTCTTTGTCTGAGTCGGGTTCGCATGTGCCTCCTATTCCCGCGGCCCTCGGGGCGCCGCCGGGCGAGGAGACTTTTGCTGAACCATGGGAGGCTCAGCCTGCTGCGTCCTTTGTTAGCGGTCCTTTGTCTCATTCCACTCGGGTGGAACCAGACTTAGAGGCGGCCTCTCAAGCTTCGGTTTCTGAATCGCTTGGGCAGGCGGAGCCTCAATCGCTCGCCCTGTGTGGGGTGGAAGCGATTGCTTTGTTGTCTAAATATCTCCCTGAATTTCAGTCAGCCCGCGCGCAGGGTTCGACTTCGCGTTGGTTCAGGCAGCAGGATTCCTCCGTGGGTATTTCTCTCGAGGAGGATTTCAAGCTGGAGTATGACCGCATTGAGGCTGCGCTGTTGGTTAAGCGCCCTGTTTCGGTTAAGGGTAAGGCCTTTGCCTTCGGTTCTCAGGATCAAGACAGCTTTTTCAAAGCTAAGACTCTTTCTCCGGAGATTTTAGAGGTTGGTCGTCGCTTGCGGGCGACTAATCCACTAACCTCCGTTCCTTATAAGACGGAGGATAAGCTTTGGTTTAATGTTGAAAACCAGGTTAGGGCAGGTATGCGTTTGGCGGCTTTTCAAGGGTTTCTCTCCGACCTTAGGTCCAGGGCGGAGGAGTTGAACGTTACTGATGGTGACAAGCTGGTTATTGATGACTTACTGCATACTCTTTTTTGTTTGCAGTGGTCGCAGCTTTCCACTGCAGCTGCTTCGGTTACGTTCCGTCGCAGGACCCTGGCTCTTTCGGCACTGGGTGTTAGAGAGTCGGGCATTGCTCAACTTCTCCGAGATGTCCCGTCTCGGGGTCCTTCGCTTTTCGGTGGTAAATTCGCTACGGTTTTTCAGAGAGAGATCAATGCGCGAAAGCAGATCTCGGATATGACTAAGCAGTTTCACACTCACTCTAAGTCGACGCGGGCCCCTGTCCGGCGGAGGCCTGCTGGTCCCGCTTCGGGTCAACACAGTCGTGTGTCTGGGGTCCCGCCTTCTGAGCCGCAGCCAGCTCCTTCTCGCGGGAGAGGGGGTCGTGGCAGGGGCTATTCGAGAGGTTCTCGTGGTAAGGCGACGGCTTCGCATAAGGCCAAGCCTAGGTTTTGATGTTCTTCCCCGAGCGTTTGTTCTTCCAGTCATAGTAGGTGGCCGACTTCATTCTTTTCTCCCCGCTTGGGAGGCCATCTCCGGGGACGCGTTTGTTCTCTCCGTCGTGCGAGACGGATTCTTCATAGATCTTTCCGCTTCGCTCCCCGGAGGGGCTATAAGAATTCGGTCACCTCCCATGTCTGCCCTGGCTCGATCTCATGCTTCAAAGGAGATCGAGTCTCTGTTGGAAAAGAGGGCTATAGAAAGGGTAAGAGACAGGCCGTCTCTTTCCCTTTCTCCAATTTTTGTTATTCCCAAGCGCTCGGGAAAACTTCGTTTGATACTGAACCTGAAAAGAATAAACAAATTCATTCCTCCAGTACATTTTCGGATGGAGACTCTCGCCTCCATTCTTCCGTTGATCAAGAGGAAGGACTACGCGGTCTTGATAGATCTCAAGGACGCGTATTTTCACATTTCCATTCATCGCGCTTCGCGCGATCTTCTGGGGTTCTCCTTCCTCTCAGAGACTTATCGTTTTCGCGCTCTTCCCTTCGGGCTGCGCCCGGCCCCTCGGGTTTATACTCAAGTTGTAGCTGCTGGCGGCCTCTCTGAGGCGACGCGGCCTTCGGCTATTTTGTTACTTGGACGATTGGCTTCTTCTTGCGGGGTCGCGCGATCGTTTGGTAGACGAGACTCGTTTGCTCGTCACTCTTACTCAAGACTTAGGTTTCCTAATAAATTGGGAAAAGTCAGAGTTAGTTCCTACTCGCAGCCCAGTTTTTCTGGGAGCGGTGTTAGACATACGGAATCAGTTGGCTCGGCCCAGTCGAGACAGGATTCTCACCATTGTCTCTGCGGCTCGCAAGCTCTTGCTGGCCAGAAGGGTCAAGGCCAGACAGTGGCTTCAGTTTCTAGGTTATCTAGCCAGTCTAGTCGATGTTCTAGAGGACTGCCGGCTCCTCATGAGACCTTTTCAGAGACATCTCCTCAGGTTTTTCAAGCCGGGAAAGGACTCTCTTTTGGTCTGGATTCCAGTACCAGTAAGGATCAAGTCTCTTCTCTCTTTTTGGACGAGCGAGGAGTTTCTCGCGCTAGGCAGGTCCTTCAGTACCCCTCTCCCTTCGATCTCGGTTTCGACGGACGCCTCTCGGTTGGGGTGGGGAGGACACTGCAACGGCAGCACGGTTGCGGGGGATTGGTCTCATCTTGGGACTCTTCCCCATATCAATGTCCTGGAGTTTATGGCAGTTCTGTTGACCCTGCTCCATTTCAGAAGTCGACTTCTCAGTCGTTCGGTTCTGATCCTCACGGACAATGTCACTGTGGCGGCATATATCAATCGGCAGGGAGGCACTCGTTCGGCTGCCCTAAATGCCCTAGCAGCTCAGCTGTGGAGGTGGTGTCGTCGCATGGCGATCACACCCGTGGCCTCTTTCATCCCCGGTCGGGAAAACCTCATTGCGGATTTTCTGTCTCGGGGCAGGTGTCTTCCCTCAGAATGGATGCTCCATCCGGAGGTCTTTTGCCGCATTCGCAGTAGTCTAGTTCTGGACTCTCTTTACGGAATTCTTTTTTCGACGACTATACGTATTATGCCGAGTGATTGGCGCGATCCGGAAACCTGATGGCCCGAGCAAAAGAGAGTCCAGTGAAATTGCTCCACGCTGACGTCAGGGGTCCAAAGTTCACTAGCGCTTTAGCATGGGGAGGTGCGGCCAATTTTAATTGCTCTCCCTGAAAAATCTCAGGGAAAGTCGTCAGCGTGGAGCAATTGCACTGGACTCTTTTTTGCGGGGGCCAACAGGTTCTCGCCATCATTCGGCTTATCGCGTATAGTCGGCGAATAAAAAAATCAATAAAAAGAGTCCAGAACTAGACTACATTCGCAGTTGCCTAGGTCCACTGGAAGTGGATCTATTTGCGTCGGTGCTAAACCACCAGCTGCCGAGGTATTGCTCCCGTGTTCGCGATCAGGGAGCATGGGCTCTCGATGCTTTCTCCCTCAGCTGGGAGAACCTTCAAGGATTCGCCTTTCCTCCCTTCCAACTGATTCCGCGAGTCTTGCGGAAAATCAGGGAAGATCGGGCTCGGGTGATTGTGATAGCTCCCTTTTGGCCCAGGAGGGATAGGTTTCCGGAGCTAATGATCCTCCTAAGGGCTCAACCGTTCCTTCTCCCGCTAAGAGCGGATCTGGTGTTGCAGCCCCTCTCGGGGATTATTCACCACAGTCCGGATTCCCTTCATTTGACTGCTTGGCCCCTGTCAGGGAATCTGCAGGACAGTCGGGTCTTTCTGATAGAGCCGCGGACTTTTTAATGTCCAGTCGTAGGGTTTCTACTAGGGAAATTTACAATTCCCGTCTCTCGGTCTTTTTCCTTTGGTGTAAAGAGAGAAATCAAACCCCTTCTAAGGCTCCTATTGGTTCAATTGCGGATTTCTTAATCTCGTTATTTGACAAAGGGAGATCTATCTCTACTATCCGAGGCTACCGTTCGGCGATCGGGGCCATTCATTCGGGTTTCTCAGATGGTTCGGGGATTTCCAATTCCCCGCTGTTAAGTGGTTTGATTCGGTCGTTCTTTCTGAAACGACCTCCTTGTTCTAGGTTAGTGCCGTCTTGGAGTCTGCCTAAGGTCCTGGAGGCCTTGGCGAAACCTACTTTCGGACCGTTAGGTGAAGCTTTGCTTCATCATCTTACGGTTAAGACGCTCTTTTTGGTAGCTATTGCCTCTGGGCAGAGGCGCAGTACTCTTCATGCTCTCTGCCTTACTCCTGGTCATGTTCGCTGGGAGAGAAAAGGCGTTAGATTGATTCCCAAGGCTTCTTTTATTGCCAAGAATCAGACAGCTGCCTCTGGCCCTGTTGAGATTTTTCTTTGTCCGCTTTCTGGGTTTTCGTCAGTGCGCGACGACAAAGTTTGGTGTCCTGTCAGGGCTCTCAAATGGTATATTGATAAGACTAAGTCTTATCGTAAGGATGATCAGTTGTTCCTGATCAGTAGAGAGCCTTTTTCTCCTGCTTCTCTTGATTCCATTTCTAGATGGATCGTCGAGGCTATTAGGGCTGCTGGCACAGAGGCTCTTTTATCCGACAGTAAGCCTCGTGCTCACTCGTAGTGTCAGCACTTCTTGGGCTCTGTTTCAAGGTGTGGCGCTTGATGATATTCTGAAGGCTGCTTATTGGCGTTAGCCTAATTCCTTCATTTCTTGCTACCTTAGGGATGTTCCCGCAGGTGAGGCTATGTTTGCGTCAGCCACCTTGAAGGCCGCTTTGTAATCTTCGGTGTAATCCTATTCCCTTCTGCTTGAAACATGCCTCCCGGTCTTTGAGTTGGCGCTGGTCTGGCATAATAGGTAGGTATATATGATTTATTGCAGTAAATTTGTAAAATCAGTACTGATTTTCTTATTTACTATATAAATCTATATACCTACCTATGACCCTCCCTCCTTCTCCTTACCTTGCAAGCAACATGTTTCTAATTTGTAAACAAATCTTTCGGCATATTACTCCCAGTGTTAAAGATCGTATGCTCGATCTGTAATGAAAAACACAAGTCAGAAAAAATTGGAACCAGCGGGATTCGAACCTGTCATCTACTGCTTGCCGGGCAGCGACTTAACCACCAGGCTATTCTGGTTCACGGCCAAGTCACGTCGAACTAGAATCAAATACCCAAGATCCTCTTCTTTCTGACTCATTAATATTCAAACGGTCCGCCGTAGACAATGGTTAGTAAACGAAGAAGGCTTGACTGGGGAGGAATTTTAATTTGTAAACAAATCTTTCGGCATATTACTCCCAGTGTTAAAGATCGCATGCTCGATCTGTAATGAAAAACACAAGTCAGAAAAAATTGGAACCAGCGGGATTCGAACCTGTCATCTACTGCTTGCCGGGCAGCGACTTAACCACCAGGCTATTCTGGTTCACGGCCAAGTCACGACGAACTAGAATCAAATACCCAAGATCCTCTTCTTTCTGACTCATTAATATTCAAACGGTCCGCCGTAGACAATGGTTAGTAAACGAAGAAGGCTTGACTGGGGAGGAATTTTAATTTGTAAACAAATCTTTCGGCATATCGTCGCGGATTTTACGAACCGGCACACAATGGAAGACGGTGCGGAAACTGTTTTCGAGATAATCGCATTTTAAGTTTTCAGCAATTTTAAGCCTCAAGTTTCGTATGTTACTGTGCTCGGATACTTTAAAAAAATTACATGTGATGAGTACAAATTCCATATTTTCAGGATATATTGCTAATTTCACAAATAACTCATTATTTCTATGAAATATCCACCCTTGAAAAAGAGTGCCAGTTCGTGAAATCCATCTATTTTCTGAACGCGCATTTGTTGTGTACTGTACGCAGATTTCACGAACCGGCACAAATAAAGAGTGCCAGTTCGTGAAAGCCATTTCGCTAATGCGCGCACAATGCGCGCATAGTATTCTACGTGTTAACGAACCGGCACTCTATCATGTCTTCCAATTTATGATGTGTAATATTATCATGAAGCTGTTGCTACAAGATCTTTTATTTCGGGGGGGGGGGGGGGGCAAAATTTACAGACAAAATAATTATAATTGCTACCAACTCTATTTTCATGGGATTTATGTATCGAAGTTCCTCTTGATTCAGGGACAAAGGGGACATCGTTTTCGCTTTGTATAAATATTAAATTTTCCCCTTCTTTCCTTCCTCTTTCTCTGTTTTTCTCATTTTTATTTCATTTTAATAGTAGGCCAAATTAAGACAGACCATTCACTTTTTAGGTAAACAAAGCATTACATTCTCAAATCATCAAGAACTTTACTTTTCATTCTTGTCATGCCATCTTCTCTCCAGCTTTAATCATATTTTCTGCAAAGATCACATTTCTCTCTCTCTCTCTGCCCCCCCCCCCCCCGAGTTCCATTCTTCTCCCTCTCTCTCTCTCTCTCACTCTCTCTCTCTCTCGCCTTCCTCTATCTTTCTCTCATCTTACAGAATAACCCATTGTCTATTTTCACAATTGGGTCTTTTGCTCCTTTTGGTTTTTTTTCCTGGCACATGACCCTTTTATATGAGATTGTCTTAGATAGTCAACATACTAATTTCCAATTCCTTTTTTTTTCCAAACGCCTTATTAGTCAATTGACAATCAGGAAAATTAATTTAACAAGTTTATTTACACTTATTTCCACATCAACTGCATAACAAATTAATTAAACTTTAGAAAAGAAAAATAATTCACTTCTCAATCAATTAGAGCAACGTTTAAGATGCCTTCAAAATTCACCTGTGATAAATTCATTACAGAAAAGTTTGAGATCCAATAAATACAAATAATGATTCCACAATGCAAATAGAAAAAAAAAATGTTATTAGTTATAAATACAATAATTCTATTTTTGAAAATTCATCAATAAAAGTGTGAATTCATTCAGGTAGTTTTAAAATCACTTGATTCAAAATGTCATGCATAATAGGCAAGAATGAAGCATGTTAAGTGCATAAATATCCATATCAAATTGAATCCACATTGAAATTCATAATATTCGATTACGACTACAACTGATTGGAATGCAATTTCATAAGCTTTAGCGACAATAATTCAGTATACCAATATTATGTTTAACCTAATGTAAATTCACCCAAAGTTTAGGGGGAGGATATCCAAATACCTTTAGACCTTTGATAGAATTCTGAAACTGATTATATACAATTTTATTGCTCACTCACACGGCAGATTATCACAATTTTTGATAAATCGTATTAAACTACAAAGTTGCTTTAAGGTTTTAAGATTTTTTTAAAGTTGTATTTTGAAAATAAATATGGAAATGTATCTGAATACACTTTTGTCTGTCAGAATATTTTGTTCCCATAACTACCAGCCTTAAATGTATGATTCCAATTTCAAGGTAACAATATTAAAAACATCGATAAGCAATAACGACATGACCAGAATTTTACGAAGATTTGTCGCACAGCTGTATCCCCCCCCCCCCCCCCACGTGCAATGGTGTAAGTGGGAAACATGAAAGTATTCATTGTGCTACCACTGACCAACGGTTTCCTAATAGGAAGTATTCACAAAGCCCCACTGATAAAGGCCTTTAACACATAACATGTCACAGAAAGCGTCAGCATACATCTTGAAAAACAATCAGGAATTCCTGAAAAATCAGGAAAACATACATCCCTGCACAGGATTATTTTCATCAACTTGCGCACCTGCAAATGTGCATTGAAACCTGCAGATCTGGACAGAGAAGAAAGAATACAATAGCCTCGGATGAAAACTTTGCTTCACAATCAACTCGGAGGAGAGCATCAAAATGTAAGTGGACTAGAACTCCACGAGTACACAGGCATCCTCAGAGGGAATATTTCATTGTAGTGATGTGCAACCAACCCCATAAGTGGTACAAGCTATACCTGGATAAAACAGAATAGTTTTAATATTACCTCATTACTGTCCTGTTCACCATCAAATAATAAATTCTGTAAATATAAATATGAAGTAATTCTGAGGGAATAATTGTGATTGTTTATTTCATATTTTCTCTAAAACTTGGCTTTTCTCATTGTAATATTGATATTGTTATTTATTCTATAGATGTAACTTAAGCATTTAAGAAATTTCTTAGCTTCTGTAATACAAAGGTCATAAAGAAAACTAATTATTACGATTGTTGAATTTAATTATATGAATGTGCAAAATTGCAGCATTAGTGTGCAAAGGGTTAAAGGAAAGACTCGTTAATTAAGCGTCTCATTCATGGGGCAAATTTTCGTAGAACTCTACAAGTTCTCTCTGCATGATTAGGGGATAGTTCCCTGAGCACAAACTTAACAGATCTTCATATTTCCCCGAAGCAAGCCTTGGTCTGGAAGAATACAAGACAGCCGGGGTACCAATATCAGCACAGGATACACTATCACTCTTGGCTGAACGAAGATTTCGAGAATTACCCATTGTCAGAATACTGAGTTCGTCTTGAGTGTGGGAATGCTTGAAAGCAATGGTGCTATCCTGACCCTTATCTACGCGGACCTGTTTAATCTTTGTCCAATCGATGATTGTGCCATCGTCTGCCTCCTTGTTTCTGAGGACACCAAGCGACTGACCATACGATTTCCAGTCACGGATTTCATGTGTTTGCACATGGTGCACGGCATAAGGCTTTGAGTGCCTTGCATCTTCAATGATGCTTGCCACTTGGCATGGGTGGTAGATGTTCTCTCGGCTTGAAATCCTTTTCTCTATAGCTGAGTGCATGCTATCCCCCTCTGACTGGCCATGGCTAGTCTCAAAGTAATGGACAGTGATTGTGCGGATGTTCTTTGATTTACTGAGAAAGAACTTAAACATGGCAGGCAACACAGAATTTTTGTTCTGCCCTACGCACCCATCACAGTAGAAATCGACAGAGACTTTGTTTCCCCATCAAGCTTCTCTAAATAATGTAGAAGATACGAGGATACCTCGCAAGATCCACGTCGTGTTAAGGTTTCGTTAGACAGATAACAAAAGCCTTCATGTGAAGCGAGATCATATATGGTGAAATTATAACACGCCAGCCGGCGCTTATAGAAGATCTCCCACGATTGGACTTCGGGAGATATATATTCTGTTGGAGGTCAAATACGGAGGCATTATGTGTTGGATCTACCTCCGCACGTTTCTTTGACTCCTGTTTCAGAGTCCTCACCTTACCAATTTCTTCCCGGTGTTTCATGTATTTTTGGTGCAATTTTCTTTTATCTCCTTCATTTGCCTGGAGATAAGTCTCACAAAGCCCACATTTGTCTTTCTTGGGACGATGGATCTTGATATTCTCTTCTCTCATTACTTTCTTGTATAGGGAGAAGGAGCCACCCCCAGGAGATTCTTTTTTGTACATTCTGTACATCCTACTTCTTGTTAATTCGTGTGACACATAAGTGCACTTCGAAGTCTTTCTGCAATAATGCGACTCCACTCTGGGAAATCGCCTGAGGTGCTCGAAGATTTTGCGCCTCTTGTAGTGTTGGGGTTTTTGTACACCCCCTCTTTTTTCCCCTTCTAGCACACCCGACTGCCTGTTTTTCTTGGAGAGGACAGTTCTCACCTGACGATATGCAATTCCAAGGGCATAAAGGAATGTCTTTCGGCAGACCTCTATAACTGTTCCTGGGATAGTAGGATTTGGCAAAGTGTACTTTTTTTTACTACGTCTTGCTTGTCCTGTCTGGTGTACATGCCGCGCAATGTATTCTCTTTGCAGTTTGAGATTTGCCATTCCATAGAATTCTTCTCTAATGCATTTCAAAGCAGCATTGTTAAACAGTGCACAAGCTTTCTTATGGCTACACTTGATGCCTGCACATTTTTCCTTTTCAACATTTTGCCTACCTTCTACATATTTATTAGATTTTTCAGAGTAATAAGATAACCCCCTGTTTCGATTGTATTTTACAGCCAGGTTTCTTGTCTTGGGACGGTGTGGAACTGGATTGTTGTCTTCATCGAACAAAGGCATAGTGTCATCCCCTACTGATTCATCTATGACGAAATCTTCTGGGTTCTCATCATCTGGCTCCCGCCGTTGAAAAGCTTGCATGCCCCTTTGTAACTCTACATATAACAATGAAAACAAAAATGGAAAAAGCTACATGAAGGACAGAAACTGCAAGCAAATTTTTATGCCATGAAAAAGACCCAAGAGATAAGAACCTTCAATACTCTATACTTTTAATTACAGATGGATAATTAATTTTTTGGCTACTGGGGATTCCATAATTCAGTAGTCAGTGGGTTAAAAAACAAGCAAGTCATGCTAAAGAATACTTTTATGAGGAAATTTACCCCCTTCTGATTCAGAGCTAGTGGACATTTCTTCCTCCTCCTCCTCCGACTCTTCTGACTTGTCATCATCAGTTCTCGTTGATGTGGCATCTGGAAGACAATGATAATCAAAAAGAACAAAAAGGTTAGATTACATACAGTGTAATATAAATCCAACCCGCTGCACCTTTGTTTCATCCATATTCTAACATAGAAATTATTTTTCCAAGTGTTAGGCTTCGGAAGTGGATATACATGTAAATGTAAGGTTCAGTTAACAGCAGAAACAGCAATGTGAATATCCCCCGCCCCCCCCCCCCTTTAAAATCAAAGACTGATAGGAATAAAAAGTACATTTACAATGAAGTTCTTCTAAAATGGTATCATACTGAAAGAGCCCTGATAGCAGAAAGTGGTAAAAATTGCGTGATATTTACGTCGTGGTTTTCGTCTTTTTTACGTCCTGTAATTACGTCAATAAGACGACAACTTGCACCAACGCAAGACGTCAAGAGGACGTCTTATTTTGACGTCATCTGTACACTGCAAAAACTGAAGTGCTGAGCACTTTTTGAGGGCATGCATAGGGACTGCACTCAGAGTGCTATTGAATGCACACAGCGTGCTATTTCAGCACTTTCATGGGAGCTGGACCGGCTCCTTAAACTGCTAAGCATTCATTAAAAAATGATTTGGGCGAGCTTCGAACCAGGGTCCGCTGATCGAGAATTGCTGGCAATACCGCTAGACTAACTCACATTGTACGATTTAGAGCAGATCATATTGTTACATAGTGAATTTACGACACCACATAGTTCATGTTATCTACTTGACTACCATTACTAAACAGGATAGCAAGAAACATTTGTTAGTCCATCGGTAACGTCAGCGCCTCTCAATCAGCGGAACCTGGTTCGAGGCTCGCCACGCTCACATTTTTTTTTGCTGGTAAATTAGCACACTACAAGTGCTATAAACAGCATTTCAGATGCAGTCACTATACATGCCCCTAAAATTAGCACTTTCTTACAGTTTTTACAATGTACAAGACGTAGAGATGACGTCAGAATAAGACGTCCTCTTGACGTCTTGCGTTCGTGCGAGTTGTCGTCTTATTGTCGTAATTACAGGACGTAAAAAAGACGAAAACCACGACGTAAATATCACGTCATTTTTAACACTTTCTGCTATTAGGGAAAAGGAATGAAGACGTAGAGATGACGTCAAAATAAGACGTCCTCTTGACGTCTTGCGTTGGTGCAAGTTGTCGTCTTATTGACGTAATTACAGGACGTAAAAAAGACGAAAACCACGACGTAAATATCACGTCATTTTTCAACACTTTCTGCTATCAGGGAGATGATATTGAGTAAGGATACTAATGTTAGGTAATCATTGATTTAAATTGTAATGAGATTTCTTTTAATCATGAAGCAGTATTCTGTTTGTCATCACTGCACGACGGAAAAAATGCAATAACCAACAAATAAAATTGACTCACTTGTGTGCGGTTGCATTGCTTTTTCATCAGGTATGTCTGCATACTCCAGCTCTTTATTGGGGATGCTGTAAATATCATCCCATGTCAGGGCAAAATCCAAAGGAACAGCAGATAGGACTGAAATAAATACAAATAACAATTCACTGTCTTGCACAAAATATAAAGATAATAACACAGATTTTAATGCAAAAAAAATTAGCTCACTCAATCTGACATCTTTCTTAAGGATGCTTTATTAAAACTGTGTTATATTTGCAGTGGTATATTTTTATCAACTTCACAAAGGAAACCAGCTAAAATACTTATAAATACCAGAATGGGCTTAACAAAATGTTTCAAGGAACATGAGAATTGATGAATGTAAATATGTCTAAATATTTCTAAGTAACCAATAACGGAAATGAAACTCACGTTCAAAACAAGCGGAACTACCTCCAGGTTGGTCGACATCCAGTAATGCAATCTGAGCCTCATGAATTGGCCTGCATGCATGTTCACTACTGACTCCTTGACCTTTGTTAGCTTTAACTCCTGAAGTTGGTCGGCTGTAAAGGTTTAAGAATAAAAAATGTGGAAAGCATATTTGATTAAGAGAAAACTTTAACAGAATACAGTTTATTTTTTTGATAGCATTTTATTGTTATACCATAGAAAAGCCCAATGACATTACTAGTATAAGCTATTACTACATTCTATACGGTACTCACATTCAAGAGAATCATGACCAGTGTATCAAGAATAACATAAAGAACTGGCAGTTCTGATTCTGCAGAATAGTCATATGTATATTATCGTTTGTTTAGTTTACCTTAGTATTCTTGTCAAAATCCCTAGCAAAGATAAGAAGTTATTATTAGAGCTTGAAGTAATAGTATTTCAGAGTGTTAAATTTTCATGTACATACCAAGCAACGCTAACGGGACATCATCCTCAGGTTGGTTGACATCCAGTAATGCAATCTGAGCCTCCTGAATTGGCCTGCGTGCATGTTCACTACTGACTCCTTGACCTTTGTTAGCTTTAACTCCCTGAAGTTGGTCGGCTGTAAAGGTTTAAGAATAAAAAATGTGGAAAGCATATTTGATTAAGAGAAAACTTTAACAGAATACAGTTTATTTTTTTGATAGCATTTTATTGTTATAGAATAGAAAAGCCCAATGACATTACTAGTATAAGCTATTACTACATTCTATACGGTACTCACATTCAAGAGAATCATGACCAGTGTATCAAGAATAACATAAAGAACTGGCAGTTCTGATTCTGCAGAATAGTCATATGTATATTATCGTTTGTTTAGTTTACCTTAGTATTCTTGTCAAAATCCCTAGCAAAGATAAGAAGTTATTATTAGAGCTTGAAGTAATAGTATTTCAGAGTGTTAAATTTTCATGTACATACCAAGCAACGCTAACGGGACATCATCCTCATCGTCAGGTTGGTTGACATCCAGTAATGCAATCTGAGCCTCATGAATTGGCCTGCGTGCATGTTCACCACTGACTCCTTGACCTTTGTTAGCTTTAACTCCCTGAAGTTGGTCGGCTGTAAAGGTTTAAGAATAAAAAATGTGGAAAGCATATTTGATTAAGAGAAAACTTTAACAGAATACAGTTTATTTTTTGATAGCATTTTATTGTTATACCATAGAAAAGCCCAATGACATTACTAGTATAAGCTATTACTACATTCTATACGGTACTCACATTCAAGAGAATCATGACCAGTGTATCAAGAATAACATAAAGAACTGGCAGTTCTGATTCTGCAGAATAGTCATATGTATATTATCGTTTGTTTAGTTTACCTTAGTATTCTTGTCAAAATCCCTAGCAAAGATAAGAAGTTATTATTAGAGCTTGAAGTAATAGTATTTCAGAGTGTTAAATTTTCATGTACATACCAAGCAACGCTAACGGGACATCATCCTCAGGTTGGTTGACATCCAGTAATGCAATCTGAGCCTCCTGAATTGGCCTGCGTGCATGTTCACTACTGACTCCTTGACCTTTGTTAGCTTTAACTCCCTGAAGTTGGTCGGCTGTAAAGGTTTAAGAATAAAAAATGTGGAAAGCATATTTGATTAAGAGAAAACTTTAACAGAATACAGTTTATTTTTTTGATAGCATTTTATTGTTATACCATAGAAAAGCCCAATGACATTACTAGTATAAGCTATTACTACATTCTATACGGTACTCACATTCAAGAGAATCATGACCAGTGTATCAAGAATAACATAAAGAACTGGCAGTTCTGATTCTGCAGAATAGTCATATATATATTATCGTTTGTTTAGTTTACCTTAGTATTCTTGTCAAAATCCCTAGCAAAGATAAGAAGTTATTATTAGAGCTTGAAGTAATAGTATTTCAGAGTGATAGATTTTCATGTACATACCAAGCAACGCTAACGGGACATCATCCTCATCGTCAGGTTGGTTGACATCCAGTAATGCAATCTGAGCCTCATGAATTGGCCTGCGTGCATGTTCACTACTGACTCCTTGACCTTTGTTAGCTTTAACTCCCTGAAGTTGGTCGGCTGTAAAGGTTTAAGAATAAAAAATGTGGAAAGCATATTTGATTAAGAGAAAACTTTAACAGAATACAGTTTATTTTTTGATAGCATTTTATTGTTATACCATAGAAAAGCCCAATGACATTACTAGTATAAGCTATTACTACATTCTATACGGTACTCACATTCAAGAGAATCATGACCAGTGTATCAAGAATAACATAAAGAACTGGCAGTTCTGATTCTGCAGAATAGTCATATGTATATTATCGTTTGTTTAGTTTACCTTAGTATTCTTGTCAAAATCCCTAGCAAAGATAAGAAGTTATTATTAGAGCTTGAAGTAATAGTATTTCAGAGTGTTAAATTTTCATGTACATACCAAGCAACGCTAACGGGACATCATCCTCAGGTTGGTTGACATCCAGTAATGCAATCTGAGCCTCCTGAATTGGCCTGCGTGCATGTTCACTACTGACTCCTTGACCTTTGTTAGCTTTAACTCCCTGAAGTTGGTCGGCTGTAAAGGTTTAAGAATAAAAAATGTGGAAAGCATATTTGATTAAGAGAAAACTTTAACAGAATACAGTTTATTTTTTTGATAGCATTTTATTGTTATACCATAGAAAAGCCCAATGACATTACTAGTATAAGCTATTACTACATTCTATACGGTACTCACATTCAAGAGAATCATGACCAGTGTATCAAGAATAACATAAAGAACTGGCAGTTCTGATTCTGCAGAATAGTCATATATATATTATCGTTTGTTTAGTTTACCTTAGTATTCTTGTCAAAATCCCTAGCAAAGATAAGAAGTTATTATTAGAGCTTGAAGTAATAGTATTTCAGAGTGTTAAATTTTCATGTACATACCAAGCAACGCTAACGGGACATCATCCTCATCGTCAGGTTGGTTGACATCCAGTAATGCAATCTGAGCCTCATGAATTGGCCTGCGTGCATGTTCACTACTGACTCCTTGACCTTTGTTAGCTTTAACTCCCTGAAGTTGGTCGGCTGTAAAGGTTTAAGAATAAAAAATGTGGAAAGCATATTTGATTAAGAGAAAACTTTAACAGAATACAGTTTATTTTTTGATAGCATTTTATTGTTATACCATAGAAAAGCCCAATGACATTACTAGTATAAGCTATTACTACATTCTATACGGTACTCACATTCAAGAGAATCATGACCAGTGTATCAAGAATAACATAAAGAACTGGCAGTTCTGATTCTGCAGAATAGTCATATATATATTATCGTTTGTTTAGTTTACCTTAGTATTCTTGTCAAAATCCCTAGCAAAGATAAGAAGTTATTATTAGAGCTTGAAGTAATAGTATTTCAGAGTGTTAAATTTTCATGTACATACCAAGCAACGCTAACGGGACATCATCCTCATCGTCAGGTTGGTTGACATCCAGTAATGCAATCTGAGCCTCATGAATTGGCCTGCGTGCATGTTCACCACTGACTCCTTGACCTTTGTTAGCTTTAACTCCCTGAAGTTGGTCGGCTGTAAAGGTTTAAGAATAAAAAATGTGGAAAGCATATTTGATTAAGAGAAAACTTTAACAGAATACAGTTTATTTTTTGATAGCATTTTATTGTTATACCATAGAAAAGCCCAATGACATTACTAGTATAAGCTATTACTACATTCTATACGGTACTCACATTCAAGAGAATCATGACCAGTGTATCAAGAATAACATAAAGAACTGGCAGTTCTGATTCTGCAGAATAGTCATATATATATTATCGTTTGTTTAGTTTACCTTAGTATTCTTGTCAAAATCCCTAGCAAAGATAAGAAGTTATTATTAGAGCTTGAAGTAATAGTATTTCAGAGTGTTAAATTTTCATGTACATACCAAGCAACGCTAACGGGACATCATCCTCATCGTCAGGTTGGTTGACATCCAGTAATGCAATCTGAGCCTCCTGAATTGGCCTGCGTGCATGTTCACTACTGACTCCTTGACCTTTGTTAGCTTTAACTCCCTGAAGTTGGTCGGCTGTAAAGGTTTAAGAATAAAAAATGTGGAAAGCATATTTGATTAAGAGAAAACTTTAACAGAATACAGTTTATTTTTTGATAGCATTTTATTGTTATACCATAGAAAAGCCCAATGACATTACTAGTATAAGCTATTACTACATTCTATACGGTACGCACATTCAAGAGAATCATCACCAGTGACGATGTCGATTATTTTCCCCGCCCACCAAGTGTGTCTGCCCCTCATGCGCACTCTTGTGCCTTTTTTTATGTGTTTTTGTTTTGAAGTTATCTGGAGATCTTTCAAATTGACGATATTGACACTTCCATTTCTTTTCCATTTAACCAGAACATCTGGCTGGACTGTAATGGAAATGGACAAGTGGAGAGAATAGTAAAAAATAGTAAAACAATGTAAAACTTCCAACAACAACAAAATGCATAAGTCTATTTGTTCGTTCATGCTCTTGCATTTATGTACAGTGCAGAGAGAAAAGAATCTCTTATTATGGGCCTTATAAGATTATTATTATAAATAGTTGAGGTAGTAGTAGTACTAGTAGTAGTAGTGGTAGTAGTAGTAGTAGTAGTAGTAATAGTACCAGTAGAAGTAGTAGTAGTAGTAATAGCAGTAGTAAAAGTATAAGTCTTAAAAAACAATATCACAAAATTGTATTTAATTTCATCGTACTGAAAATTGTCAATTTTACAAGAGAAAAAAAAGATATTCCTGAAACTATATATATATGCAAGTACAGTGTATGTTTGATGCTGATTACTTTTCATGTTATCATTTAATGAATACTTAGATGACCAAACATATGTATTAAAGAAGGCCCTAAGCTATAGAGACAGACTAAGCCAATGACAGACATTACCGTTCTTCTCCATCTCCACTATGCAGTAGTCACCCAGTCACTGTGAAAGAAAGAAATAAATGAACCATGTTCACATCTAATGTAGATGATAGATCAGAGGCGGTGCCAGATGATGGGAGGGGCAAGATGACATACTAAATTCATTGAAGTTTCAAATGCATAATAGGGGTGTCATGTACAATTGCAAGCCTCAGGCCTTTCTTTTACCACTTCTTTTACTCTCTCTTCTCTCTCCTTTCTCACTTTTTTTTCAGTTGTCACCTGAAAATTCACAGGGGGTGGGCGGCTCCTGCATCCTCATCTAGCGCTACCCCTGATGTACATGTAGATTAAACTATGAACACATTGACTCTACTTTATCGAAAGAAAGACTTTCTATAATGCAGTTAATTTTAAGCAAACATGTTATGAAAGATATCTGAATCCATTGAAGACTGACATGCATAAAAAGATAGAGATAGACCTCTATTAAATACAGTTGCTTTATCTTTGTATTTATTTATCAATATCCCAATTCAGATAATTTTTTTACAAAATTGCTGCATGCAGGACGGGAATGATTTTCATTAAAGACATTAAAATATCTTTACTTAGATCTAAACTATAGTATAGATTTAACATTTTTAAAATTGTTTTTGAACTGCATCCCACTGACACTTTAACCCATATTAACGTCCAGACTAAACATTAGACTAGGCTCATTTATTATGTATCAATTATTTTAAGCGGCAATGTTGTTTGTCTACTACAACTTTACAAAGAATATGTAGACTCTATAAAAAAAATTGAAAACATTTCAGATTTACTTAGTGCCGATTGGCAATCGTTTCAGTAAAAAATTGCCCCAAAGACAATAGACAATACATCTAACATAACAGTTAGGATAGACCTACGTTAGATTCTACTTTTACGTGGGTACCGAGTTCAGTTTGAACAGTTCAGTTCAGTCTTATTAATATTGCAGCCTAAGCCCGCTTAGCTTAAGGCTAAGCTAAACTGCATGATTAAATTACAATTTAAAAACATTCACTATTTACAATAACATCATAACATATAATATATATACAAAACACAATAAGAAACAGACATAAATAATTACGTACAGTACTTAAATACACTCAGATTGATTAGGCCTAACCTAGACTAGAGCCTGGCAGAATAAACAGGCTAGACTATCACTAGGGTCTAGGCCTAAACACTCCAGAGTCAACATCAAAATTGCTAAAAGGCGTAACATAATTTAGGCCTAGTAAGTAGTAGTAGTAACTAGGCTGGGGTTGAAACAGTTCGTTATTATCACTAAAAATAGTAATTGTTGTAAGAAATAAAGCGTTATACCATTGCTATAACTATAAGCCTTTGAGTTTGAGTACGTCCTGAAAATTAGTACCACAGATAGACTACCATTAAAACACGGCTAGCCGTACGTTTACGGGCCAACTTCGGGAGAGTTGGGGGAAGAGAAGAAAACCCAACATACATGGCAACGTATGGGTCTACATCATCTTTTACTAAGTTTTAGGGAGATTTTTTTTCTTCTTGTTTGCTTTGATGCAACAAAATTCATCATTATGCAAAGAATATTACATTAGCCTAACTATACCACATTTAAAAATGACTTTGTACTTACTTTAGAATGATTCTAAAACAGGCAACGAATCCTGTGCCAGTTCGTAAAAACTCTCCGATTTTTCCGTTTGCTGGTAGCGTACTGGTACATGGTACACACCAGCACACTGTCTGCGCTACCTGCATGCCTATATATAGCCTACATAAGTACCGGTACGTATTAGTATAAGTTCGGATTTCACGAACCGACACAAATAATTTGTGCCAGTTCGTGAGAGCTTCATTTTGCACGCGCAAGCAGTGCTATGGATTTCACGAACTGGCATTCTCTACGAGTGCCGGTTCGTGATGTCCGAATTTCGCAAAAACGCGATTTTTGGACACTGATTACTTTTTACAATACCTGTATCTCAAAAAATATCAAATATCATGAACTGAAATTGGGTGAAAATGTAGATTTTGATATGGTCTTTCATAATATGTAAAAATCTCAAAACTCAAAATTTACACGTAAAATGGTATTTGTGCCGGTTCGTGATGTCGGCGACGATATTACTCCCAGTGTTTTTCATTACAGATCGAGCATACGATCTTTAACACTAGTTCGTCGTGACTTGGCCGTGAACCAGAATAGCCTGGTGGTTAAGTCGCTGCCCGGCAAGCAGTAGATGACAGGTTCGAATCCCGCTGGTTCCAATTTTTTCTGACTTGTGTTTTTCATTACAGATGGAGCATACGATCTTTAACACTGGGAGTAATATGCCGAAAGATTTCTTTACAAATTAAAATTCCTCCCCAGTCAAGCCTTCTTCGTTTACTAACATGTTTCTACTTGGGGTTGCTCGCAAAAGAGGAAGATGGCCGTGGCGTGTTGACGCGCGTGAGTGGCGAAGGGGACAATAGGATTACGGGGGGTGCGCACAATATTGTGACTCATTTGTGTTAAAAAGGGGTCCCATAGTCAAGACTACTGGCATAATAGGTAGGTATATAGATTTATATAGTAAATAAGAAAATCAGTGCTGATTTTACAATTCTGCACAGTAAACAACATTTTGAAAAAAAGCATAATTATGTACTTTGACCTAGTACTGTGACTATATTATTGGAGCGCCTTGAGCACCATTAGTGGATACGAGCGCGCTATATAAATACCCAATATTATTATTATTATTGCTGTCATAAATGATTTGTCAACTCAAAATCATTAAAGCAACAAATTGTAAATTCAGTTTAATTTGAAATTTTGATTTTGGATAAAATATAATATACTTCATTGGATGAATTAGTTTTAAAATAAGAAAATTAAAACAGCATTTTTTTCTACCATTCAACAGAATTTCACTTATATAACAAAGCTGATAAGGCTCCCCAGTTTATACTAAACTTTTTTTCACACTCTTCGCTTTCAAACTCTCTCCTTTTTTTGTCCTTATTTTTTTCTTCATGTAAATTATAAATTATAAATGTCTTTCATTTGTTGATAAAAAATAGAGCAACATAATGAAGAAATACCGGTAAGTTAATGAAACAAAAACAATAACATTTTAAAAATATTTTACTCTAAATTATATAGAAGCTCAATATATCTTAAAGTTTTCAACAGCTGGTTATAATAAAACTTCTGTTTGGGTAGAGCAATTGGGCCACCAAAACCTTGTTATTTATTTTAAAATAGTGGACCCCTGCTCCCTGTCCTGCATATTTTTCCTGGCTACCTATATGTGCCACTAATATCAAGCATTGTTATATAGCATACATGTTTTTTAAGGGGAATGAACCCCTAGGTATGGTCCCCATCAGTGTGCTCTTGGTGAGTGGAGTTGACCAATAAGAATTGAAACATCTATGTCATACAGTAGTAAAAACACAGATCAGAGAAATGTATAATTTTCTTTAAAAAAAACAAGAAAAGGTGATATTCTGCATAAAACATGGAGAATTGGGGGCCGTTTCATGAAAGTGTCATAAGTGAACCCAAAATGGAAATGTTTTAAAATAAATTTGTTGATGAAGCAAAACTACTTTCTACAGAAGAAGTTTTATGGAGTCAAGGGGATAGATTAATACATAGTAAATTGTTTGCTCTGTGTTGTTGTGTTGATGCTCCTGCCCGTGCATCTATGCAGAATAGAGTGCGATTTAATGGTTATTTTGGATGTGGCTTGTGCTACCATCCAGGGAAACTTGTTGATCGAGTTGTTAAATATCCAATTGACGTGTGTAATTATGATGATAGGAACGATAGTGATATGTTGGAGGACATGGTTCAATCAAGGCAAGAAGGAAGAACAATTAGGGGTGTTAAAGGTCCTAGTGCTTTTATTAATTTAGAATATTTTCCTATATCATGGGGATTTCCAGCAGACTTCATGCACTGTTTGCTCTTAGGGGTTGTTAGGCAAATAGCTGAATTGTGGTTTTCCTCTGCAGGCTCACCATACTATTGTCTCCCAGAATATTGTTGTATTGGATGAGCGTATAAAATCCATCAAACCTCCCAGTTTTATTGCCAGGGCCCCCAGAGCAATATCAGAGAGAACATTTTGGAAGGCCACAGAATGGTACATGTGGTTGCTTTTTTCTAGCTTACCATGTCTAAGTGGAATTTTGCCAGATATTTATATGAATCATTGGGTGATTCTTGTTCAAGTGTCATTTTTGTTACTTCAAAAATCTATATCCCCTGAAGAGCTCAACAAGAGCGTCATTTTAATGCTTTCTTTTGTTGGCAGAATGCAGATCTAGTATGGATCTGCAGCCATGACATTTAATGTACATTCTTTAATGCATTTGCCCAAAACTGTAAGCATTTGGGGTCCTTTGTTGACTCACTCTTGTTTTCCTTTTGAATCCTTTAACTGGCGTATTAAGCAACAGTTACAAGGGTACAGAGGTATCATTACACAGGTTATGCGCAAGTTTCTGATTTTACAAAATCTTCCAAGTTTGGTAGACATTTATTCATCTTCACCTTTGCCTTCTAACTTTTGTAATTTGATGTTGAGAAGAAGAAAAATAGAAGACACAGTAGCTGAAAGATTTGGGAATGTATATTATGCGTTGGGAACTGGCAAACCTCGCAATATCTCTAGACAGGAAATTGCTGCTTTACAAAGAAGTAGTGTCTATGTCCAAGGATGTGACAGGGTTCAAGAATTTCAGAGAATGTATAAGAATGGAATGTTTTTTTACTCTACAAAATACAGAATTCAAACTATCCAGAGAAATAATAACATATTGTTACTTCCGGACCAGAGAATTGGAGAATTACAGAGTATACTGATATATAATGAGCAGTGTATCATGATTATTAAACTATTTCACATTAGAGAAGTATTTCCTTTTGTAGACATAAGCACAAGTTGCAAGTCACATTTGAGAATCACAAATAACTTTGAACCTGACATCAGGAGCTTTCCTGCAAATGCTGCACTAGGTAATTGTGTCAGCATATTAATTGAAGGTAATCATTTTGTTGGAAGATTTCCCAACTATGTATCTCTTAATTAATACAGAAAGTGAATTTCAGAAGAATTTATGATGTCTTAAAACAGTTTTATATTATTTATTGAGTTTATGTACTTTGAATTAATTTTGTATTAATTTCAGCTATTTCCCTAACAACCCCTAAGAGGAAATTTATGTAGTGCAGAAGTATATCTCTTTCGTTTTATATTTTTTATTTTCTCTAATTGTATTATTACTTTTTTAAAGATACAAATCCTGACCATGATGGTAAACTACATTTTTTCAGATTTTGCAATTTATACAAGTTTTAGCCAAAAAGGGGATAATTTCATAAAGTAGTAACAAGAACAGTCACAGAAGGTGATAACTGATTAATATTTTTTCCCACCCATCCCATTGTATGTGCTAATTTTCATGACCATTGCTGGGAAAATGAATTATTTGAGGCACCATATTTTGTGATTGATTTAAGTAATATGCAATTACCATGGCAATTCTGTTTTCCAAGTATTCATCTTAATTTCAGAATTGGTGTGTCGTCAAATTCCATGAGCATTTTATTTATATGGTTCAAGTACATTATTTTGATGGCCAGGATTGTTTGGTCCCTGAGATATTGCAATAATATGCCATACACTGCAAGTTTTGATATTAAAAAAAGTGTCTTGCGTTATATTCACCACCCAATTTGTGTGCTGAATTTAACAAGCATTGCCCTATCTACAATGATTTAATGAAGTCATACCCTGTTACCATGGAAATGAATTTTCTGACATATTCAAAATGAGAATAGCTGTCCTAGTGCCATTAAGAGAATATTAATGGCATTAGGACAACTACATATATATTTATGGTTTAAAGTGTATTTGTTCAGACTATTATTCAGTGTGATTATGGTATTGATATTTTTGCTTTTTACTTTTTGTGATTTTATCACTGATTAAATTGGTGTGTAAATATTTCAACATTAATTATTTGGTGTTAATTACTTTTTGTATGTCAACAAAGCCAGTAGAAATCTTATTTACCTTGTGCCAAACAATTTTTTAATTTCTTTATTTCTTTATTTATTATTATTTATTTTATTTATTTTTTTTTTTTTTTTGGGGGGGGGGGGTTCAAATCTCAATTTCACTTGCATACATATTGTTGGTGTAAAAGGGTACCTGTTCAGACTATATTCAGTGTGATTATGGTGCAATATGCTAATGACATTGACAGTAATATTATGTATTTCTGTCTATATGTGGATTAAGTTTACTTATGGAAATACTTGTACATGTGTTTTACCAATTTATCTGATATTTTGTATTTTACTTGATTAAATTGGTGTGTAAATATTTCAACATTAATTATTTGGTGTTACTTTTCGTTGTCTGTCAACAAAGCCGGTGGAAATCTTATTTATCTTATCTTCATACATGAACATTTATTTGATTTGTTGAAGAAATTATAGTACAGTAGAGTAAGATAATGCACACATTGCATTTTCCAAAAGGAAAAAAAAAGTGAGAAAGAAATGAAAAGACTAGGAATTGCCTTATACCTGGATGTGATGTGCTAAAACTGGAAACATCCTGGTGTAATGCACTGAGAGCTGAAACAGGAGTAGATGTAACTGGAATAGTCCATTGAAAAACTGGTGTGCGTTATTTTACTTGTTATTGGAATTTACTGGTGTAACTGGAATAGACCAGTAATATATATTGGTGTATTAACTGGACAGCACCAGTAGTATACTGGTGTAACTGGAAGAGACCAGCAATATACTGGTGTATTAAACTGGACCGCACCAGTAGCAATATACTGGTTTAAGTGGAAGAGACCAGTAATATACTGGTGTAACTGGAGGAGACCAGTAACATACTGGTCTAACTGGAAGAGACCAGTATTATTGTCAACTGGTTTCCAATTGTAAACTGGTTTACTGGCGAAACAACCCTTGACCAGTATATATTACTGATTCAACTGGTCATGTGAACTGGTCTAGTGGAATTTATTGATTCCAGCTCTGTCATAGACCATTAAAACAACTGGAAACCAGTTAATTTTTACTTGGACAGTAAATTTTTACTGGTACCAGTTAAAATATACTGGAAACCAGTTAAATTTTTCTACTGGTCTTACTGGTTTTTCCTTCTGGGATGAAAACGACTACAATTCAGTGTGCCATGCACTCCACCAAAGGACGGTCAAAGATTATGGTGGTAAGATACAATACATGTAGGTTTTTCATCTTAATTTTAAAATTAAGATATGTATTAATTAAAAAGGCTTTTGAATTATAAGAATAACAGTTGATTGTGTTGTACCTGAAGTGATTTCATGTTTCATGACAGAAAAGAAGAAATATTCAGGCCTATCTCTAGCCCTTATCTTCCCCAGAACTCTAGGGCTGAACGGTCATGACCGCAGCTGTGGTGGCATGTCCCTCTTTATTTCTTATTTTGGCAGCTGTTTATAATTTTCAAGAACTGTTTTCTATATTTCATTGACATGTCATACACAGATCCCTGCATTGAATACGCTCATTTTTGCATGTGATGTACATGTATTTCATTGAATTTTTAATCTGGTGTTTATACAATGATTATGCTTGCTTATACATGTCATCCACCGAGAACTTAAGCCTATTTCCTGCGTACGAGAGGAAAACGACTACAATTCAGCGTGCCGTGAACTCCACCACAGGACGGTCAAAGATTATGGTGGTAAGATACAATACATGTAGGTTTTTCATGTTAATTTTAAAATTAAGATATGTATCAATGATTATGCTTAATTGTGCATGTCATTCACAGAGAACGTAAGCCTATTTCCTGCGTACGAGAGGAAAATGACTACAATTCAGCGTGACGTGCACTCTACCAAAAGACGGTCAAAGATTATGGTGGTAATATCCTGGGTAAGATACAATACATGTAGGTTTTTCATGTTAATTTTAAAATTAAGATATGTATCAATGATTATGCTTATTTTTGCATGTCATCCACAGAGAATGTAAGCCTATTTTCTGCGTACGAGAGGGAAACGACTACAAATCAGCGTGCCGTGAACTCCACCAAAGGAGGGTCAAAGATTATGGTTGTAAGATACAATACATGTAGGTTTTTCATGTTAATTTTAAAATTAAGATATGTATTAATTAAAAAGGCTTTTGAATCATTAGAATAAGTTGAATGTGTTGTTTACTGATTACGCTCATTTTTGTATGTGATGTACAATGAAGTTACGCAGATTTCTTGCGTATGCAGCGTGCCGTGAACTCCACCAAAGGATGGTCAACGATAATTGGGAATTCCCGCCAAATTGATATTTCAATTATCCTCCATGTGTATGTGTAGATTCCCAATATACGTACGTGTGTAATGTGCAATAGTTAACCATGAGACATGACTTGTGTATGTATAGTAGCTACAATGTATATACCAGTCCCACCTGTGTTAAATGGTGTACTGCAAAGCAATGGAAGAGTGTTTTCCGACTTGACTCGTGATTTTTTAGGTTAATATTTGTCTTGAGTATCAATATTTAAAGCAAAATATGATACAAATTAGTTTTGTGGAGTTTATTTCCCTGAATTTTTCCCGCATTTAGTGTAAAACATTGTTACTTTTAGTGCAAAGCATCATGTACAAATGTTTAGCCTGCTGCTGTAGCTCTAGGGTATTATGTTGAGGTGCCTGATGCCTGAACTCCGGGGGGAGGAAGCCAGCAGTAACTGCCTCAGTGAACTGCTGGATTTGAAAGTTTTCACTCATGGTAACAGTTTAATTTTTCATCTTCTTGGGGCATACTGCAGTTTATATTTGATTATAACTTTATCTCAACATATTTTGGGTAAGATGGTTGACATTTCCTTTGCAAATGAAACCCCAGAATATGAATTTGCATGTTTGGGGTTGATATTTTTACTAAAACCATTTCACATGACATGTTCTGAATTTTTATCAGAAATTCTGAATTCTTTACATCAGATGTTGGGAGGTCTGCAAATGCATGCCTTAAACACGAGTTCCCTGATCGCTTAAATATTCCAATGGTTGAATTTTAATGTTACGTTGCATGGTTCGAATCCCATGAAGTTCAAAATATCACCTTCAAACTTTCATTGGTGGCAACAGCATGAAATGAGACCAAAGCGTTCTACGCGATCTAAAGTCGTAATGAATAATATTTATAAATTATGATAAAAACTACTTATCATTTTATTATCATTATTATGATAGCAATATTGATGATAAAATGGAAGGTGAAAGAGATTATTCCATAATGAACATAAGAATAATGATAAAGACACAAATTATTGTCATTCTTATTATTAATTTTGTTATCATCAGTATTATTACCATCATTATTATAAACATATTTATATTAGAATTATGATCACCATTATCTTTATTATTATTATTACTAGTAAGCATTTTGGTCACTTACTGGTACTTGTTTAAATAATCATGCATGTTTAATGCTAGTGCTTTATGTATATCTTAATTGGATATCTTAAATGGATAGAAGAAATAATAAAAGAGTGATGATAAAATATTGGAAGATTGGTCAGATTATACATGTATATTAAAGGAAAATAAAATTATGATTAAGACACAGATATTTATTTTCATTCTTGTTATTAGTTTTGTTGACATGAGTATTATCATTATTATAAACATTTATGCATAGAGGTCATTGTTTACTTGAAAATGGCTGGTTATTTCGGATCTGGCAATGGCAAAGGCAGAAATCTTCATTTGATGTATTGTACATTCCTTCTCTACCTGATTACAGAGATAGAAGGATGGATGATATAGAAGAATGGAAGGATATAAATATGGATGGATGGGATGATAGAAACTGACATGATACATAGATGGAGGGATGAACTGAAAGAGGATACAGGGAGAGATGAGATGATTTGATGGAACAGTGAAAGGTCACAGAGAGAAAATAATGAAAGGATATACATGTATAAAGATGGATGGATAGATTGAAGGGAAATAGAAAAAAAACTTAATAAAAGAAAGATGATTAAAGCATGAAGATTACAGAGATATAGAAGGATAATAGAAGGATAATAAATGACTTCAATTTGATTGGGTTAAGGTTAAAAAACATAAATGACTTCAATGTGATTTTTTCTTGCATATTCCAATAGGGTAACACTAAAACTAATTGAAAAACAAAAAAAGTATTCTAGCTATGGCACTTGCCCTTTCGTCCCCGTGTATTTTAATGCATAATTATTCAATTCTCCTATTTATTTTGCACAAATAATGACTTCCTTGTCAAAAGCTTTTTTTAGATACTGTTATTATATTTTCTACATCTTAGACAAAAGAAAAACGAAAAAAAAACAGCAAGAGTACATTTTTCAAAAATTTCTAAAACGTCTGTTACAAAAGTCTACTCAACACACCCATTCGAGGAAAGCCCCCCCCCCCCCCGGTTGTGTCGAAGTGGCGCGTTCATTGAACTTCTCGCTGGGAACGCGTCCATTCGAGATAACCGGGGGGGGGGGGGCTTGTCTCGAAAGGGTGTGCCCGTTCCCGCTCCCACCCCGCTCCCGCAACCCACCCATTCGAGACAAGCCTAAACGGGTAGGGTTAGAGAATTAGAAGGGGGTTATTGAAACCATTAACACCATTTGCAGCCTAGATTCCACCCTACCCCTACACTGAGTTACAGGTGAAAGGTCAAAGGTTAAAGGGGTAAAAACTCAGGTCAAACTCAAATTAGGAGGAAACGGTCACTTTTGGGGTACCTAAAGGTCTCTTGGGTTAGGAACCTGTTTTTTGGTACAAAAGTGCACATAATTTCTTTATTTCTTCATATTTTACTGGGATTTTCGGATATGTTGTAGTTGACGTGTGACTCTTCGAAGCGGCACCATTTTTTTGTACGAGAGATGCATGGCCGGCCGGGGCAAAAGTCTTACTTCGGAGCGTATGGGAGCAGGGTCCAAGGGCTAAAATTCATTTTATTGGGAGTGGAGCTCTATCATCAATATTTTTCCACGGCGGAGGAAGGGATCTCAAAATAAAATTTAATTTAATTTAAAAAACGGCAGCCCCCGAGGTGTGAAATGCGGAATATGCTACTAAACCTCGTCAGCGACTAAGCATTACACCTGTGTGTCTGCTAAATGAGAGAAAAGTCATGACCTTCTTGGGACACCGCCCTCTAACCCCGACATTGAAGGGTTGCAGCCATACTCGGGATTTGCATCCCCACCCCCCCCCCCCCAACAAAAAAAAAAAAACCCCAAAACCAGCCCGTCTGACAATGACTTAACAATGGGAGCAGCACAACATACACGACATATACTGGACCTTGCGATCCGTGGATTACCTAGGATCCTGTGTCAATAGCGACGAGAGGCATCTCTGTACTAATTTCATCCTGGGATAGTCATGATAACAATCCTAGGTTTAGCCTAGGATATTTTGTGGATCGGCTGAACATCAACAACTCAAGATCAATAAAGAAACTGTCAACATCTGAGTTTGTTGGTCTGTATACTACACACACAATGACATTTTTTCTCTGCTGGGAGGTCAACCTCTACACATAAAAGCTCTGATTTTGAAAGTAGAACACTAATGATTTTAAATATTGGCTTAATACTTATTATTGCATAGATGGCATAAATTAAACAAGGTTATCCAAATTTAAAGCTTGGAAACATTTGAATTAATGATTATTATCAATTATAAAACGGTAAAATACAGCCCCCGATATAGCAGCTGAAAAGCTCCTTGAACGCTGCTGAGATGTGTGACGACACAAGAGGGGCGAGTCCTGTCTAAGCAGACGATGTCCCATAACATTATACACATTTTTCAGTGCCTGTTTTGTCATCTCCTCTTCACTTATTTCTCTTACTTGACTAGCGTCAGTCTTAATGTTAGTCTGTTGCCTCACTCTTAACTTCGTGTATGGTATTATTTTGATGAAAAATGCAGCGTTAAAAAAATAAAGGAATCAGTCACTTGTAAACAAAATAAGACGCCATTGTATTTTCAGCTGCTTGCACCGCGGCATGTTCGGCGTTTCAAGAGGGAACGAATACCATCCAGCTATTATTCGCAGGGCTTTTCAATTTGAAAATGGGGTTTATTTCATTGATCATTGACCCTTCTCCTGTGTATTTACAATCAAACGGTTTTAGTTATCAGAATCAGTTCACTTTCCCTTTTAGAATGGTGTGAAATAAGGTCATGTTTAAATGTACCAAACTCTTTATAATTCGATAAATAATGGCATTGCAATTACGTTCATTCATTATAGGACGTCGTCTGCTTAAGCAGGATCGATCCCTCGTATGACGACATCAAAACATCGCTATATTTCTGGCGAATCCTCGGATATTCCACATGCGGAGAAGAGCTTTTATTTATGTTGTTTTTATAATCATCATATACGCAGTTGACATAAAACTTATACGATTGCCATCTGTAAGCTTCCCAATTTCTAGTGATACATTAATTGCCATATTTGTGATTTTCTTGAGTGTTCTACTTGAATGATAAATTATCTGAAATATACATGAGAACGCCACCACCACGTCCATATGGCCTATCCTTGCGGACTAGTTTGTATCCTTCTAAGGTAAAAAGTGCTGGAGAAAGAGCATTTAACCATGTTTCAGATAAACCAATTATTGAGCAATTGAAATTCAATGAAGACAACAGAGTATTTATTTTTTTCATAATTTTTAGAGAGACTCATGGCATTGTAGTGCAAAAAACTTAAACATTGCGATTGAGAACGTTGAGCCAGGGTTGAATTCATTTGATGCATAATATCCACAATCAATGCTTTGCCGTAAACTAATTTCTTCCAACATCATTTTATTGACAAACCCGACATTTGCCTTTGCAAATCTGGGCATGATAGAGATCAGACTAGAATTAAAGGCAGAGAAAGTGAGAGAGAGAAAATGAAAAACAACAAGTTGTGGATATATGATATAATTTATATACATGACAAATACTAAAACTAAAACTAAAACAAAAACCGACACAAAAAAAATAACAGACATGGCAAAAGGCAATAACAATGCCATGATCACAAATATATGTAAGGCAACAGATAACATAGCAATAGAAAAGAAAGATAGTATAACCTCTCCTGGCATGTATTCTATTCATTTAGCATTCTATTCCTTAGCATTCAACACCGTTGGTGCAATTTGGTTTTGAGTCTTGAAGTGAGTGATTGTGACTTTTATGGAGAATAGTATACACGCGATGGATTGACCGTGGCATTTAAAAATTTACCGCGCCGTTTTGTGACAAATTGACAATATTTGATATGCTACGTTCGTTTATAAGTTCTAGAAATAGTCGGTAGACGAGGAAAACAGGCTGAGTTAGCAATTGCAGGCAGTCGATTTCGCTGTGTCCATGGTGTGTGGTCGATCTAGCCAAGGGGTTATCACTCCTTGATCTAGCAAACAATAAGCTGCTAAAGCGGACGATGTCTCGTCTTCAGTTGTATAGTATCATTATGTTTTCTTTGTTTTTCCTTCTATCTACTTATCTTTCTGTCTATACTTATGTTTTTCTTTGTTTTTATCCTTCTTATGTTATTATTTTTATCCTATCTTGTTCTCTTTCTATCTTTCCTTATGTTATTTGCTTTTCCTTATATATTCTTCCCTTTCTACCTTTCCTTATGTTATTCTTTGTTTTATCCTTATCATTTCCTCTTTCTGTCTATCTTTTGTTATTCTTTGTTTTCCTTCTATCATTTTTGCTTTTCTTATATGGTAATCTTTGTTTTTATCCTTTTTATGTTATTCTTTGTTTGCATTCTTCTATCTTCTTCTCTTTCTATCTTGCCTTATATTATTCTGTTTTCCTTCTATCTTTCGCTTTTTTATTATTCCTTATGTTCTGCTTTATTTATACTTATTATATCGTCTTTCTATCTTTTCTTATGCTATTCTTTGTTTTTATCCTTGTTATTATTTTTTTATCCTTCTTTCTCTTTATCTGTCCTTATGTTATTCTGTGTTTATCCTTATCTTTTCGTCCCTCTATCTTTCTTATGTTATTCTTTGTTTTTATCTTTATCATTTCGTCTTTCTGTCTATCTTATGTTATTCTCTGTTTGCATTCTTCTATCTTCTTCTTTCTATCTTTCCTCATGTTATTCTTTGTTTTTATCTTTCTCATGTTCGTGTTTTTATCCCAGTCATTTTGTCTATCTTCCTTACATTATTTGTTTTTTCCTTATATCTTCTTCTATTTATTTCCTTATGTAATTCTTTATTCTATCCTGTTCTTTCTTCTTTCTTGTTATTCTTTGTTTTTCCTTCTATCTTCCTTGCTTTCCTTATGGTATTCTTTGTTTTTATCTTTATGTTATTCATTGTTTGCATTCTTCTATCTTCTTCTCTTTCTATCTTTTCTCATGTTATTCTTTGTTTTTATCTTTCTTAAGTTCTTGTTTTTATCCCTGTCATTTTGTCTTTCTATCTTCCTTACATTTATTTGTTTTTCCTTCTATCTTTCCTTATGTTATCGCTTATATATTTACACCTTTGATCTTTGATGATTGTTGGAACTTGTCCGATTTGGTACTATCGGTCTTTCGTGAATCATTTGAAAAGTGACAATCAGGCCTAGGAAACTAGACCCCCCCCCCAAAAAAAAAAAAAAAAATCAGTTAATGAAAAAGAAAAAAAAAAGAAAACTTCAAATAGTATACAAAAACATATTAGAGAGAGAAAGCGGGGGGGGGGGGGGGGAAGAGGATGGGCAGAGATGAAGAAAATTACCTGGTATATTTAAAATCACAACAAAAGGTACTATGTTTGGATTATAAACAAAAGCATTTTATTGTACGTCAAACGTATTAAGGCCAAGTGATATTGATGAACACATGTACTTAACATTTGTAACGTAATTATCTGATGATTATCCGTATTGTATTATGTAGCCATAAGTGAGCATTGATAGGTATGTAAATCACTATTCAGTGTTGAGGAATACTAGCACCGTTCTTGAAAATATCACTAATTGAATGGCAGTTGGATTCTATCAAATTTGGTCTTTATATGACATGATAATGTATACTGACGAACTGGACATCAGCATCTTGCTTCTTTATGTACTTTTAACTATACGTATGTAAATACGAATTCCAGATATAAATTTTCTTGACATCTACGTTAACAGATCATAGTTAACCGAGTGCATGCAGTCACTGCCTGATGTGCACTTTCGAATTTAAGGCCGAGGCAATTTTGCGCAAACCAATGTTTACAAGTTTCCGAAAAGTAGCCAGTACTCACTCAGACGTGATACTCATAGTGTCAACCGACTGAACTAACCCTCATCCATAGTCTTACAGGAAAAAATTATATCGATAATTTGAAATTATCATTTTGGAGGATGTTTTCAAAGTGTGTAAATTTTGTGATACCCATAACTTCCGACTATATTTCATTATAAAAATGTTTCATGTCTTAGAAGATAACACTATACTATTTGTTTGCCACATATATACTCTCCTGTGGGATTTGTGTGTAAAGTCTGTTCCAAATGGCACAACGGTACAGTGTTAAGATATTCCTTACCAATTAAATTTGATATGTCTTATAAGAAGACACCGTACAAGCTTAAGATATATGTTACGCTCGAGTATATATGATTATAGTAATAAAACATGTCTTAATAAAAGACTCCACACTTTTTACAGATATATCTTACTTCCGCTTGTAATTATTTGATTACAAAAACAAAAAACACGTTGGATGATGATACGCTACTTGCTTAACATATCATATATTTTACTTCCGATTTGATTTGAGAAAATATAACGTGTCTTAAAACAAAATACGATACTTACTTCAGATATATCTTACTTCCGATTATAAATATATATATAAATCATGTCGTAGTAAACGAGTAAAGATGAATGTTTATAATTCTATAAAACCTAAGATACACATCCGAATATATTTTGAATACAGAGATATATTACATAACTTTTCTGATCGTTCTTGTACGAAAACGTGTCCTTGTTTAAATGGTTTACATAGGCGCTTTAAGCACGGGGGGGGGGGGGGGGGGGGGTAATAGTGACATGACCAATATAGGTCCTATCGACATCTCGTATTCGGGCACACGTCGCATCACATCTCAAATTCGGGCAGTAAGATGATCTCTTGTTCTCTTGTAATATATAGCATTTGACAATGCCAATTTATTTGAGGGAAAAATTACAAAAAGTGGTTAGTTTTGTGGTCATTCGTTTCACATTGGCATATTATGTAAAAACAGGGAAGGTATTTATCGCCCAAGAGGCCTCGGGCCCTGAATCGGAATTGCGCTGGTCCGCCTATTTTGTTTTCCTCCTATATACAACATTGACTTATTTTACATGATATATAGTTGCACATGTAATTGATTATACCAGTACACGAAGCATGCAAGCAGAGGAGAACATTCCGCAGAAGACATCATAATACTCCCAAACACACACGCACACAATCAAATAAGCATGAGAATAGATCGATAGATGACATCAACGGTTAATATACTATGACATCAAATTTGAAAATTCAATTGATCGTACGACTAATTTTTGCAAGTGATTTCACACAGTGGTCAATGCAATCAGTCACAAAAATAGATCATAAGATCAATCACTAAGCTTCGTGTTACCGGGCCCTTTCATTAGTAGCATAATTGATTAGTTTTGAGCTATTCCTAAGATTACATTATCGATTACGCAAAAATAATGTTCTTATCATTAAATACAAGTGTGCTGGTAACATGCAGAAAAATATCACCCAAATGGATATATACCTTTTGATATAAAAACCATACGATACGATGCAATAAAGGATAATTACGAGTATAGTTATAACACGAAAAACAATAATGACGATGATAATGATAATCATAATAATGATAACAATAATAGCAATAACAATGATACAAAATAATAATAATTATAATAATAACAATGATAATGAAAGTGATAACAGGTAACTATTATATTTCCTTTCCTATAGCTCCTTCACAAATTATAATTAACTGATCTAAATCACTTTAACAGTTTCATAATCCGGGTGACTAGAAATGATGTGATAATAAACATGACCATTCCTAAATCATATTTTTATAATAATAATTAAACAATAATGACGATGATAATGATAATCATAATAATGATAACAATAATAGCAAAAACAATGATACAAAATAATAATAATTATAATAACAATGATAATGAAAGTGATAACAGGTAACTATTATATTTCCTTTCCTATAGCTCCTTCTCAAATTATAATTAACTGATCTAAATCACTTTAACAGTTTCATAATCCGGGTGATTAGAAATGATGTGATAATATGAAACATGACACATTCCTAAATCATATTTTTGAATAGGCCCATGATATTCAAGGATGAACGAGAGACATTTGAACGAAGTAATTCGTATTACAGTGACATTTTCTTTTCATTAGGAAAAAAACAAACAAGCAAACAAGAAATAAAAGTACAGAACAAAACAAAAAAAATTAACCAAAATCATGTATTCGATTAAGTTACTAGTGCAAAAAGTCCATTGCCTGAATTTTTTTCTAAATAAAATAAACTAAACAAATAAAAACACGGTAGGCCTACATGTATTACAGTGAGTAAAGAGAACCCACATTAACCGCACTTACATCCATTGTCTTAAAAAGCTATGAGCTACATATTGATAGACTTTTTGTTTTGGTTGTGTGAAAGAGGGGATGTGAAGAGGCAATGGGACACGATGGTGGCCAGTAGCACTTTGGAATCCAGTAATTGTCCCACATGTAGTTTCAGGTTCTTGCAAGTATTTTTTTTTCATCTATGTATGAAGTAGGCCTAACGTTTATTGTATATGATTCGTGTTTACTCTTTGCAGTAACAAGCCAGGGCCTAGTAGTGCATAGGGTTGCGTTCAACTGAGATCTGTAGGAATGGAGAGAAAAAAAAAGATTAATCGATAATTACATACAATGAAAATATTTTTCTCTTATTAAAAAAGTGTTTTTGAAAATATTTTATATTTATTATTAATCGATTCCAATTAAATTAACGCCTACACCAAGTTAAATGAGGGTAAAGAACAATAAATTTGTACCCCCAGCATACATGGTCTGGACATGTAGTAATGCTTTTAGATAATTTAAGAGGAATGCCTTTATTAAAATAGATAATGCCATTTTGTAATAGGTTTGGCTTTGCTAACAAGTTTTGCCGCCAACACATTATATATTTACAATCGTATTGAAATGAGTCTTCTACCTTAATAACTTAATCAGGACAAGGCGAAATTGGTGAATTCGATTACTTCAAATTAGCAGCACTGTAGTTTGTTTATAATAAAAAAAAGTATGCCCATGTTCTCACAAGAACATGGTTTCATTATGATCTTCATTTAAGGTGAAGCAGGAACTGAGACATCTACAACAAAGATGGTATTCAACCAAGCTAGAAGTCCATCATCAAATCTTCAAGAAGGCTGTTTGTCATTATAAAAATAATGAAAGAATACCATCAAATACAGTTTGCGGACTGTAATACCGGTGAGTAGTTTCAAAAATTCGAGAAGATATTTAATCCTAAGCCCACTTTGAACTCTTCCTAAACTTGATTCTGGTTGTGTATCATTACCGGAACGTTTTCAGATTTTTGTGTGTGAATACGGTTAAACAAATATCTGATGATTTGGCTAGTATATATATGTTGGTCCAGCTGTAATCACAGAACATCCATGGAATGATGTGTATGAGAAGTAAAGGTAAATGAAGTTGAGAGACTATTATTAAGAAGGCGAATTAAGCCCTGATTACAAATTTACTTATATGGGAAGGTGTTATATATTCCTACTTGTTGGCCGGGAATCATTTTCTAATAAGATATCAGAAAAGGGTATAAATAAAGATATTCCAACACCCGGTATCGTCTCCTACTCATTTACATGGGGGTTGCCATTTTCTTGCTGATTTGGAGTTGTACATGAACCATTGAGAAATGTTCCAGTCAGGAAGATATTTTGAATCCAAATCCTAAATTGATTTTCTTCATTACCTAAAATCCCATATGTGACGGAAAATATAAAGTGGGTGTTTACATGTATTATAAAAATTCAATCTTTATAATGATACTTTTAAATTGTCTGGTTTTGCTTAACAAAAATCTATTTTCTTGGGTTTGCCAAACAGAGCAGAACATAATATATGCAGCATGCATTCTGACTTTTCAAGTCCATTATCCGAAAGCAGGTGAATGCATAGTTTGCTGCTATAGATGCTCAGGGAAGAAGCATCCATAAAATTTGAATTAATTTGCTCCGTCCCATACGTCCAGTATCGAGAAAATAGATTTCTATTAAGCGAATATCGATTTTCAACAGAAATATATAAGGAAATCTTCAGTTTAAAAATAAATTGACATATCTATTCTATATTTTTAATCTCAAATGGGTTTTTAATTTTCAAAAAGGCAATTCAGCATTTGGATTAAGAAAATCTTCTTGTACACATAAACAAAATGGCAGCCCCCATGTGCTGCTAGCAGACGATACATATTGCTAGCAGATGGTAAATTTTGCTCAGAAAAATTTGATTCGTATCGATCTCGTATATTTTGACGCGAAGCCATATAGTCTAACAAGTAGGAATAAATAACACCTTTGAACACTATCGTCTTTATTTTTGAGCGTAATTCTCCTTTAAGAAGTCAACTTCAGCAACTAGATCCAATGCCAACGTCTCTGTGAAGAAGTGCAATTTCGATCTTGTTCCTGATATAACAGGCATCATAAACAACATCATTCGAAGAAGGTACTTTTCCTGAGAGTCTTAAGAATCCTAGTGTTCCCTCTTCTTAAAGGCTCAACGTTAGATCCAAAATAGTTGAAGAATTATCGACCAGTTGCTAATCTATTATTTCTTTGAAAGACTACCGAAAGAGCTGCAGTACTTTAGATATAACATTATCTGTCAGACAATGATGCAGTCCCCAATACAATCTAAATAATTATAGACCATTCCACATCTGAAACGGCGTTGTTAAAAGTATCAAATGATATTCATTCCTCTTTAGACAAAGGTTATGAAACCATTGTACTGCTCGATTTTTCTTCAGCCTTCCATACTATCAGACATAATGTTTTGTTACAGAAGTTGAAACATAGTTTTAGCATTACAAGTCTTGCTTACAGTTGGTTTGAATCATACTTGAGGCACAAGTTAGATCGGTTAGAATCATCAGTTCATGTACCAAATATCAGTGCCCACAAAGTTTCTTTCTGTTGTCTGTGCCTCAAGTATGATTCAAACCAACTGTAAGCAAGACCTGTAATGCTCAACCTATGTTTAAAAAAATCGAGCAGTACAAGCATAATGGTTTTATCAGTGTCTTCATTCAATGGCTTCAGAATACCTTAATGAATCTTTGGTAAGTATGTACCCTCCTGCAATCTCAGATTGACATAGAAAGATCTTTTGCATTATCCTGTTATTCGGACCAAGTTTTATGAAGATCAATCATTTGCTCAAGCTGCCCGTTCACTTTGGAACACTATCCCATCTAATTTGAAGTATTCATCCACAATATCTAAGTTTAAAACCGTCCTCAACACGTACTTTTTAAAGAGCATTTCGAGTGAGCTATGTTCGTCAAAATTTTATCATCAATTTAAAAGTGCATAGAGACGCTTCGGCAATGGTATGCGCTATAAAAGCACTGTAGTATTATTTTCATTAAAAACACATCTTTTCGATAGTTTATAGTTTGTAGGTGATTTAATTTATTGTAAGCGCTTTGAGCCTAATGGGAAAAGCGCGTTATAAGTAATAATAATAATAATAATAATTATTATTATTATACGTTGACAAAACCTGCTGTCGGAAAGTGAAAAAAGTGCCTGTTTGCATGTAAAATCTAAGATATTTCTAGAATGTTAATGTTTTTTTTTTCCTTTCTCAAAAAAAATTCCTTGTTTAGAACATACAGTTGGTGAAAATAAAATTGCAACAGGGTGAGCAGAAATTTTGTTTTCCTAAATTCACCCGGTATATATATCTTCTAGGGCTCTGAATCAAATTTGTGCGAGCCAGCTCTCAAAGTGATGTTTTGTCACTTACATTGTCACTTCCGTCTGCTACGTAAGGTGTGCTGAAGTCATCGTCGTCATGCGCACGGCTCTGTAATAAAACATAAAACAAAACCAAGAGCGCAGTTATAATCATATTTGACCTGTAAGCAATAAAGACATACCCACATTCGAAAGATTAAGGTTTAAGCTGGTCCCAATTTAGGGTGCACATCATTATCATGTATTTTCTTAAAAGGTTGGGGAAAGGTCTCATTACGCTGTCCATCTCAAGTTCATAAAGCATATTTTTCAGATAATTATAGATGAATCTAATGAATCTGAAGTATATTCCAAACATGATAAAAAGTTGGGATTTTCTTACGAGCTTCGTAGATTGTGTTCGATATCAGAGCCAGTCATTTCTAATCTAATAAGCTTTGAAATACAGCACACAACAATGAATGAGGGTAAAATTCTATGAATATTGTTTGATGTTGTACATAAGTTTTATTGTCATACGAGTAATTTCCAAAGATATGGACCATGGAGCAAGACCTGTCATTTTTTTTTTCAAATCCATGGTACTGATGTTTTCTCGTAGAGTCCATAGGGACAAAATTTTCATAATCCGTTCATTCTATTCGTGCAAAATTTTGAGCCGTCAAAGGCTTTTAAAGAAAGAAAAGAAAAGGCACCAACTTAATAAAATTTGGTTTGGTGTTTCAAAACCAAAGATAAAATCAAACGCCACTTTGAAATAAACGAAACATCTGTTTTACTACATTGGGATACTTGGAATTTATCCCAACAATTTTTTTCAATTGTAACAATAAAAATCCAAACAAAGCCTGTGAGGTCCTTATATTTATATTTACGTGTCATCAAGTTACTTACGTGGTCTGGGCGATTTCCATGAAGCCTTTGTCCCCGAAGATCCCGTTCTCGCGTGAGCCTGCCAACGGCTTGGCCTACGGCAAATTCACGCTGATCAAGGGAAAGGTCTTCAGAATGGCTCTCATGAGAGCCTAACCAGGAATCACCACTGTAGAAGAAAGGAGTTCCCCGGTCGTATTGATCATTGTATCGGTTTCTACAAGAAAACGCGAAATAATAAAATGCAGGTAAAAACATATTGCTTTATTATCCGTATCAGACATCTGAGCTGTGGTTTTATAAAATTGTATTCCCCTTGTCTTTGGTGCAAACCGGGCAAAGAGGGTAATATTCCTTGTATCACCCTCTTTTACAAAAAACATATGGTCAGGCATGTCTCACGTGACATAAAATACTTTCACCATAACTGTGATGTTCTCTGTTTAAAGGAAAGGTTGAGGTCTGGGAAAGGTGAAAAATAATTTGTGAGCTTTCTCAATCCTTTTATGTCAGTTTGGAAGAACATCATAGTAGAAATGTCCCCTGAGAAGGAATTCTCTTTAAATGCCCTTATATTCGAAATATGACGGGAAAAAAGCTGAAGTGTTTGGGCCGAACCTTCATGCCACATCTGTGTGCAGTCCCATATACCCATTTCTGTGTACGGTGCATATGCTTTTGATGAGTTTGGGTTGATTTCTTATCATTTTAATGTTTTCAAAACCTCACAGTATACACCAAACCTTATTTAGACATGTCGCAGTACCAGAACTCAACTTTATATTTTATGCGGTACGATATATTTGGAAATGAATGGATCAACTGTTCAAAAGAAAATATGCCTCTTGAGCGCCAGCATCAGTCTGTTATATGGGGGGGGGGGGGGGGGATGTAGGTCACCATTACTCGATATCATGAACAATGCCCAAATGTCATTGCAATTATGTTAACACCAGAGTCAATGGAGCTTGTGAAGACAATATGCTGATACGTCACTCTTAGTACACAACCATTCTCACATGGCGTGTCAAAGACAGCAGTCATTGAAGCTATCCTATGCCAGATAAATGATGCCTCGTGTACAACGGGCTTTAGGATATGCGCCAAAGAGGGACTCTCAATGTCCCCCATAGTTACTCACCCTTGCATGAGTTTGGTAGCGTTGTTCCGAGATGCCATCTGCATAAAGACGCAACACATACACATGATGAAGATGAGAAGAGCCCCTACGACACCAAAAACGATCCCGATGATGGCACCAATTGATAACCCTTCTGGAACAACTGTTGATAGAAAAGATGTTAAAGGACTCTGCTATAAGATAAGGAACTACTTTTAGATTGTCGGTTTCAAGTGATATTTCAGACATAAAAAATCACTCATTATCGAGTCCTACCATGTTCTTTTTTCCAAGTTCTGGTAACCACGAGAAATTAGTTTTCCCACGGTATTAAACAAAAATTTCACTGAGGCCCGAATTCATAAAGGAGGTTTAAACCATGGGTAAGGGTTAAACCTCCGTAAGCGTACTGAAATAAGCGTAAATAAGCACACATTGCCCATGCGCACGCTCAAAGAAAATATATGATTGGATCGGATTCCGCGCGCACGTACGCTTAAAAACCCAGGAGGGGGTTTAAACCATGGTTTAAACCAAACCTCCTTTGTGAATTCGAGCCTGAATGTTGAAAGACTACAAATGATATCTGCCAAAAAGTATTTGGAGAATTTATAAGAAAAGATAATCAACTTAGTAGTCAGGATCGACGTGAAAGACAAGGGGTCTAATAAAAACTTGAGCTTTACATTGACGTGGACTCCCAGTGCATGTGTTTTCATTGACTTGGATTCCCACTGTGTTTTCTTTAAAACAAGCTTTAAAAAACATATTGGAAATGGAAGTCATTAAAACTTGAGGTTTGGAAATGAAACTGCTATTTAAATGTATTATGTGTACTTAATCGTTTGTATCTCAAACACACATGAATAAAACATTTCTCTCCTAATGAATGTAGATATTTTGGGATCACGAATTTACCAGTTACAGCAATGGATGAAACAGTTATACTGTCCGTATCGGAGTCCAACACCTGGGTTTCTTGGCTAGAGAGCGTCATCGCTCTCTCCACGAGAGCATCTGCATCAGTGGCAGTATCTGCCCTGAGATCCATCTCCATATTGGCAATGACACTACCATTCCCAAAAGACAAGACAGTACATCCGATGTTTCTCAGCGTTGGACCAAGTCTGCTCCCGAACAAATATCTCATCTACGATACAATATGTATTCAATTTCTATTAAAAATTTAACGTCTTTGACGTCACAAAACAAATGAAAGCCTATATAAATTATTGTAAATGTGCTTTGAAATAATACGTGGTTGTTTCCAGGCGAAATGATACTTGGGCAGAAAATAAAAAGAATATTCACAACGATCGTACTCGTTGAATGATAATTGCGAAGAAACACAAGCTATCAGAACATGGATGATCTGCAAATGGCTGCAAGAACATTCAATAATTAAGTATTATATTCATTATAACAATATAATGGATTATATTCCAAAATTTAATTATAACAGGGGAGAATGCCGAGCGTTGTCTCAGAAAAAAAATGGAACCAGCGGGATTCGAACCTGTCATCTACTGCTTGCCGGGCAGCGACTTAACCACCAGGCTATTCTGGTTCACGGCCAAGTCACGATGAACTGGAATCAAATACCCAAGATCCTCTTCTTTCTGACTCATTAATATTCAACGGTCCGCCGTAGACACTTGTTAGTAAATGAAGAAGCTTAATGGGAGGAATTTTAATTTGTAAACAAATTTTTAGGCTTTTACTCCCAGTGTTATAGATCGTATGCTCGATCTGTAATGAAAATCACAAGTCAGAAAAAATTGGAACCAGCGGGATTCGAACCTGTCATCTACTGCTTGCCGGGCAGCGACTTAACCACCAGGCTATTCTGGTTCACGGCCAAGTCACGATGAACTGGAATCAAATACCCAAGATCCTCTTCTTTCTGACTCATTAATATTCAACGGTCCGCCGTAGACACTTGTTAGTAAATGAAGAAGCTTAATTGGAGGAATTTTAATTTGTAAACAAATTTTTAGGCTTTTACTCCCAGGCTATTCTACGGCAAGTGTCTACGGCGGACCGTTGAATATTAATGAGTCAGAAAGAAGAGGATCTTGGGTATTTGTTTCCAGTTCATCGTGACTTGGCCGTGAACCAGAATAGCCTGGTGGTTAAAGGGAAAGTAAATCCTGGCGATTTAGTTAGCTGTTTAGTTGAAGGGCACATTGTTGATTATATATGTCGAATTTCAACACATTTGGGCCCCCCTAACGCCGTCAACAAGTAGTTAGAAATATCATTTTGTCGTCTGCTAGAAGGTCCTATATCGATCGTGTGCGTCGCCATTTTGAACAGATAAGCCCCGCCCTGTGACGTTTTGTCGGACCTCTCGGACCAGAAGTACCCGGATGCCGCCATTATTACGCGTTTCCAAATGGTGTACTGCCAGGCGTTCGGATGCTGCAATATAATAAAAATGAACAAGACGTTCCGAATTTCAGCCAATCACAGTTCCCCCTTGGCATGTCCGACAAAACGTCATCATAGCGCGGGTGAATCAAAAATATGGCCAACCCCGATAGCAGGCTGTAGCAGACGATCATTGCTCACAAAAGTGTGAATTACTCCACCGTCAAGCGTTCATAAGAGGTAAATTTTCACAGTAATGTCAAGAATTGTGCTCTTAACACTCTCAGTAGGCCAAAAGTCCAGGGTTTACCTTCCCTTTAAAGGAGAATTAAGCTCAAAAATAAAGACGATCTTGTTCAAAGGTGTTATTTATTCCTACTTGTTAGAATATATGGCTTCGCGTCAAAATATACGAGATCGATACGAATCAAGATTTTCTGAGCAAAATTTATCATCTGCTAGCAATATGTATCGTCTGCTAGCAGCACATGGGGGCTGTCATTTTGTTTATGTGTACAAGAAGATTTTCTTAATCCAAATGCTCAATTCCCTTTTTCAAAATTAAAAACCCATTTGAGATTAAAAATATAGAATAGATATGTCAATTTATTTTTAAACTGAAGATTTCCTTATATATTTCTGTTGAAAATCGATATTCGCTTAATAGAAATCTATTTTCTCGATACTGGACGTATGGGAAGGAGCAAATTAATTCAAATTTTATGGATGCTTCTTCCCTGAGCATCTATAGCGGCAAACTATGCATTCACCTGCTTTCGGATAATGGACTTGAAAAGTCAGAATGCATGCTGCTTATATTATGTTCTGCTCTGTTTGGCAAACCCAAGAAAAAAGATTTTTGTTAAGCAAAACCAGACAATTTAAAAGTATCATTATAAAGATTTAATTTTTATAATACATGTAAACACCCATTTTATATTTTTCGTCACATATGGGATTTTAGGTAATGAAGGAAATCAATTTAGGATTTGGATTCAAAATATCTTCCTGACTGGAACATTTCTCAATGGTTCATGTACAACTCCAAATCATCAAGAAAATGGCAGCCCCCATGTAAATGAGTAGGAAACGATACCGGGTGTTGGAATATCTTTATTTATACCCTTTTCTGATATCTTATTAGAAAATGATTTAGGCCAATAAGTAGGAATATATTACACCTTCCAATGTAAGTAAATTTGTAATCAGGGGTTAATTCTCCTTTAAGTCGCTGCCCGGCAAGCAGTAGATGACAGGTTCGAATCCCGCTGGTTCCAATTTTTTCTGACTTGTGATTTTCATTACAGATCGAGCATACGATCTATAACACTGGGAGTAAAAGCCTAAAAACTTGTTTACAAATTAAAATTCCTCCCATTAAGCTTCTTCATTTACAAACATTGATATATTTCAAACAGTTATTTCAAACAGATAACAGTTTTGTTAGCAAAAACTAAACAACCTCAGTTAATACACAAAGCTATATGCTAAAAACACTATAACATAATTATACGTAGATGGCTATAAAGGAAAGCGCAAAAAATACAGATCAGTACTAATGTGATTTACTCCAAGTTAAAAAATCTCATTAGGAGTGTACTGTTAATACAGGAAAACAACGAAATAACATCAATTCTATTACGCTGCAACTATTTGATCACATCATGTAACCTCTTATGACTATTTGTATTTATAAATTCGTTATGTGTAAATGTATACCAATGAAAAACAAATTTCCAAAAAGGACAATAAATACTTACTTTTCAGTTTTGATTAACTTTCAATACACAAATATGAACAGAGCGAGGACTAGGGGCTGCATATGATACGCCTCTCACGTACGTTCGCTCACTACACAATGCATGGACATTTCCTGCGCGCGGACATTTTGAATAATTTGCTCAATGATATAGAAATGGAAATGAAGTATCCACACCGAGTTACTCCCCGGCTGTTTTTGTTTGCATCAAAATGTAAGCATAATATAAATCAAAGTTGTAACAAGCACGTAAGACGTGTATCCTAGAATCCATATCACACTAAGATTAAATTTCAATAAGTTATAGGAAGAAAATAATCCATGTAATAGAATCTAGTATTATCAATGAATAAATTATTATTTATATTTTTACAAATACTTCAGATTTCGAAAATCTGGGTAATCTGTCGAAATAATGACTTAGCATACCTAAAAGAGCAAGATTCATACGCCAACATGCGTCGTAATACTTTTCTCGGTATTGAATATGTATCGAATTACAAGACATGCTTTTTGCTCATTAGAAGTGATATCGTTATAAGAAAATATCGGTGGTGTAATTAGAAATTCAACCTGCATTTGATGGCATTTTTTGTCAAATTGTACGCATAAGATTAATTTATTTTGTAACAAACTTGTAATATAATGAAACCTAGTATCCGTATCATGCTAAGATTAAACTTCAATAAGTTATTGGAGGAAAATAATCCATGCAATAGAATGTAGTATTATTAACGAATAAATTATTCATATTTTTGCAAAACATTCTAAAGTTTGATCTCTGTGATAATCTGTGTAATAGTTATGAGATACGACATGACATGAATGAAGGACTTGATTTATTCATTATCAAGCATTTTGATTTAAGGGGTTGATTACAGAGGATTGCCATGTTTAGGTGTTCGTGTCAGTGTTGCCGCGACTCACTGGACCGGTTGGTTGACGTCACTAAAATAGATGTATGTACGAGCAAGTAATTAATCTAACATCAATAATTGAACGCAGATGATATTAAACAACAACAGCATTCAAAATGGTTCAAGCAGGAAAATAGAGTCGCGAACGTACGTGCTCTGGCTGTGATACTTACCGCATTGCAAAATAGGGTCTGGAGAGTTTGGAAGTACTCTGTTGACGGGTCACTCAGATCTCTGGTATACCTAAGCGGTTGACCATTTCTTTCCGAGGCTGTAATGGACACACGAACCGTCCGGGTGACGAATTCTAACACAGAAATAAATCATGTAATGGAATCCAGTAATTACATGAAAAGTAAAATTTCTGATTAGAGAAATAACAACTACTTTGCTTATTACACTGAATTTCTGCCCCAACTGGTCTTATTGGATTATAATTCAAAGAAATTGTCAATAAATGTTGAAAAAAGTAAAGAATTGGTGTATTAACTACATCAGAAAAAAAAGTCACTGAAATAAATTTCATTATTAATCAGACCATGTTTCGAAGCATATCAAAAGTTTTTAATTGGGCTCAATCCTATATTATTCCCTTCAAAATGACAAAACATCAAATGCGTGAAAGAATTAATCACAATAAAGACTAAGAAAGCAGACTCAATCTAAGCAAACAGATGGTCGCTTCAGTTTATGTCTGCTGACGAGATGTATAAGACATGATTTTAAAAGCAAGCAATGCAAAACCTTGCATCTTTTGCATGCTCCCTGGGATCGTCCAGTGCATCCTGCCCCTTTTTCACACTAATGTGTGACAATGTTTTTTTTCCCCCAATTGTGCTTCGAAACGCACCTGAGGAAAACTGAAATAAATCGCTTTGTTGACATTGGACCATAAAATATCTGAATCTGAAACTGAATAATCTTCTCCTAAATTACTCGATAAGCCTTTCAAATGGTTTAAGATAATGTATGCACTTTTTCAACAATTCGAATCTTACTTTTCAGAAAGTGTCTCTTACGGCTACCTTCATGAACCTTCAGGAGATGAATTATGCTTACCTGTTCCAGAAGTTGACGTTGTTGGCGCAGCTGTTGTCATTGTTGTAGTGTCAACCTGCTGGTTCGTTCCAGAAGCTGGTGGAAAGTTGACAATATTTACTTGTAAAGTTATAAACAGAGGGTTTAATTTTAAGTAGATTATAACGGTAAATAAAACAATATCCTAGATTATGAGGTTGAGTCAAGAGTGAAAATCTTAGAGAATCCAATGAGGAAAAAAAGTAATATAAGGTCCCTGATTCCATGGCAATGACAATCATGTTCTCTTACGGCTAAGCAATATAATTCTCCACGAAATTTATTTTTTTGTCTCTAGTCAAGGTTTGGATTCCTGGTTTGCCCGAGTCAAAATGAATCTGTTTATTTAGTTCTTGAATATTACTTGTAATCAAATGTTCCCGAAAGTAAACTACAAACAGAATATGGACATTTATCATCGTCTGAACAACCCCCCCCCCCAACAAAACAACATTATTGGCGTCAATGCAGTCTCTTTCAACGTCGGTATCAAATGCATTCGGGGCAGGCTTAGCGTCTTTCAAGGGGGGGGGGGGGGGCGAGCGAGTGAGAGCGAGCTTTGGGAAATTTTTGAAAATATTGCCTTAAATTGCTTTAAGGTATGCGACCGAGCGGAAATAGACATACTTTGCTTCAAGAGGTGAAAAGGGGCACTCTTATAGGAAAGGAAATGGGGCATATATGTGAAGTGGGATTTTAAAATGGGCATTTACAGGGGAAAGGGACACTTATTAGAAGAATAAATGGGGACTAATCGATATTAAGATGGGCAAATTTGAACATGGACCATTTGTCAACAAGCCATTGACGATATTGTGTCTCGCCCACTTGCGATAACGAGAAATATCACGATCTCTGTTGCCATGCAACAGAATTGTATCCATTGTGAAATACCTGCCATAGAATTTAATATCCCATAAAATTTGAGAAAGGCTATTTCATGAAATGCTTGTCCCTTCGCCTACTTCTCCTCCACATACTCCTCCCCCTTTGCTATGAGTAATAGTGACGTTATTTGTCATAACAGAGTCTTGCAGGTAAACTGTAACGTTTGACCTCAAATGACCTTTGACCATATCATGTGACCTCCAACGGCACCATAACATGCAGGTCCCCTTAGTGCATCTACAACCCAAGTTTGGTTGAAAAGTGAGTGACGGTTGCAAAGTTATCTGTCATAACATTTGTGACGGACGACGGACGGACGGACGGACGCCATTTGGATCGCTTAGTCTCGCCTTCACCTCCGGGGGGCGAGTCAAAAAGGGCAAAAGGGCAATTATATGAAGGGGAAAGGGACACTTATCTGAAGTAAAAAAAGGGGCACTCATCAGATTCGAAAAAGTGCACTTTTCAATATGTGAAAAGGGCCCTTAGTAGAAAGAAAAAGGGCCACTTCTAAGAAGTAAAAGTTTGAATTATGAGCGTGAAAAAGGGCGATTATTCAGAGTAAAAAAGGTTCACCTTTTGAGTATTTGGATAAAATTGGCAAGGCGGGGCACTGAGCTCCCCTAATGAGGCATTGCCTTATGCGCTAAGGGTGCGGGGGCGACCCGCCAAAACTCTTTGTTCTGTTAGTTCATGCTTCTCACAAAAAAAAGAAACCCCGCAATCTTTCCTCATTGCACTATAAAAAATAATAGGACTCATATATGACACTATAACAGTTCATATAACATAAAAAAACAACATACGATTGAATCCTGCTATAAATATGTTCTATTTCATGCAAAATAAAATAGGGGAAATGGACAATTAAACATTATTCTTGCTTTTAAAAGTTTTTCCTTTATTCAAGACAGCTTAAACAGACTTACCTGTTTCGAGAGGTGACGTTGCAGGCGGAGCTGGTGCCATTGTCGTATTGTCAGTAGGCTGGTTTGTTCCAGATGCTGGTGAAATGTTTACAGGTTTTAGATGTTAACATATAAAATGAATGAACAAGTTTGGTAAAAGAAAAATGCACAAAATAATAATTATAGTTGAATGACATTTTCTCAGAATGGAACTCACTTACCATGCAATGTTAAATAAATGACGTCTGTCAAATGATTTTGAAAGCAGAAGGATGGTAGCTAGGGAACACAATATATTTACCAGTAGGTCAGTTTCGAATAATTATTAACCTATATGTGGGCGCCTATATCATAAAACCTATTTGTCATTGCTAGAAATATTTATTTCGCTACCTATAACAGACTCAATATGCAGACCTGTTCTAGGTTAATAAAAAGTTTACATGATTGACAGGTAAAATTTAAATGAGATGAACAATGGAAATGCAAAATATTATGATACTGTATGACGGAGTTAAGTATGATGACGAATTTAATTTGCGAGGAATATAAAACAAGTGTAAATATATGTAAAATAAACGAGGTCTAGTTTGAACGGAATGCAAAATAAACAAAGACTAGTATGCACGGTGTGTGAAAGAAATGAAGTTTAGTATACAAGGAATGTAAAATAAACGAAGTAAACTTTGCATGAAATGTAAAATAAACAAAGTCTAGTTTGCACGGAAAGCAAAACAAATGAAGTCTAGTTTGCACGGAATGTAAAATAAACGAATTCTAGTTTGCACCCAATTTAAAATAATCAAAGTCTAGTTTGCACGGAATGTAAAGTAAACCAAAAACACGATAATTTTTTTTTCGAAAAATAAAGTCAAGGGCCATAGAAATCAGGTTCGGATTATGTAATACGCGATTGTAATGATCGCAAATTTCTAAAGGTGACAGACAGGGCTAATGAAATTGTCTTGAGTTTATTTTTCGAAAGTAGTTTTTATCGTGTTCAAATCAATTTTGCAGGGATGGTTAAACGAATAAAGTCTGTCAAATGATTGCCAAAATAATGAAATCATGACAGCTGTGTAAGAAAATATCACTTTTTTCATCTCTAGGTTGGTGTCGAGTACTTATCTACTACCAGGTTGCGTCTATATCATCTATTTTTTTTTATATTTATCTTCATTCATGTACGATTCTCAGCGGGGCTTTCGATGCTATTTGAACAAAATTATGAAGTGTCCACACCCTCCAATGATTTTGCGATTTCTTTTCAAAAGATGACAGATTGCCTTTAAGAGATATATTATGCATACCTGTTCTGGGAGGTGACGTTCCTGACGCAGATGTTGACATTGTTGTAGTGTCAGCTGGTTGATTTTTTTCAGATGCTGGTGAAAAGTTTTCAAGATTTACGTGTAATATCATAAACGGAATAAACAAGCTTGAAGATAAAGTTTAGTTCTTAATTCGAATAATTCTCTGGCGCTTGTATCATTTACTTATTTTTCATAGCTAAAAATTAATTCCCTAAGTGTGTTATGGAAATGCACTTAGACAAAATGAAAATATAAAGAAGAAAATATAATTAGATTTAACCGAAATTAGTCAAAAAAGGGCAATTGCTTATTCAACAACTAAACACAAACCTTTTCACCCAAAGCTGTTTAAAATACAAGTATGTAGTATATAGTATAGGCCTATCTTTAAAAGATGTATTATGTATACCTGTTCCGGAAGATGGCATGGCTGACGAAGCTGGTGACATTGTTGTCGTATCGGTTGGTTGGTTTGTTCCAGATGCTGATGGAAGTATAACACAAGATGATTGTGAAAAAGTAAGCCACTCACAACTGATATGAAATTAATATCATGTGCGTGGGGGCACATGTCCATTCATGCTTTTCAAGCTTTTGAACGTGTTTTGACAATTTACAAACAAAAACATGACGAAAATCTTCCAACAGAAGAAGAAAATGTATTATAATGATTTTCTTTTCTCTCTGAGTCATTCGCAATATTTAAATGGAAAGCAAAACGTTGTAAAGGAAAAAGGTATTCTGAATCAAGACTCATATTTTCTAACTTCCAGTGACATAGTTACCTATGACCATGATGATGTAAGATTGAACAAAAAAAAAAAATTCCTGTTTGTTGCCTCACACTGTTCAGTTACCATTTGACCATGTATATAATACCAATCCAAACATGACCATGTATATAATACCAATCCAAACATTACCATGTATATAATACCAATCGATACATTACGAAGTTCATATCGAACATCTCTGATCATTAAACAACTTCAGTAAATAAGGAAAATTTATACTAATAATTACATAACATGAATAACGCATACCCGATACAGAAGGTGTCATTGATGATTCCGCTACTGTAGGCATCGTTGTAGAATCCGTAGTTGTGTTTGTTATGGATACTATATATAATGAAATAAAAACATAAAACCTTACAGAATGCATTTGTTGGTGATGATCAGACTAGTACATCTACGATGTATTGACCAGCAAGGGGTCGATCTGACATTTGTTATCTTTTTTCTTGCGTCAAAAATGAAAGAGTTAGGGCTTGGTGTTGATTAGGTGTCATGTTTAGGCTACGGTTATGATTACGAATCCTAAACCGTTGTGTACAGAGTTGAAGTTTGAATGCTTAAAATTAGACCAATTTCTAGTTAGCATGTGTCACGAATGATCCCAAATACGAAAATATATTACAAATGTAAGGTTCAATTCTGTGTATTTAACACTTATTACCCTGAAGCGTAGGCTACAAAGAGTTCCGTTTAGGTTTCCTTTCCCCCTTTTCGAATTATTACTTTTATCTCTATATCAGAGAATGCAGTGCTGTGCATGCATGAACAGTGATTAAAATAGCTATCATGGGTGTGTGCACGGATACCAGTATGTCATGGTGAACTTCATAATTCCGATTATATAATATATGATATAATATGGGGGTTTTTGTCCAAAATGTAGGCCTACTTGATTTAACAAATGATACGTTTCGAATCAAACCAAATGAAAGCCATAAATGTCGACCTACACCTTGGTGGTATTTGGAATGTGAAAAAAAAAAAAAAATAAAATCACTGTTGTTTACAGACCTACAGAATTATAGAGAGAAACGGACACTGGCTCAAAAAACAATAGGAAATACGAAACAGATTGGAAACATTGTGAAAAGTTAAATAGATTAATCTGCCTGATTGTGCTCTTCGATTTATATTAAATGTTTTTAATATGATATGGGAAACTTTTACTTTCCCCAAAAGGATGGACCCATTCTCTTATTATTCCTAAACTGAAACGTAGTGAAGATCACGAAATAATATCTTAAGCCTTCAATTGTGTAAACTAAAGCTGTTTCATAGTTTAAGACTTAATCTTGGAAAATATAATAAATTTCTTAGCACCGTTTAAAAAGCAGGAAATTAGAAACATCAACACGTAATTTGTACGAAATCTATTTGAATAAAATGATATAAAGCATTACATATATATATATATATATACCCCTAAAGGGTACATTAGGAGGACAGTTTTTGTCTTATTTCTATAGCCAACTGTCGACCTAATGTACCAACTGTCTACCTAATGTAGGGGGGCGCTATTATGACGAAATAAACCGCATTGTTGTGTGTCGACCTAATGTACCCGTTAGTAAAATACACACACATATTAATATATATTAGTTTTCTCAGGAGCCATACCATTTGCGCTGAAGGCGATGACATCATATGTTGTATTCCCAACTGTAATGTTCGCTACTTCCATTGAGGATATGTTTTGTGCTCTATTCATGATGTTCTGTGCCTCAGATGTACTGTTTGCAGCGATAGTCATTTCTATGTCTGCGACTATGCTGCCTCTGTAGAACGCAATAACTACACACACAATGGTTCTACGCAGACTTCCGAAAAGATTTTTCAACTGTTTGGAGAGAAATATAAACACATAATAGCAGAGCTAAAATCGCATGTAGACATGAGGGCCACACCCGTATAAAATGAAATTAGAAAATTGTTAATAATAGCTCAATGTTAATCTCAAATTAATCTCAAATGAGTGAACCGATGATGTCACACACTCACTTTTCCTTATGTATTTTATATGAAATTTCAAATATTTCAATTTTTATAGATGTGATAATAAAGAATCCCTTCCTTGTATGAAAATAAGATACACTAATGAGGATGATTTTACATGTTCCATATGGAGTCAAACCATGTTTTACATTATTGAAGCAAAAAAATGAAATATATGATATTTCATATAATAAAATACATAAGGAAAAGTGAGTACATGACATCATCGGTTCACCATTTGCATACCGCCCATGCTATGCATATCACTGTTTCATGAAATAATGCAAAACTTCAAAATGCCGTAACTTTCTTATTTTACATCCTATTTCAATAATATTTTCACTGTTATGCTTGTTTAAATTTACTCTATTTATTCCAGTCAACTTGATATTAGGGTGGACTTGGCCTTTAAGAATTATTTTTGGCTCATGAAATACCGTAAATATATCAAATTCTATTCAAAACTTTCACATTTTATGTAATGACAGAATGATTGATTTCTACGTTTTCTTCAGTATTGATTTTTAACGTTGTGGAATGTCTTTCTTTTCATAGAAGGGTATGTACGTATGTATGCCTCAATTAGCCTTCTCCTATCCTCGTTTGAATTTTTCCTGTAGCCAACTGGGTGATAATCTGCCATTTTTTCAATGTGAAGCGGATAGTATGTAAAGTTAACGTGGTACTCATAAGCGCAACATGCAGAATGACCGAAGGCTTCCTAGCTCATTAAATCGAAGGCACTTATTTAAAACTTGCCAGCCTTTTGATGAAATTGAATGACCGAAGAGTAACAGAAGCCGGTTGCAGGTGAAATTGGATGCTTCGATTTCAAACTTTTGCTTGTAAGTCAAATTTGAATGAAGAAGTTTAAGAATCTGTTGCACAAAAAGTTAATTTGCACGTGTATAAATGAATTTGGATGCTCCCTGGTTAAATCGTTTGCTCTTTCTTCAGATGAGAATGAACCATTTGAAGAATTTGTTGCACGAATAGTGAATTTGGACGAATCAAAGTGAAATTGATTGCTCTTTCCTTAAATCGTTTGCTCTTAATAGGAATCTTGATGACCCATTTGAAAAATTCGTTGCACAGATCACGAATTTGAAGAAGCAAAAAAGAAATTGAATTTACATGTACCATGGCGGTCATATCGTTTGTGAATTCGAATGCTCAAAATGTGAAATAGAACGGGAAGACCTATATAATATGCATACAAAATGATTTGCCTTTGTATTTCATTGAATGAATACCGAATTCCAGCAATTATACCTTGCTTTTATGATATTTTATTTCCTTCTTACCACAAAAATAACCAAACAGTAACCATTCTTGGTCTAATATTTTTTCCATGGCATATATATTATATTCAAAATACATGTATAATAATACTCTAAATATATATAAATATATATATATATATATATATATATATATATATATAATGTGATAGTAAATGAGAGAATAATGGTTGCGTAACTTAAATCAAAGTTCCCCTGAGCTGTCCTCCCTTATTGAAATTTTTGCAAAGGTTGAAAAAATGTCTCCGCCGGGAATTATTTCCTTACAATTATATATATATATATATACATGTATTTATATATATATATATATATATATATATATTCTTCTTTTTTTCTCAAAATACATGTATGATACTATAAATATATATATATTTCAAAATACATGTATAATCATACTATAAATATAAATAAATATATATATATATATATATACTTGATAAAGCCCTAAGGGCGAAAATTTGTACTTCTACATTGTTCATGGAGTGTCTTCATTTATTGTTTATTTACTTTTCATCTCCGAGCAGAACTTCAATTTGTGATATATCTATATATATTTATATAAGAAAACACATCATGAGATCTTTCTGTGGATTATTTTGAAAGTTACTAAATAAACTATGCAACAAAAATCATCTTGATGTCAGCATATGCTTTAATAAGACGGCTTAGAAAAAATGTTTACAAAAGGATTGCAATAAAAAGCGATATTTTCCTTTTGAATTAGTTTAATTATTTCGATAGATATTGCCACTAGCCAATTTGTCGAACTGAAATCTGAAATGTCTTAAATTATGCCTTTAATCTTAAATTCAGGCATGTGCTTTAGGAAATGAACATCGTTAATTGTATCTTTCTTGCACTTCTATGTACTGCAAGTAATATATGGTGTATGTATATATATATATATATATATATATATGTATATATACACACATAAATATATATATTGAACACTGTCAGATTTCTTGCAAATTGCGAGTAATTTACACGTGGGCCACGAGTTTCTCTTCGTGTGGGATTTGTACACATATTAATTGGAAATTCTACCAAGTCTTGTTGAAGTGAAATATGACACATTGCACAAGGAAATTCACAAGATTATCTCTTTAGCCATCAGTTTTTTGTCACTGTACCATGGTTATATTATATCCATCAAGAAACTTACTGGTATGCAGATAGCGATTGAAAGACTGAGGAAAGCGGAAGACGATGTGTCTAACAGATCATTGTTGAACGGTGCGTTAAATGTGAGAACAACATCAATTACAACATCTGAAAAATAATAAAGATACCCTTGAACAAAGGTTCACCAAAATTCATCAACAATAAAAACAGTAATTAACGGTGATAGGAGATGCCTTTGAAGTTGCTTCCGTTGTTATATCTACGATGTTTAAGCTACTCGTACCGTGGTACGATCAAAACTAAAATTCTGCAATGATTTAAAATCGATCCAACAATTTTCCATTCCCCATGTTCATTTTTTAAGGTTAGGTATTTTTACCTTCTTGTCAATAATAATTACCAAGCAATATGTTCACGATACGTGAAATCTAGCAACTTTTTTTCACATTGACAGTAATGACGGATATTTGAAGGCGGCGGTTTTTTTTTGTTGTTTTTTTTTGCTGCACAGCCACATTCTACAAAACTAGGTTGAACCGACTTGGTTTAAGTGGATAAATAAGATGCATACTGAAATGACGGGCAATACCACAACAACATAAAATGCACCACACTGCTAAGCATTGATGTAGAGTTAGCCCATAAGCCCAACCGAGTCCACGTATACATACAAATGGCTCTGGTTAGGTTTTCCAAAATACAAAATGATAACATATTATCTTACTTATGGATTCTCTGGTGGTGATGTCTGGTGTGGACGGAGACGCAACGGTCACGGTACTGTTCTCAGGTGTCGAAGGAGATGCCGCGGTTCCTGTACTGGTCTCAGGTGTCGACGGAGATGCCCCAGTTCCTGTACTGGTCTCGGGTGTCGACGGAGGCACCCTGGTTCCTGTACTGGTCTCAGGTGTCGATGGAGACATCCCAGTTCCAGTACTGGTGCCAGGTGTCGACGGAGGCACCCCGGTTCGTGTAGTGGTCTCAGGTGTTGACGGAGATGCCCCGGTACTGGTCTCAGGTGTCGATGGAGACATCCCAGTTCCAGTACTGGTGCCAGGTGTCGACGGAGGCACCCGAGTTCCTGTACTGGTCTCAGGTGTCGACGGAGGCACCCCGGTTCCTGTACTGGTCTCATGTGTCGACGGAGATGCCCCGGTACTGGTGTCAGGTGTCGATGGAGACATCCCAGTTCCAGTACTGGTGCCAGGTGTCGACGGAGATGCCCCGGTTCCGGTACTGCTGTCAGGTGTCGACGGAGATGCCCCGGTTCCTGTACTGGTCTCAGGTGTCGACGGAGGCACCGTGGTTCCTGTACTGGTCTCAGGTGTCGATTGAGACATCAAAGTTCCAGTACTGATGCCAGGTGTCGACGGAGGCACCCCGGTTCCTGTACTGGTCTCAGGTGTCGACGGAGATGCCCCGGTTCCGGTACTGATGTCAGGTGTCGACGGAGGCACCCCGGTTCCTGTACTGGTCTCAGGTGTCGATGGAGACATCCCAGTTCCAGTACTGGTGCCAGGTGTCGACGGAGGCACCCCGGTTCCTGTACTGGTCTCAGGTGTCGACGGAGATGCCCCGGTTCCGGTACTGGTCTCAGGTGTCGACGGAGATGCCCCGGTTCCGGTACTGGTCTTAGGTGTCGACGGAGATGCCCCGGTTTCGGTACTGCTGTCAGGTGTCGACATCCCAGTTCCAGTACTGGTGCCAGGTGTCGACGGAGACTCCCCGGACATAGTGGTGATGGTGTCTGATGATGAATCAGTCACTAAAATGGTAGGTGTTTCAGTGACAATATTTGTGGTTGGTGTCTCCATTGTAGTGGAATTATCCAGTGCTGTAAAAGAAGACAAATATGCATTTTCACTATCTTCAATGATATTGATAGCCTGATATTCCACGTAAAACCCATCTTATTAATATCGTAACGTCGGAAAATATTTGCTTCCCGTCTAGTAGATGCTTTCCGAGTGTAACACAAGCATTTTGAATTATTGTTTGAAATAATATAAATTTTAACATTTGCATTAAATGAAATTTATTTTTATTTATGTGATTAGTCAAGGAAATTTAAAGGTAGTGTTATTTGTAATACATAATAACAATAATATCACATGCAGTTGAAGGAAAAATCAGGATACCTGAACAATTCCGACCGTCACTGTCAAGGGTGAATCCTTCATCACATGTACATGTATAGCTTCCATTGTTATTGATGCACGTGTGATTACATCCATGATCCCCGTTACACTCATCTATATCTGGTATATAGAGTAAGAGAAACATACAACAACAATTGTGGAAATGATATTTAATATTCTTTAACCGATTTTTTGTATTAGTTTCCTTCTGGAATTCGGGACTGGGGTTTCCTCATTTATGGGCTACTAGACACTTTTTTCCAAGTTGATTTGAATAAATAAAGTAAAATTAAACAAGCATAACAGTGAAAATTTTAGTTAAATTGGATGAAAAATAAGAAAGTTACGACATTTTTAAATTTTTCATTATTTCTTCAAAACAGTGATATGCATAACATGGGCAGTCTCGAAATGAGTGAACCGATGACGTCACACACTCACTTTTCCTTATGTATTTTATTATATATTTCAATTTTTTGCTTCACTAATGTAAAACATGGTTTGACTCCTTATGTAACATGTAAAATCATCATTATACTGTAATTTATTTTGATACACGGGAAATATTCTTTATTACATCCATACAAAATGAAATATTTGAAATTTCATATAATGACATACATAAGGAAAAGTGAGTGTGTAATATCATCGGTTCACTCATTTGCATACCGCCCATGTTATGCTTATCACTGTTTTATGAAATAATGCAAAATTTCAAAATGCCGTAAATTTTTTATTTTACATCCAATTTCAGTGAAATTTTTACTGTTATGCTTGTTTAGTATTACTCTATTTATTCAAATAAAATTGATATTAATGTGGACTTGGCCTTTAACACTCAGGGAAAGTATTTTCGAAGGGATTAACAGGCCAAAAGAGTACATTAAGTTTGATATTTAATATGCTAATTGAACTGAGATATGGAATTTTATAGAGCAAATTTTAGGGCCTATGTCATAATTTATTTCAATTCCATGGGGGGGGGGGGGGGGGGGGGGGGTTGCCTTAACCTTTGTAATGGGTTAGTTGTTATGCCCGATTGTTTTAGAAGGTTAATAATGTATCTTACCCAAACATGTTGTATTATCCGCATCTATTTCATGGCCTGTGAAGCATTCGCAAATGAAACCACCATCTTCGTTGATACAAACTTGAGAACAGTTATCCAAATCTTCGAGGCACTCGTTTATATCTGTTAGAAAATGAAAGGATTCCTCATTAATATTGCCAGGAGTGCGCGATGTATATAACGGGACTGCTAATTATGAAGAGCTATGGATGCAGTTTTACGTGAACATATCCAAGGTCATGCCTGTGATCAGTACCTTTATACTATCTCTAGTACTGTAGAATGTTATGTTGAAAGAAAAAAACAACAAAAAACTGAAAAAAATGAAAATAGTATGAAAACATGAGGAAAAACACTGCCATTTTGCAAAAAAATATATTATAGTCTGAGATGACACATCGTAGAATGAAAAAGGAGAAGAAAAAACAAGGTAAATGAAGATACGAAGAAGAAGAAAGAGAAAAGGGAAAGTATCATATGCCCTTAAAATTGTTCTATTTACGAGCAATCCGTGTAACGTTGTCATGACGGATGCATTTCGATGCATAAATATGCTAAAACCAGAACTTCTTCTAACACTTTTACTGTTTACTTTATCCCAAAGTCTAGAACGGAAAAACTTGAATTTGGATTTGTATGTTTTGTTTCCTAGGAATAAAACAGTCTAAAAACGCACGCTTGTAGCTTGGGCCTAACATCATCATAGGTTTTACACATAATTATAATGCTAATGCCTTTTACTATGGTGTCAAACATCAATTACCACAGGCCTTTATTATGATATAGGTTTTCCTGGCCGATGCGCGGTTTGCAAGTTGAATGCACATACGTGCATTTGTTTTCCTGTTCTTTAATATTCAATTCAATTCAATTCAGTCTTTATTGTCCATAATTCATACATGGAAATTTGTTTTGTTTACATGCATATTAAAAATATGAACTCGAAAACTGATACAGATAATGGATTTAAAAACAACAAAGAAATCAATTAACTCAATTGCCTGTTTGTGAACTACGTTGTGTACTACGTTATTTCACTTGAAATAGAAAGATGTTCCAGTTCTTTCCTGGATCCGCTTTCGTGTATACACATGCTGACTAATAAATATTAAACTGGCATAAAATCGAGAACCAATATAAGTTGTTGCACTTAAAGTTAAAGACCGAGCGAAGGATAGAGAGAGATAGAGAGAGGGGGGAAAGAGAGGGAGAGATAGAGAAGAGAGAGAAAGAGAGAAAAGATAGAGAATAACTAGAAATGTGCATTGCTGGGGCCGCGCAATGCTAAATGTATCCCCCGGAACTGGCAGCAATTTGAAGGAGGGACAAAGACCCTCCCCCATCCCCTCCCTCAAACAAAAGGATGGTGTAGAAATTAGATGTGTAGGTTTCACTAAGACACATCTTCATATAAAATTTGAAAGAAATGTGTTGAGAGATATACCAAGATACATCTCCATACAAAATTTGAAAGAAATCCATCAAGAAATGTGGCCTGCAGAGTGCACTCACGCCATGCCCTGAAGTATGACCTTTGACCCTATAAAAGACGGAACACTGGTGGCAGCATCACCAAAAACTATAGGTTTTTAGATTACACCAAGAGACACCTTCATGCAAAATTTGAACGAAATCCGTCAAGAAATGCAGAAGTAAGAGTGCAAGAAATGGAAAAATGACCTTTGACCCTATATAAAGGACGGAACAATGAGGGCAGCATCACCAAAAATTAAATATGTGTAGATTATACCAAGATACATCTCCATACAAAATTTGAATGAAATCCGTCAAGAAATGCAGAAGTAAGAGTGCACAAAAGGGACAAATGAGCTTTGACCCTATAAAGGACGGAACAATGAGGGCAGCATCACCAAACAGTAAAGATGTGTAGATTATACCAAGATACATCTCCATACAAAATTTGAACAAAATCCGTTGAGAAATGTGGCCTGCAGAGTGCACTCACGCCATGCCCTGAAGTATGACCTTTGACCCTATAAAAGACGGAACACTGGTGGCAGCATCACCAAAAACTATAGGTTTTTAGTTTACACCAAGAGACACCTTCATGCAAAATTTGAACGAAATCCGTCAAGAAATGCAGAAGTAAGAGTGCAAGAAATGGACAAATGAGCTTTGACCCTATATAAAGGACGGAACAATGAGGGCAGCATCACCAAAAATTAAATATGTGTAGATTATACCAAGATACATCTCCATACAAAATTTGAATGAAATCCGTCAAGAAATGCAGAAGTAAGAGTGCACAAAAGGGACAAATGAGCTTTGACCCTATAAAGGACGGAACAATGAGGGCAGCATCACCAAAAATTAAACATGTGTAGATTATACCAAGATACATCTCCATACAAAATTTGAACAAAATCCGTTGAGAAATGTGGCCTGCAGAGTGCACTCACGCCATGCCCTGAAGTATGACCTTTGACCCTATAAAAGACGGAACACTGGTGGCAGCATCACCAAAAACTATAGGTTTTTAGATTACACCAAGAGACACCTTCATGCAAAATTTGAACGAAATCCGTCAAGAAATGCAGAAGTAAGAGTGCAAGAAATGGAAAAATGAGCTTTGACCCTATATAAAGGACGGAACAATGAGGGCAGCATCACCAAAAATTAAATATGTGTAGATTATACCAAGATACATCTCCATACAAAATTTGAATGAAATCCGTCAAGAAATGCAGAAGAGTGCACAAAAGGGACAAATGAGCTTTGACCCTATAAAGGACGGAACAATGAGGGCAGCGTCACCAAAAATTAAACATGTGTAGATTATACCAAGATACATCTCCATACAAAATTTGAACAAAATCCGTTGAGAAATGTGGCCTGCAGAGTGCACTCACGCCATGCCCTGAAGTATGACCTTTGACCCTATAAAAGACAGAACACTGGTGGCAGCATCACCAAACACTATAGGTTTTTAAATTACACCAAGAGACACCTTCATGCAAAATTTGAATGAAATCCGTTGAGAAATGTGACCGCCAGAGCGCACACAAGAGTACACACAAGACATCTATCAAAATATGACCTTTGACCCTATAAAAGACGGAACACTGGGGGCAGCATCACCAAAATCTATAGGGTTCCAGATTTTACCAAGAGACACCTTCATACAAAATTTGAACAAAATCCGTTGAGAAATGTGACCGCTAGAGCGCACACAAACTATCCCAAAAAATATGGCCTTTTACCCTATAAAAGACGGAACACTGGGGGCAGCATCACCAGAAACTATAGGGGTCCAGATTTTACCAAGATACACGTCCACAGGAAGTCTGAAAGAAATTCGTCGAGAAATGTGACCGCTAGAGCGCACACAAGAATGTGACGCGGCGGCGGCGGCGGCGGCGAAACGCTGCTGAATCCAAAGTATCCTCCGGCATACTGCCGGGGGATACAATTATAATAAAATATATATCTAGCGCTTTGAGCCAGTACTTGGGAAAGGCGCTTTATAAATGCCAGGTATTATTATATTATTAGAATAATATGAATGCTTGGAACCTTAATCTGAATTACGGAATTCGTCTGAGAGCGACATTTGTGTTAATTTGAATGCACCAAAAATGAACCTTTAATTGTTAGTAAACAAATTATTAAAATGACCGGAAAAAACCTATATTAAATCATAGCTTCAATGCTACCTTACCCAAAGCAATATTGTATATTTCTAGCTAGCAAGTAGTCAATCAAAACTTAAACATCAACATGAGGAACAATTACGTAACAACACATGCATAGTTATTTTACTTGATTTTTAATCCGAAGAAATATCTATACTGACCTTAGTTTATTTTCCCACCATATTCAACGCCAATATATATCGGTTAAAATTTTAGCAATATCAAAAACGTTTTTGTTTATTGATCCTATTTTTGTTGCCAGAAGTACTATTTTACCTGAGCATGATTGACCGGAAAACCCAGCCTGGCATTCACAATAGTAGCTTCCATCGGTATTCATGCACTCGCCCATGCCACAGATATCAGGGAAAAGTGTGCACTCATCGGGGTCTAAAAAAAAAAAAAAAAAAAATGAGTATCCTTAAACAAATGTCAAATATTCACGAATATTCAATTCCGTTTTTTAACAAATCAAGTAAAAAAATATGAATAAATAAATAAAAACTTTCTAATACTTTGGGGGAAAAAATTGTTCAAATGCATTTCTTGTCAAATAAGGAAAAAGGGGAAGATATGAAAAGTATCTAATACTCAACTTGCTGTTTTCTGCATATGAAATAATAGTAATAATAATAATAATAATTATCCAATTAAAGTCCACTCCAAATTTTATTAACCGAAATGGAAATTCTTTTTGCCCAATTGATCGTGAGGCCCGGCAGCCACTGTGCAGCGCCAGATCGACGTTGCTCTATCCCTTCAATTGTTGAACGCCAAACAAGGTAGCAGCAACTCCCATCTTTTAACGTCTTTTGGTATGACGCGGCCGAGGTTCGAACCCACGACCTCCCGATTGTGAGGCGGACGCTCTACTGACTGAGCCAACACCACGTAAAGGTTCGAACTCTTTACTCCCTAATTAGGCAGGACAGCAGTTTTCTTATATTGTCTAAAGTTGCACATTTTCACTATTTGATTATTGTTGACAAGGTCCGCTTAATACGCTTCAAATGTCAAAGGACATTAAAATGGCATTGTGTTTAACAGGATTTGTCATGGGCCTGTAATCTTAGAGCTCTTTTTTGTAATAAATCACACATAATTATTCCAGTCAAAGATTTGACATTTGATCTCTAAATGTTTGTATCAAAAGTGTTATTTTCAACGATAGTTAATGTTAATTTCGTGTTAATTGTCTGTTTGTTTTCTACCAAACTACGGATCATAAACTAGATAATAACGACAAGGTTAATGTCTTACCTTCGACAATGACTACGCTGTTCGGTTTAAGGAGCTCACCACCTGCCCCTAGACCTTCGTAAAATTCATCCTCAAGACTTTCGGTCGTCAACGTGTTGGAGCTTACCAAGTCCACTCTAAATGTGACCTTGATCTGCATTCCTTCTTCCAAGGTATGGTTATAAACAGACACCTTAAGGGCTTCATTGCCGATAACGGAGGAATTTTGTAACTGCCGAAGAACCTGTAGTTACCAAACCCCAAAAAGTATAATAAAAGTGGTTGTAAATTTATACTTTAATTCATTCCCCAGTCCAACAAATATATAATATATATGTATATATATATATATATGATTTTATAGTGCATATAAACATGTATATTGCAAATAAAAAGAACTAGCCAATTCAATTACTTCGTACATGACGATAATCGGCGGTGAGCAATGCATTTTATTCAAATGTGTATAATTAAGATAGATATCAATACGGAAATATACGGAAACAATGACAGCCTTAATATAAGGGGAAATGATATATTAATCAATGAACACAAGTGATATGTAAACCGGAAGTGTTGTCGTTTTGATACGGTCTACTAAGCAACATTAGCGCGTTTAATAAACAAATAATAATTACAAATATTGAATTGAACTGAATTGAACTGAATTGAAAACAGGGCAACTACACAGAAATTTAGAAAGAACGTACATCTTGTGCAAGATCACTCTGCACTGTATCCGAGTTGATGTTTTCAGGAACAGCCCTTACATTGTATCCCTTGATGCTCTCAAATCTTACACACAAGTACAACGTGTGTGCAGCTGTTACATGAATAATGAGGGGGTGAAAATGTAGAAAATTAATATTACTATAAAATACATCAGAATTTATATTTAACAAGGGCTTAGTCCGAAAGGGTGGATAGCGTCGCGTCGCGTTGACGCGAACGCAACCATTCGTCCAAAGCCCCCCCCCCCCCCGAACGCCACCATTGTTGTAAAAAGGGGGGGGGCACAGAAATGCAGGGCTGTCATCAGGGGCGAATCCAGGATTTTGTGAAAAGGGGGGGGGGGCAGAAAATGCAGGTCTGTCAGGGGCGGATCCAGGATTTTGTGAATAAAAGTGAGCGGCTTCCTTTTCGTAATATTTATTTAGTATTGTATTCGTCAGACAATGCCGTAGGACACGCGTAATACTTGTGCGTCCTTAAAGACATCAGCCTGACCGAATTTTGAAATATACACTTTATTCATCCACGGGGAGCTATATATTTTCTGAACAAATTGAAACCAACTTCATGAGATTCCGTTTCCTGTGGAATGAGTAACAGCGTCCCGAATGTTGAGCCCCGGTGGTTTTTCTGACGAGGGCCCCGTCTCTGAGGAACGCTACTTTGCGGGGGGTGAAAATTTGATGACGACATATCGTGTAGACGCACTCGGAGCTGTATACATGACATGTCGTCACACGTCTAGCGACCCCCTGCAGTTTCCTCTCTTGTTACGCAATAGGGAGGGGGCGGACCAAAAAAAATTATCCTTTTTAATTTTTTTATGGATAAACGGAGACGAAAATTTATGAATACCCAGGGTAATTATATTCTTTGTTTACTAAGCTTTACGTCAATATGGTTGTTTTGGGTCAGGCTGAGGTCTTTAAGGCTACATAACACGTTATGTGTAGGGATATTCAAGTTAACAAAAATACTTTTTAAAATTATGATTTTCATCAATAGCATACATCCTAAATTCAGACTTGCAAAGATTATAGTTTAATAAGACTAACCGATATAACGATATAAAAAAGTACAGGTCAAAGTGAAATACATAAATACATGAAAACATTCAATAAATTCCATGAATCGAGAAAACACTAGTGGAGAAATATTCTTGTTTACTTTTGAGAAACATGCGCTCGACTACCTATTCACGGCAGGATCGTTATCGAAAAGACCATTGGAGAAGATACAAGTATTATATTATTGTTTATTTACCAATGCAGTCTCCATCAACCTCAGTAAGCATATCAGCGCAGTCACATCGGTATGAACCTACGAGATTGACGCACATTCGGTTAATATCTTGTTCACAGGGCAATCCGGACGCACATTCATTTTCATCTGAAATGGAGGATAGTGTTGTATAAATAATAATAAATGTAACCATATATATAATATATAAACGATTGAAGTCATTATGAGTTTTTATCCCCAAACCCAAACAGAATACCATGAAAACTTGGATGAACGAAATAGACCATTTACTAATTTCAGGACCTTTTTAGAAAAGTCCACTACTTTTCATTTTTGGCCTTGCATTGGAAAAGAGAGAGAGAAATATATCACGCTTGCGCGAATATATCGCTAATATTTAAAATTAAATATTTAGTTTAATAAAAATAGATACAATCACTATCTGCTTATTCTTAGAAATTATGTTCTGTCCTGTTGTGTTATAATAAATTTCATTATAAACAGCCTAAGTCCCATTCTTAATTGTGACGGTGTAAGAACATGCATCAATCAGTTTGAATTGGGTCAACTGAGCTCGTTAAGCCAAGTTTTAAATTACCTTCACAAAGTAGCGGTGATGTTTGGATGTAGCCATCAAAGCAGTCACATCGATAGGTACCGTTGGTATTGACACAATCTGAGATGTCAGACTGACAAGAATCTGCCTCGTTCGAACATTCGTCGAAATCTAGCAAGTTCAAAAAAGATACAAGGGTGCTCATCAATTCAACTTTTCTGACCTAATCAAACTCAAGTTGTTAGATTAGAAGGTGTGTGTGTGTGGGGGGGGGGGGGGTCTCTTACTTGATTTCAAGAATCCCGCAGGCCCTTCCAGGCTGGCTCATTTGGAAGGGGATGGGTCTGAAAAGGGTACATGGCTTTTAAAATGTTTTTCCTTGTGTTTCCCTTCATCGTACGTTCTGAAATAGCCATGCTCTGAGCCTTGCCCCCAAATCATATATTTAAAGAGTAAAAGTCATTAAACCCCTACCGATAAAACAATATAAACCATTTAATAAATTTCATTCACTTCTCTTCCAACCTATATAGTACAAACATATCAAAGAGGGGATTCAAAAGGGCTTAAATTCAGAACCATCAGGGAAATAATGCTTAATTAACCTTAAAAGGTTTTGTTACACAATAAATATTTACAGAGAAATGTTCCTCGAAAACAACCCTGTTCGTCACTCATAGTTATGGCAATGGCAAATACACCGCCCCTTCGCTTCTTATCCGTTGCATAATTATGTTGTCTTCATTTTCAAAGTGAGAGCAGTCATGCGTTTGTCAACAACGCTGATTTTACGGAAAGCGGTCATTCACAAATTTCTCGCTGCGTCAAGCACTGGCCTGAATCGGGGGGGGGGGGGGGGGGGGGGGGGGGGATGGGGTTATATATCTCCCCACTTTTAGGTGAGGGGAATGACCTGTACACATATACCCTCCCCCCCCCCCCCCCCCCACACACACAAACACTTTTCAAGGAATAAATAATTTCTATATCAATCAGTTATTGATAAAATTGACAAAATTAATATAAAAGACTGTTACAATAATGATAATTCCTCCTTTTAAAATGCTATAGATATGATGTGAATGTCCTAATATTTCCAATATTATTAGTAAAAAAAATGAGAAACCAAAATATAATGCACCAAAAAGAAACTCAAATGTAATTTTCAATAATACTCATCATGCATAAAGATGGGTATAGTAGTAATGTATGGTATCATAAGAAATGGTAATAAATTTTCCACAAGTTTTTGTTCACAACATTTTGTGAAATAATAGACGGTTAATGAAGTGCAGACGTTTGAAAAGTAATCATTGATCACATTTTGGTGAAATTTTGAAGAATCGCATCCTCCCAAGTGTACTACCTCCCTGCTTTCACACACTGTTTCACACAATGCCTTCCTTGTTATGTTAGCTGTGCAGGCTGATAAGCATAGCTCTTCTTCCCGTCGACAAAAAAGAAAATGGTAGAGAGAGTGAACGAGAGGAAGAAAGAGAGACCAAGAAAGCCAAAAGGCCTAAGCAAAATCTCAGAGGTCCATTAGTTACATGTACAGCTTCAATTTATTTAAACTGTAGACAAAGATAAAATTAATAACGTTGCAATTGCAACTTTTATTCGGGAACTACCTCAGCTCGCAGAGACTTATCTTTGTACCGGATGGGGCCCTGACATATACTTGTGCGCAGTACTAGCAAACATCTGTATTTTAAGTCTAACCAGTCACTCTCAGTCATTTTCTGAAAGAAGGGCAACCGCCCATACGATATATTTTGCTAAATTAACAAATAACGGCTCGGCTGCAGTCTAAAATAGACTCGGCAGGAATGTTCCTCAAGGGCCTCCTCCTCCGGCAAGTGGTTAGAGGCAGGTTTTCGACGAAACTTGTCGCTCATAGAGTTTGCGTGCATTCATGACTCACTGCCGGACGGGCAGAACTTGACCCCTGCATACCCTACATTACGTTTTATCACTTTTTTGCGTGAAATGACTACACTATGATATATTGAATTAACGATGAATAAATTTGTTTCAAGTATGATTTTATATTTCGTTTTGGCATTTCACCCCTGTCCGTTTAGGTAAGGCTCTGAGAAAAGAAGGAGATGCACGTGATGTTGAGTAGAGGTCGAAGGTAACACTCTTACCCGTGCATGCTCCATTCATTTCCATATAACCGTCATGACACGTACAAAAGGCAGACCCGATGGTGTTATTACATCTTGCATTCGCTCCACAGAAATCTTCAAGTTGCACGCATTCGTCCAAATCTACAAGCAAATGTATGTCAGATAACGCTTATCCAAATTATAGAAATAATACAATAGGACATTTAAAAGATATATCTCTAAGGAATATGACAAGTGATATCTGACTAAAACATACTAAAGCATCATTTCTTTCGTTTTTATCACTTTAGTACATTGCTATTATCACATTCATGAAAAGGGTGATGCCAAAGTAAATACTGCATCGCAACATTACTACAATTATTTATTCATATTTATTTTTTTGGGAAAAATAATATGCTTTGTGGAATCTTTTATAATGATAATATGAATAGTTAAAAGAGCTCCTTAATATATATAACTATAATTTTAAAAATGCTTGTTCCTTTCTGTCCATGTCTCATCTTTTAAAGGGTGTATACGGAGTTAAATGCTGATGGGCAGAAACTGCTCATTTTTCGGGAATATTGATTTTCTGCGGCGATCATGGGTTACATGAAATGTTGTTTTGTTTACCTTCACACACGGTACCATTCCCTTGATATCCATCAGTACACGAACATGAATAGCTGCCTTCGTCATCGGTGCATTCTGCATTCACGTGGCAGATGTCAGGGTTCTCTGCACATTCATCGATGTTATTACATTGGGTGAACGCATCCCCTCTGAAGCCATCCACACACAAGCACAAATACGAACCCGATGTGTCTGAGCATGTTGCATTATCTGCACAACGGTTCTCGTCACATTCGTTGACATCTGCGAGAAGGAGATAGCGTAAAACACATTACAGTTAAATGATCACAAACTGAAAAAAAGGGCTTGGATGTTATCTCAACACAAATTTGCAGATCGATTATTGATCTTTTTCAGTCAAATGCAGGAAGTAATCGCTTCTGTTATATCACAAACACATACACACAAAACAAGCGTGTGCTTGCCCATTTTACACCCCCCCCCCCCCCCCCCCCCACACAGAGTTATATGCATCTGCACAAAGCATGTTCACATACATCAATTTTTTTTCACACATATATATATATAGTTTATTCAAACTATGGCATACATGTTATGTCAAGTTCACTAGTTTGTGAATTCAAGTTGTCAGCCTTTGTCGACTAACGAGTGCGCAAAAGACCTAATTTCTCGAAAGTCTTTACGATATGTACTAAGTCTCTGTATTACTAAAAATAACTAGAAAACTATTTAGTAATTTGCATGAAACAGACAAGTAAACAGTTCGCATTCCTAAACTGAGTGAATTTTGCGTTTCATAAATGTATAGGAAGATCAGCCTTTGAACCTACTTTCACAGTATGTCCCATTGCCAGTGTAGCCGGGAAGACAAGTGCAATCATATGAGCCTCGTGTGTTTTCACAAGTAGCGTCGTCAGAGCAGGGTGAATACAGCATGCATTCATTCTCATCTGGAAGGAAGATGCATGAAGCGTCAACATTACATCAATTTACATAATATATATGCAAGGTACTTTATGGATTCAGACGTTTTCATATTGCTGTGCATGCAGGCTCGTGGACATTGCAAGGCGGCAGCTGATTGGCCAATCATCAGTAACTAGCATACGTATATCGAGATAACTCGTATACGTATACTCTGCATATTCGTATACGTATATGAGTCAACTAGTATACGTATGCAGACCCTTATACGTATACTCGGCCAACTTGTATACGTATACGAATTAGCTGATTGGCCAATCATCAGTAACTAACATACGTATATCGAGATAACTCGTATAGGCTACGTATACTCTGCAAATTCGTATACGTATATGAGTCAACTAGTATACGTATGCAGACCCTTATACGTATACTCGGCAAACTTGTATACGTATACGAATTAGCAGAGTATACGTACAAGTATACGTATTGTGTCATCGATGGCCTTCCATACCTATAGGCATGGTGCGTTTCACATGCATTAATTAAAAGCAAAGTGGGTTTATTATGTATTCGATTACATTTAAAAGGGAAACATACTTAGTTTTTGTATGCAGTCGATTTGGCGTTGATTTGAAATTTGAAGAGTTTTTTACGGTGAATTCTTCTTCAAACTCGCCAAGTTTTGATACAGTAACTCTCTTAGAAATTGAAATGAATTGGTGCAGAAGTATCAAGGTGTTTCTTTCCATAGCGATATTGGGCCTCTCTATGGAGAAGCACCCATTTCATCTTTTACTTACCGACACAAATTCTACCGTCTCCCGTAAATCCTTCATCACATGAACAACTGTAAGAACCATTCGTATTGCTACACGAGGCGTTAGGAGCACACGGACTGTTATCACATTCATTGATATCTGAGGACAGAAGCGGGAGGGGAAATATTACAATACAATACAATACAATAAGCATTTATAGTACGCCCTTCCCATAAGGCTCGGAGCGTTTATCTTCGATGTAATTTTCGATGTAATTTTCAAGTTATTCTGATCTTTTTTAGGAAAACACTAGCATAACCAATACCGTATCCGGACACCTACCCCCTGGATAACCACCCTCTAAGACAACTATCCCCTAGTGCTACCACCCTCTAGGACGAGTAGCCCCCGGGACAATTACCCTCTTAAATGATTAACCCCCCCCCCCCCCCCCGCTAACTACCCCCTAGGGCAACCACCCTGTAGGACAAGTACCTCCTGGACAACTATCCCCCAGACCACCGTCTAGGACAACTACCCAAAAAAACTACCCCCCCCCCGACAACTACCCCCTAGGACAACCACCCTCTAGATCAACTACCTCCCAGACGACTGCCCCTCCCCCAGATATCAACCCCGTAGGCCAACCACCCTCGAGTTTAGTTCCGCACGTCGATCTTTTACGCTATCCTTTATTTTCTTCAAATTCCTTAACCGCTAACCTTTAGAATGCCGGGTGAAGTTATTTGGGGTTAATTTTATACATTCTAACTGTATACATTTTCTTTTTGCCTCAGAGAAAGTTAAAACTGCTATTATCTGGGGGGGGGGGGGGGGGGTGGTTGTCCGGGCGGTAGTTGTCCTAGAGGGTGGTTGTACTAGAGGGTAGTTGGGGGGGGGGGGGTGGTTGTCCGGGCGGTAGTTGTCCTAGAGGGTGGTTGTAATAGAGGGTAGTTGTCTAGGGGATAGTTGTCCGGGTACATGTCCTAGAGGGTGGTTGTCCTAGGGGGTAGTTGTCCTAGGGGTAGTTGTCTGGGGGTAGTTAACCGGGGGTAGTTGTCCTAGATTGTGGTTGTCCTAGAGGGTAGTTGACTGGGGGTAGTTGTCCGGGTTATTGTCCTAGAGGGTGGTTGCCCTATGGGGTAGTTAGTTGGGAGTAATCATCCTAGAGGGTAATTGTCCCGGGGGGTAGTCGTCCTAGAGGGTGGTTGCCCTAAGAGGTAGTTGTCCTAGAGGGTGGTTATCCGGGTCGTCGTAGAGGGTGGTTGCCCTAGGGGGTAGTTGTCCTAGAGGGTGGTTGTCCAGGGGCTAGGTGTCCTAGAACCATAAAATACATAATTATACAATACTATTCTGCATTACATCGGAGTCTCAAGGAATTGCTACTATATTGTTGAAGACTTGAAAACCTGTGGCTGAAAAACACCATTGTAAATACAAGCATGACGCAAGGGATACTGTTTTACTTGGTATGGGTGCATCATAGCAGCTTTACATACCTGAACATACTCCTCCAGTGTAAGCTGTACCGTTGTATCCTTCCAGACATTCACAAGTATAACCACCTTCTGTATTGGTACAAACAGCATTCTCTACACAAGCGTCGACATCTGTACACTCGTTGATATCTACAAATTAAAAGAATGCACAGTGCGTATCAAAAATAGTACACAATTTGAAAATATCCTCCAAAATGATAATTTCATAATATCTGGATGTTTTTTTTTTAAATGAAATTGAGGGTGAGGGTTTATTCAATTGGATAACACTAAAATTATTCACAATCATTTATGCGTGAGCACTGACAGCTTTTGAAACATTCGAAAAAATTGTTTTGCGCAAAAAATGTTTCAGTCATGAATTGGATGAAAGTGCGAATCAAGGAAAAAAAATCGATGTGCCCTATTAAATATCAATGACTGATTTGAACCATAATCTAAACTTTAACCCCATACCTTTCCGTGCACCACCCCCCTCCATTGCATATCCATACATTGATTAAAGAGGGTGGGAATCCTCCCAAGACATGGGTTCAGTAAATGTATATGGACAGCTCATTTCCTATACATCCATAGCAAATTGCACAGATTTCTTTTCGTGCGTCTTCAAGGATGAGCTACACCCAGCGCTGGATAGGCATAACACCACTACCACTTCAGGTGGTGTCCTTCGAGCTCAAAGATTGAATGCAGGGACTGGAGGATATGCTAAAATTTATGTGTCTTCTACTTCAAAAAAGATGGGGATGGTAAATTAAAAATTTAGAATAGGAAACATTTGATAAAAGGTCACGCTTTATCATTTCTTCAATTAAACGTATACAAGTGACTGATATCAACGTTCAATACACTGATTGCAGGGGCCGCGGAGCGTGTGTGTGTGCGGAGAGGGGGAGGGGGTTTCCGCCAGGTGTTTTGCACATACTCCAGACGCAACAGATTATGTAACTGGGTGTAGGGTATAATAGAAAGGGAGGCCACACAAAGGAATGATTTTATTGTATTGTATTGTATTGTAGCGTTTGGTTGTGATATAAATGAAAGTTTTATGGTAAAAGTCAGAATTACACTTAGGTAATCTCAGTAGTTACATATTAGTTCGCTGCGAAATGTCACTTTGGACTTCAGTGAAATAAAAGATAGGGAATGAAATTAATTTTCTCACAGTGTAAACTATATGCACTCCAAACTAAATTTTCAGATGTTATGTCTACATAACATTATTTTACCTTCACAGTTGCGTTTACTAGTATCCAGGGCATAGCCATCTTCACAAGAGCAGGTGAAAGAGCCTTCGGTGTTGTTACAAAACGTATCACAAGGCGGTACTGAGGCTTCACATTCATTGATATCTAATTTTAAAAAAGTGATTCACATTCAGGTTCAGACATCCTCGTTAATCAGCGACAACTTAACTACTCATTAAGATTAACAAAGATGTTAATTGATGCTTGCAGGCTTTCAATTTAAAATCAGAATGGCAATTGGTAATGGAACTAAAATGTCACGTGAGGTAAAGCAACAGAAATAATTTGACAACCTACAGATAACAGATAATAATAATTATAGAATTCAATGAAAAAGGACAATAGAATATAAAAATGTGATCATTTTTAAAGTGTTTCTTTTTTTTTAAATCCTGTTTTGATTGAATGGGTGTACTTAGAGGGAACTACTTTATTTCTTTCCACAATGGCATTAGATAATACTCGAATAATATACTCTCATTATCTGGCATTCAAATGAGTTAACCTTTCATGTGCTATGAGTAAAAAGTTCCATGATCGCAGGCGTGCCACACGTACACATCTGCACAATAATCCCCTTATGTACCAATGTTTTACTCGAAATCGTTTAATAAAACTGACGGCAATGTTAAAACCACATCCTCAGAAGTAAACTGTGGTACAGGAATGTTAATTGAATGGCAAGAATTGAGTTAATATTCATCGATGCTGAGAAAATATGCAACAACTGAATGCTAAAAATATTATAATTATATACATGTATTTTATACAATGTTTAAGGAATTGGTGGGGATAAAGGGTAGGGGTAACGTCCTTACTTTGAGAGTGAAAACAAGGCCTGCAAAAGTTGTAGGAGTCTTAATTTCATAATTTCGTCATATCCATTCTTTCATTTCCTTCCTTTTTATCGTTTATTTTTACTTTTACTACTTAATAGTTAATTGCTACCCTTGCTTTTTGGGCATGATGCTTCTCGTAAGTAGTGTACTGACAGAGGGTTTTTCCAAAACTCACCTTCGCATGTTGTGTTAGTAATCATCTCAAACCCGGCCCTATTACAGAAACAGGTTTCCATTCCCTCGATGAAATAGCAATCCGTGTACGCGCCACAAGAAGCAGCTGCCGTGTCAGCATCGCATGTTTCGTTCGAAATCACTGCAAATACAACGATAATCATCGCTGATGATATATTTTTCCCCAAGGGGTTATGGCCTTTGTATTTAATATTGGTCAATATTAATTTGATTATTCAGATTTAGATCAATGCAAGCATATCCCATGTAAAAGATTGTACATATAGGTTTCCTGATCAATACTGCCTACTCCTTAACCCCTGATGGAAACGGATATTACTAGACAACATCAAGCAATGCATCCTTATTCGACTTCGACAAAAGAAGAAAAAAGGAAGATGAAGAAAAAACATATATATAATTAGGTAAAGACTAAGTAGGTAATGGGTTCCCTGGACTGTTTTCAGTATAATGGACTAAACAGAAAACAAAAATATACACCTATACCATACCGAAATATAGGCATGCCGAATTTTACCTTTTGCACCGATTCTGGGGTTGTAAAAGTACACAAAACTATAAATAAAAAAAAAACCATCAAAGATAGTTTTTCTATTCAATTCTACTTTGCTTTCGTGATACATCTTCTGTAAAAACCTTTAAGCTACCATGTAAGATCAACTCTTGCAAACCCTTTCTGCATATGAATACGAGCACACACCATAGAATTAATTTCAAATGCAAATTTAAAACATTGATTTCGTGGCCATTTGCTGGTTGCATGGGTCATCAAAACCATTGAAAACACTTCGGGTATTGCAATTTCAGTACACAGGAACACTGAACAACACATACGCATAGGACCATATAGATCTACATGATAGTATTGTATCAAAACTTGTTGCTAGGCAAAACTGATGTCTCTGTTTCAGATATATGATATATAGTGAATGTGAAGAAAACAAGTTAAAATGTAGGAGCAAAAACAGCATTTTCTCTTACATTCGCACGTCTTCAGGTCATCTAGAAGCCTGAAGCCAATTATACAGTCACATCTGAATCCAGGCTCTTCGTTGATACAGGTCTGACTGCAGTCGTGTGTTAGGATCTCACATTCATTGATGTCTGTAATCAAAGTAAAGGATAGAACAACATAGGCCTATGGACCAAGAATGTAAGTCTACTGCAAACCAGGAGGGCAATAAGCAAGATCGCAACGACTTTTAAAAATCAATCCAAAGCAATTTCAATAGTCCAGTGAAAAGTGCGAACATGACATAATCCGAATATGATTTCTACATGCTATATAAAAACTAAGGTATCATAATTGATTTTAAGTCGATTTCTTTTGCGATCGTGTTGATAATACAAGATTTCCAGTATTCGTAACGAAGGGTAGAAGTTTTGCCTAGATTTCAGATGGTGTTTCTAGATCATTGTCAAATTAAACTGCTTAGCTGTGGCATGTATGTGTCGTATCAAAGGTAAACAATTTTTCCCAGATAAATCTAAATCGCATTCCTAATTCAAAGTAAAACAATTTATTTCAAAAGTGTATGCAGTGAATTACGTTTTCAGTATTTTATAAACGCTTTGCTTCCTGTAGCAAGTTGCAGAAAGGGACTACAAAAAAAATTTAAAAAGTTATGTTATTGCTTTCAGATCATTAGCTCCAAATTTAATCTAAATATTTTTTTCGTGGATGTGATATGAAATTTATAACAAACCTGTGCAAATCACGCCATTTCCGTCGAAGTAGTCATTACATTGACAAACGTATGAGCCATTGTTATTGGTACAGGTTGCATTCGGAGAACAAGGGTTTGTCTCGCATTCATTGATGTCTGGAAAAGGAAAGAGTCAAATCATACAGTACATATAAAAAGGTATACCCAACTTTGATAGCTTCTAAATAAAAAGTTAAGAGTAATGAGACCTTGAATTTCTCTGAAGGTGAATGGTGTTTTGTTTTCTGTTCAGTGATACCTCGTCCATGACTCTTCTGTGGGTCAAAGCCATACGGCGTGAGTCAAAATAAAGTTTACACGGAGAAAATTGCTATTTTGTTTAAAACTCGGATATGATCGCAACATTATTATACATATTTTTTAAAAAAAGTATCTTATCCCGCATCATTTTGTACCATTGTGTGGTATGTGTTTACGCTTGGATGATTAGGGGGGATTGTTTGCGAAAGTGTGAAAGTCAACTTGCGCCAATGTACTACTTATGTGATGTTTGAACAAAACATTTTCAATAGGGGCATTAATTCAATCTTTGCAAATACAAATAACGCTAAAACCGTCTCAAACAAAATTAATCATGACACACATTTTAAAACACACATACAGTTATACACACACACACACGCACACACACAACCCCACAGGAAAACAAAATACACACACACATTTAGTTTTTTCTCACATGGTGTACTCATCAGCAGACATATTATGCATACACGAAAGCATCACAAATATACACACAAACAAGCAAATGATCGTGGTGCTCATTTGGAGTAAAATAAACATAAAGAAGCAATATTCTGAATCAATTTGCTTTGTCCAACTTTTATTTTGTTACTTCCTGCTTCAAAATGTTTAACGATCATGATACGATGATGATATTAATTGTTCATCAATGTGTGTGTGTTCCTCATGTGGGTGTGCATGTGTGTGTGTGTTTTGTTTCTGGGAATTCACCTTGTTGGATACAGTTATTTCATCCCCTAACTTAATACTGTTGGCGCAAGTCGATGTTTACACTCACGCAAACAATACCTCCTGATCATCAAAGCGTGAACATATCCCATATAAAATGGTACCAAAAGACGTGGGATACTTTTTAAAAACATGTATAATAATTTTTAATTCGAACCTAAGTTTTAAAATGAATAGCAACATTTTAGGTGTAAACTTTTTATTGACTCACACGGTAGTAATGTCTAAAATCATTTTAAAAGTTGAATTCTATTACATGCTTCCATGCTTCATTGTTTAAATGATCCACAGTATCTAAGCTTTCACATGACCTTGTTTCAATCTATGGCAAACTTAATTTATTCTAACAGCCTTTTTTTGTTTCATGGTGTTTTTTCCAAGGTTTGAACTCAAGGTTTACTGACCTTAAAGACAAAATGCAAGAAGAATGGATGTGTTGAGAATTAACAAAGTAATTGATAGCAGGCTTTCATGAAAAAGGGTACTTTCGCACAGAAACTTTGTTTATTTTTAATGGCTTAGCTAGGCTTACCTTTAACAAGGGATACGGATGAAGACAATATTGTGTCGTTATGGCGAAGAACATAATTATACATTTTCTTTGTAATAAGTCTTTTCTTGAGTTTGAGTTGACATTGACCCCTTTTCTGTGCAAATGCACAAAATCATTTGAAATATCACAGTAACTTTTTTCAAACTGAAATAACTATGTTATTGGTTTTGACCCAGATTCGCTGCTTCAGCCCAAATTTGGTACACGGGAATTTTGACAATACTTTTTGGAAAGTCTGTTGCTCAGTCATATGAGGCAGCACGGTTATGAATAAGGTATCCTTAGACAGAATATAAGATGCCTCTATAAATATCAAACTCAGAGACGTTATATTACGTTTGATAACGTTGTAAGTAGAAGCCACCAAAGCTGGGTATACTTTTTTGATATGCACTGTATATAAGTATTATTCAACATGGTAAACGTTTAATAATCCTCGTGGATTGACAGAAAAGGGATTATTTTGAAAATTCATACATTTTATATTTTTTAATTTTATTTCTATTTGTTTTCTTCACATTATGTAGCTGAATATATTGTGATTTTTTTTCTTATCCAGGCCTACTTAATCTTTTATGAAACAACATTACGTTGCAATATATTTGTTGAAGGAACATCTCTATCGCAATATACAGGGTGGCCCAGAAAGAACGCAACACCTGAGATCTGCAATTTCAGCGACATCATTGCTACAACATCTTTAGTTTGTGTTTTATTGTGTAGGAACTTCTTTTCCGAGAAAATTGGCTGTTTTTGTGAGGCAATGCCATTTTAAAAACTTTCCAACCACATTCATGCTTGAATCAGCGAGAAAATGGCGTATGACTGCTAAGCATTCAGTAAACTTTGTTGACGATCGCATGTCTACTCTCACCTTGAAAACGAAGGCAACATGAACGAGACGGCGGCATTAATTATGCAACGGGTGAGAAGCGAAGGGGCGGTGTAATTGCCGTTTTTGTCCGGACATTGCCTCAATATATATATATATATATATATATTATAGCCGTGTAATATAAAGCCGTGTAAACAAAACGCCTTACCCCAAAATTGACGACCTTGGTGTCATTTAACTCGGGAAATAATTTTCTACCCCCCCCCCCCCCCCCACAAAAAACTAAAACAAAACAAAACAAATGGAAAAACCCTCTTGATATTGTGTCAAAAACGTTATTGAATTTGCAAATGTGTTGCGTTCTTCCTAGGCCACCCTGCATAGTAAAATAGATATATCATAGATTAAGTTATTAGAGAAAAGAAAGGGCACTACTTCTTACCTTCACAACTTCCAGCTATTGTGGAGTTAAAACCGTCCTTGCAGTCACACGTGAACGAACCATCGGTGTTAATACAGTAAGCTCCAAATGGACATATGTCTTCAGAGGCACCGTCGCACTCATCAACGTCTGTTTGGAAATGAAATGTATTTTCATATTTTGACAATATTTATAGATAAGATTTTCAAATGAATATTAGATATAAAGTTATCATTCATACATCAAAATAAACAAAAATGAATTCTCTTTTAATACGATGATATGCAATTGGAATCACACCATTCACACATAAGTGAGCATAGCTATTTAATAATAAATGAGATTCTGAAAGAAAATTGCGAAAACATGGCATCTGGCCATTCAAATGTTCATGAGCATTTGTATCTTGTAGAGTCAAATTAAAAAAAAATAAAAATCACGAAAAACATTTGACATTTGCTTGTCAAAACCATACAGTCCTGGGACTACAGACGACATCCAGAGGCCAGTCCTCCTCATTGTTTCTTATTCTTTGTTTTCATTGTTGAACAAGAATGTCTTGCTCTAATTTTGCACTTTTCTTTTTGCAATTTTCTTAAACAGACCTTCTAATGGTTAAATGAATGTGCTCACCTAAGCGTGAAAATTCACAACTTTATCTTCATTGAGGTCTGTAGAGTTTTAACTTTTCCTTGATATATTTATATATATTCATTATATCTGAGTGATGGCTTTTATGAACATTTTAAACAAGAAAGAGTGTTTCCTTTCTTTTTTTTTGTTTAGTGTATATATATGAATGCTGCCCAGGTTGTAATATTCCAATGTCATTCTCGATCACGTTTTGCATTCCATACGGTGGGACATTTTGTCGATCAAACCATATCACAGCCCGTTTGGGGAACGAACGATTAGAATTAACCTTTTACTATCAATACAATGTAAAATATCCGAAAATGAAAATAGAACGTGATACAATGATCACCGATTGAGTTCTGATATAGAGTGTCGTATGGGCATTGTCTATATGAAAGAAAATACTATTCTTGCAGCGTAGCAGCGTATTATAACTAAAAAAATGTGAAAAGCCTTGATAGAAAAAACAAATCATGAAAAAAAAATGGGTTAATCTTAAACACAGAACTTGAGCAAAACTCGTGCGTACAGATTGTGTAGTAAGAAATATGCAAGACACATGCTAAAGCATATAAATCTTCTTATCACTTTATGCTGTTCTTTTAATCTAACCCCTTCTGAATATATCCAGATTATATACACTTAGGAGCTTGCTATCAATATCCCTTCCAATATTACAATTTTATGCCAAGGACTCACAACTTATCTTACCAAAACACTCTAGGCCATTTCCAATATACCCATCGTTGCATTGGCACATGTATTCACCAATCTGATTGGTGCAGTTTGCTTTCGTATCACACTCGGCAAGTCCCTCCTGGCATTCATTTACATCGGCACAGTTAAAGCCATTACCGGTCCAACCCTCGTTGCAAGAACACTGGTAGAATCCTTCTACATTGGAGCACGTGGATTGCTCGTCACACTCGTTTAAATCAGGGTTACGGCATTCATCCTCATCTGTATTAAATTGAATTCAAATAATTTTTATTCACACGGGATAACACTTACTTTAAAGTCTCGTATACACGGCATAAATTTGTAAACATTCAAACATTGTCTAGCGGAAGAAGACAGAAGACCACTGCGAATATATTTTATTAGCATTTACAACTTTTTATTTTATTACAAAGATGATTTCGCCACACCTATGAACAGAAGAAAACAACATTAACAACAAGAAACCCACATTCAATATCAACAAACTAGCACCATAACTGACATGCCCTGTTTACATATTAACACCTACATATTTCCTAAAATTGATCAATAATTTGTTTTACAAAGCAATACCAGAATTCAATTTTTTTTTCTTCAAATAAGCAATTTGTAAAACCGCGACAATTCATACCATCACATGTCTGGCCATCCCCCACGTAGCCTTCCATACAAGTACACATAAAGGAACCCTCTGTGTTATCACATATAGCATCAACATCACAGGAATCTGCCATTCCGCATTCATCAATATCTGATCAAGGGCAAAGAAAAGTGGGAGAGAAGTAAAAACGAAGATTTTATACGATGTCATTAGTATGATTAATGTCAGATGACCATAACTCATTTTTCTGTTTTGCTTCTTTTTGTAATGAGATATATTTTGACTGGGTGGGCAACAAAATGTATCTTTAGTTATTGAGATAACTCACCCTTTGTGCATAACTCGATCAAGCAGTGCCTAAACATGAGCTAAAATACTGATACCGAATTTGAGAAATTGAACAAACTGAAAATAAAATCTGTGTGACTGTGGAGTGCAGATCTATATTACGACCCCCCACCCCCCTAAAAAAAAAAAAAAAAAAAAAAAAAAAAAAAAAAACAAGAAAAAAAAAAAAATAACGGATCGGTTCCAGGAATGACTAATAAGAAAATGTTAACGAAAGGACTATTTTCTACGTACCTTCACACTGTTTCCCGTCTGAGGTCGTATTCATATATCCATTTGCACATGCGCAATCGAATCCCCCTTCTGTATTGGTGCAAATGCTTCCAGATCCACAGTCGTGGTCATTCGTTACACATTCATTTATATCTACACGGAATTAAATTTCAATATGCTTTGTTACTAAACAAATTAGTGGAAATGGAGTATATCATTCAATTAAAACCGAAAACAAATCGACAAAAAAAAATGGACAAAGAAAAAAAAAAGATGCACTCACTGCATCAGTTTACATACGACAAATACTTTAAATTTTGGATTGAAGTTCTTATAGTTCTGATATTCTTTCTCTTTGCTCTGTAATCAAGTGCCATCAGTGCTCGTTGGAACGCCAGTTATTCGTTTGCCAAGCGTGATGATCGGCACAAAATAGAGGTCTCTATGAATTGACAGATTGCTTTGTGCAACACCAAAGCTTTGAAAAATAACCGATTTCTGGTGTTGATTAACTTCCTCACAAGGCTTTTAACACCAACATACATTAGTTTTAAACTGGAGACCTTTAAACAAATTTGAAGTCTTTGGTAAAATATCCCATGGCAAGGAGGATGTGCAACAAGGAGATAATTTGAATGAACATAAAGTGTTAAAGGTGCAGCTTTGAAATTGACGAGAGTCACCACAAAGTCTTTTTTTTCAACGCAATAAATCTGTGGCAACTGCCAAACTGCTACCAACCCTTGCTTTCATGTCGCCTCTCTGTCATGGCACCTACCAACACGACATCATTCATTGCTCCCTGTACGATGTGTATTTTATTTCTTGTACCACGCATGCCTTTTCTCATTTTCATGATAACATTCAATCAAGACTTTGCATATCGTGAATCTTCATGTACGAACGTCGAAACACCCAAACTCCTTGTGTGTGTGTGTGTGTGTATTATATATATATATATATATATATATATATAAACATATATAATTTATGTTACCGTTGCATGAGCGTAAATCGACAGCCAAGACATAACCAGATCCACATAAGCACTCATAAGATCCTTGCGTATTTTGGCATTCCTGATCACAGGCGTTCAGTGTATCGTTCGCACATTCGTTGACATCTGTGTGAATTGAAATGCAAGGACACACTATATGGTATATACGTTTTAAACAGTGGGAGTATTTCACATTGATTACAATGATATACCACTGTACATGAACGATACCTTGAAATGATGTCCGAGTATTTGTTTTACTGTATGTACGACTTGTAAGCGTCCTTTACATGAACTTTACGCAATTTAGAAAAATACTGTACGTGGCATCAGGGCATTATAATCAAAATTGAAACTTCGCTATGTGTATGATGGTAAATAGATGCTAACAATTGAAAAAAATGAAGTCTGATATTTTATGCGTTATGGGTCTGTGCCACTTCGTGAAAACGACGACGATATAATTATAGAGTGCGTCCCAGAAAAAATAAAACGAAGGGTTATTTTTAACAAAATGTACGCTCTATGACAATCTATTTTGTTTCTCTCTATAAAATAGAATTATTATGCATTCAATGGTATTCATGCCTTACCGAGCAGTATCATTTTGAAAAAAGACAAGTTGAAACCCATGTGTGCCAGATTTTGGTAAAACCGAAAAAATATTAGGATGACATGCGAAAATAACCCGAAGGAAACACAAACTTTAAAACGCGATGAGAAGATTTTTTTCGTGTGCTTCTTTTATTAATTAGGTTAACGATAATGCTCTAATCAAAAAATGTGGCTGAGGTTTTCTCTACTGTGGGGGTAAGGAAATGGCATATTTTGTACCGAAGTGGTACCTTTAACTGTTATGAAGAGTGATTTTTGCGTATTTCCGAACTGTAACGTCCTAAAGAACAAACTTGACATCAAGGTGATACTTGCATTAAACGAAAAAAATATAGTTTATAAGCACCTTCCATATGTATATATATATGTATATATATATATATATATGTGTGTGTGTGTGTGTGTAAATGAAATAGGCCAAAACTATCAGGACGTAGCTGTGTATAACATGGGTTTATTGACGCAAGTGTTAGGTATTATTGCCTTGTTCGAGGGGTGTACAACGGAAATGGAACGAACGAGTACAACATGCGAATAATGAATAGTAATAGCAATACATTGGATTCATACACTGGATTTATCAATGCCACGCTCTCCGACTTACCGTAGCACGTTAGTCCGTCACCGACATAGTTTGGAGGACAATCACCACATCTAGGCTCTGTCGAAGGAGGTGGATCATCGAAACAAATGACTCCTTCGAAGCAGGGATCTCCTTCACAGGAGTCTGCGTCTGTATCACAGTGGACGCCATCCCACCCTTCTGTGCAGTTACACGTCACAACCTACGTTACCGAAGATATATTACAAAGATAAATTAACCTCAGGGTCGATAATACATCTTGAGGATCGAGCAGCAAATACAGCAATCGTAGAGGTTCATGGGTGGACATTTATCCCGAAGTTATTGGGTAGTGCCCCCCCCCCCCCCCCCCCACGCAGACGCTGATAAATATACACACCTTGTTCTCTTGTTCTTACTGAGCAGGGTCGTTTCTTCACAAACATCCCGGGAGTCAAGTATCAGCTTTATTTACGATATTCGAGTATAAAAGTGTGTGTGGAGTTGTGGTGTGGGTGTGGATGGGTGTGTATTCTTACGATACGTTTGGTATTTCGAAATACATCTTTGATCACGTTTTTAAAATCTCATATGTTTTCACGTCGTGGTAGGATCATTTTTTTAATTCATGCATGTTCATAATATCATAATACTGATACATCGGATACAAAATAGAGTACACAGAGCCAGATTATACATGATGAACACACAAAGGTGCTACAACATAAGCTTATAAAGCTTTTTTTCTGATTGATATACACACCAAGGAACTTTGTACAAGTCTTTCTATATCCATACCATCCACCTTAATATTCAATTGTTTGTTGCCAATATATTTCCACCCCTGAAAATGAATAAAATTGGTTATCCCTATATTTAGAGAGCACCGGTTACTCCTGAACCATAAAATAAACTGGACTAATGGAAGTTCTGAGTTCAGTTTGTGTTCAAGAGTTTGGATATCACAATGTGACAGAAAAACACTTGTATCATCCGCAAATATGGTATAATGCAAATCTGCTCAGACATTACAAATATCATCAATGTAAATGAGTAATAATAGCAGGCCCTTGAATAGACCCTTGTTGGACACCACATTTAAAAAAAAATAGGTAACATCTGAATTTTTACAGTTCCAATGGGTATACTGCCTTCTAATAGACAAATAACTTGAAAACCAATTTAGCGCAACACCTTTTATTCCATAGTGCTGCAATTTAGAAAAACGAATTGAGTGAAAAGTGTATCAAAGGCTTTACTAAGATCCATAAATACGCCGACGATATGCTCTCGAGGTGCTTCAATCATTTGCTAATTTCAGATTTTTTTTTTCTTTTTCAATGGTTTGACCTTGACAACCGATGAAACAAAATTAAGATTAAACGAAAATGTCTTGTTAAACGAATTCAGATTACCAGATATGAAAATCAAAATTCTCTATGAAATTAGATATATTCTTATTCAGTTTCTTACTGCAAATTGATTCCCAACTAGGTCTTCCCCTTCAGCTTCAGTTTCGAAGTCACAAGTACCACTATTTTCACAGCGACACATCTTAACCATGAGACGATAGGAGCTGGAAACTTTACCATCACTTGCTACGACTTCAAAATTCACCCTTTCTGTATCCTCAGGTGTCCAGGCTAGAAGACCATCTGTTGAAGAATTAGTTATTTAAAGAGTTATGAAATACAATTTCTTTTATCATTGTTATTAGCTGCTAGCGTGAACAAATTCATAAACAGGTGACAGAACATTTATCCATTCATTCATCATGAACTTTTTTTTTAAAATTACTTACTTATCATTTTTATTATTACTATTTTTATTATTTTGTTTATTTTTGTATTTGTATTATCGTTATTATTACTATGATCAATATTATTATTATTTTAATTTATTCATTGTTTTTTTTTTTGTTTTTGTTTTTTTTTTTGGGGGGGGGGAGGAGGGTTTGAGGTACAGATCTTATATAAATAAATAGATCTATATTCATAGTTAACATCGGAAGCGCAGATGGAATATCCTTTTTAAGAATGTACTGAGATGCATAATCCCATCACACCGGAGTCACTATCAAGCAGAGAGCAGGTTCTATTTTGCGATTCCGGATTCCACATTTATGTCGACTCGGGACTTTCTTAACAGCGATCTCATATTAGCTCTCTGCTACGCACATTCTGAACTGATTTCTAATAGAACAAGTAATTCTTAAAGGACAATTAACCCCACGTGATATTCTAGATGCACCTATTGTCTGCTACGTCTTTCCATGGAGGCTGCCATTTTGTGCATGACACGGATCATTAGGTACCATATGCATTGATAATAGCCTACCTTTACAACAGATACGTCGCTTTGTTCTGATTGTATTACGATTGTTATTGGCCATGGGCCTAGATAATTGACGACCCATGAGTTCTAATAGCCATCCTGTAAAGCAGATTCCTCGCTTTGTTTTGGTATTGTTACGATTGTCTCCGTCCTTGACGTCAATTCTCCGTCCTTGACGTATATTTTTTATGAAGTATATTTTTTATGAACAAATTAAGACCTTTTAAAAAATATATAAAACTAAACTTACATTTCAGAATATGTGACTTTATCTAATATATATTTGTCCTCTAAAAATCAATTACAAGTTAACGATGAAGGAAATTTTACTTGGGATGAAAAATATGTTCGTGTACACATAAAGTAATGGCAGCCCCCTTATTATTGCTAGCAGACGATAACTTGGCTGGAAAATAGTGATTTATATCTATATCCTGTGTTTTTACATGAAATTGCATGTATCAAATAAGAGGCATATACTACACCATTCAAAATAAGCTAATTCATACGCTGAGGTTAATTTCCCTTTAAGGACAAGACCAATATCGACGTTCCACTATTTTCCAACATACGCTTCATTTGTCACATGCGATTTGGAAATTTGGAAAATAAAATGTCATCAAACGAGGGCCCTTAATTAAAACCGGTTTAGGAGTTGTATGGATCAGTAAGGCGAAATATTCTGCCGCTCCTCAGGCTTAAGGTTTGGATTCGCCAATGGTCTTGACTATTGTCAATAAACATCGCTAAAACTTTTAAATTGGGCAGCAATCAATGTGGCTAATTATTTAAGTACCCCCATAGCAAAGATTTTAACATAGTGTAACCCATTATAATATAATCGTTTTGCATGTGACTTTTGACGGTTTTATGCACTTATTTATGTAAGCGCCTCATTCCTTAAAACAGAACAATGCTTCAATATGGTAGTCATTTTTTTACCAGTCATATCGAGGCATGTTTCTAAAAATAGCTCATAACGTAATGTAGGTAAGGTAGCTAATCTACATACATTTTTTTTTTAAACATGCCTCGGCGACTGCTTAAATAATGCCAACCCTTCAATATTAATGAAAAACAGTTCAAGTCTCTACATCTTTAGTTTGTTTTGTTTTGTCCGTAAATCCACTGAAGTGTTCTTTATAACAACTGTAAACTTTTTTTTTTTTTGGGGGGGGGGGGCATCATTCGAAATCTTTACTAGCTATACATTCTCTTTTGAAAAAAACCCACATGAAATCAATATATTTCCTTTATACCACATGTATCTATATAAATAAAATAATAAAGGTTGAATTTTATGAACATATAAATACTTTGTGCAACTCATAATATATTGCTTGAACTATATAACGCTTAGGGTTAAACAAATTATTTTATCAACAATTACGATTAAAACATAACGATGAGAATGTGCATACCCCCATGCATTAGTACTGTAGTTGGCCGTTTTACTTCACTGTATCAATAAAATGGAGTTGAAATGTGAATTTCTGTTCACAATATGCATACCTTCGTCTATTGAAGCACTGTCTGGCACTGTCCCGTTCAATGAGAATGTAACGGTATCGTTGTTCGGGTCGCTCGCGTTGAATTGTAGAGCATACGATTCCCCGACAATTAAGCAGAGAGTATCATTCCCAGATAATGCAGGTGTTGAACTTCTATCAACGACTGAGTCAAATTCCGGTGGAAAATTTGCTGCAGAAAAACAAATACGATAATTTAGTATAAACATCTATATTGCTTTAAAAGTTCGAATATTGGCTAGCCGCAACCTAAATATATTTAAGTGATATCATTATAAACCTGAAGGACGATCAACTTGAAACACATAAATCATAATTTCCTTTAGCTTAAAAAAAATATAAATAAATATGAACATTCCTGAGCTTGTAATTTTGCCTTTGAAAGGTTTATCAAGATCAAGAACATTGTATTCTTTATTGGTCCGGTAAATTTATTGGGCAAGGCATTTTCATTGAATAATAAATACCTAGAGATTCCCTTTCTTCAAGTCTTTGTTGTCCAGTTGCCATTGAATCTGCACCAAGCGCTGGCCCAACAACAAGATAGTCAAAGAGGCAAGCTCGGTCATCACCGCATGTCTCTGTCGCATTAGCTAGCTTCTCCTCTGTAGCATTAGCTAATACCTCGTCTAAAAATGGGGGCGTGAAGTTGGGGTCGTTGTAATCGTCCCAGCTCTTGTCGCCATAATCAAACAAGGATTCATCAGCAGTAATTGCCCCTGGGGAAAGTATTGTAGCATCATATCCAAATATGAAGTTTAATATTCTGAATGAATATATTTAACACAGGCAAGCGGTTTTAACTTTTCACTAGAGATGAAAAGGTTGTGGATTAGACCCCCTTCACCACACTTTTATCTTACTCAGTTGACATTGCCTTTGCCACCAAGGTGTATATTTTTATACAAACTGGGTGGACTGTAGTACCCTGCGGATAGGTTGTGCTGTCTTATAAACGGTTTTATAATACAAATACATTTACTACAGTATATCATTTATTTGGTAAACTGCTCGATAAAGATTTACGGCATGATGAAAAATATTATCAAAACATATCTTTGTGAATTGTCGACACAGTAGCAAATGTTTCACATGTCTTCTGAGGAAGCATAACAGCGGCACTAAATAAATCATCTAATTCCTGAAATCTTCATGACTAAGGAATTATGGAAATGACTAGTAATAACTATTACGTACAAGACTGCCCAAATGTGAATATCTGCGCCTCTGTGAGGTTTTTGCCTTCTTCAGGTTCAAGGGTCGAACCGTCTCGAAGAAGAAAATCATCAGATGAGTCGCCGTTCCATAAACCTACGTTCCAAAGATGCAAGAGGGGGAAAGATTAACAAGTATACCAGAATATTTATTTTCAACCACACATTGCTCCACCAAAAAATAAGTATATGACGGTCAATATATTAAATGTTTAGAGCATGAATCAAGCATTCTACGTATCTCAGAATTATAAGTAATGTTGGAATTGTGATTTCTTAAGGAAATGGTAAACCAATGAGGAACGAAAGTGTAAGAAATGTTTAAAGTTAGAAAGTTCGGTATTAGAAACTGTATGGAATTTCCTATAATTTTTGGCAACTTTTCAAAAAATACAAGGCATTGGTTAAAGGACTTTAAAGTTTAAAGGCGATTAAAGTTAAGTTTTATTTGAGTTTTGGTAAAATCTCAAACTAGCAAAACCCCTTGGCACAGCAAAGGTTAAATCAGCGTCTAACGTTAACGTAATGTTTGACTGTATCTCATAGACATGCCTAGCCATAACTGGATCAATTTTTATTTTATTTGTATTATTATTATTATTATTTTTATTTATTTATTTTTATTTATTTTTTTTTTTTTTTTATTATTTTTTTTTTTATTTTTTTTTTTTATTTTTATTTATTTATTTATTTTTTTTTTTTTTTTTTTTGTGGGGGGGGGGGGGGGGATTACGATCTATCGAGGGTGAATTCAAATCACTCCTGTCTAGCATTTCATAAGGATGTAAGAAGCTTACTGGCCTGCAGCTGAAAATATATTTTGAGAAACTAAATATTTTGAACAATACGATTCATCATAACGTGAACACAAATCTAAGTGACCACATAATGTTTCAATTCCAATTCTTCATACATCTTACGGCAAAACTTAACATTAATTGAAAATATACTCAAGTGTGTACATTTCTTTATTTCGGTACTGCAATTTACTATAATATTGTTAAGGGCTATTCCACAGGAAATCACAACACTGGCGATAACTCCATAAGTATTTGTTCTATCATGACAAATTTAGTATCAAAGAAAACAGCTCAACATATGAATATGAGTTGTAAACTATATAACAGTGAACTATATCTTAGCATAATTTACAAAACCTTCATTTTGGGGTCAAAATGTGACATTTTTTTGAAAAACGTCTTATCTTTGGGTCTCATTATTTCACGCCGCAAGCACTTCAAATTTGATTTTTTTTGGTGGTAATTTTATAGCAACGCTACAGGGATTTATTAAAAAAGTGTATAAAAGTGTTATGTTTGTTACGTACAAGCTGTCATGTACGTTACGCTTCTCTTTAACTCTAACAAGAACATGTGTTATCTAACTGTACCTATGCTGTGATAATGTTATAAACTTCTGTTGATACCTAGATTAGACGCATTGAACCATACAACTCACAGACCATCTAGCATATTCGCAAGATTAAAAAGCAAAAACACCCTTGGCCATCTTGTGTCATGTGCGGTACAGTTATAAAGAGTCCATATTCCCTCATCTATCTAGTAATGTACTTTGAAATTTGCTGCGTATAATCCTGATAGTCAAATGTCAAATAACCGAAAAATAGTCTGAATGTAATGTCCATTGTAATGGAACTGCCCTTAATACTTAAAGAATAATGGCAGAAATGTTGATACTTCCTAAAATCATGCCAAACCAGTTCAAATAATTTTTTTTTTAAAGAAGGAAATATAATCAGTCAACTTAAAGATAACTCATCACTTATCTGCTCATGATAATGTTGGCATTTCACGACATGTTGCGGCAAGGTTAGTTTTCTTTCATTGAAAAAAAAAGATAATTATGAAGCATTTACATTTAATAAAGGCCTACGATTAAGATGCTGCGTGGACTTTTTAAAAGTAAGCGAATAAGTTTACATAGGTCACAACTACTATATAACCCATTCAGCTGAAATATCTTGTCGAAGTGCCCTCAAAAAAGAAAAACAAATCTTTGCCACTCCAATGGCCTACCCAGAAGTCCTTGCCCTGCTCCGTTCTCTTGGTATTCGCCTGGCCCAAACACCGTGATATCAAGAACTCCGAGTCGGAAGCCGATTTTGAAACTCGTATCGCTCATCAACGGGTTTCCGAAAAGTGCCGTAATGCCGACATCTTCGCTCTCGCCACCAGTGGTGTTCGTACTATTCGTATTGTAGGAAAGCTCGAAGTTAAGATCACTTGAGTTATACCCATCTATATTTTAAAATAAAAGTAGGGTTAAACTCAGCATGCTTTGCAAGACGTTACTTTTGACGTTCAACTTATATCACAAAAAACCGTCGTCATTCCTCTCTCTTCCATTTCATTTAAACATACAAACGATGATGAATATACAGGCTTATATATATATATATATATAATTACACATTAAGGTAATACACATACATACATAAAAGGTATATTATATATAGAATTATATATTAAGGTATTATATATACTGTGTGTGTGTGTGTAGATTAGGAATAAAAGCACAGGTTAAAAAAGGGGGGAAAAAACTATTAGATATACCAAATATTTTTACCTGTTTTGAGGGTTTCAATATCAATGTCAGTTTCATTGGCCGTAATCATCATCTGAGTTCGATCATCATTCAAGGTGACTTTAAGCTGCATGATGGAAAATTATTCATTAACTAAATAGGTATCTTGATATCCAAAGACTTAAAATTGTTTGTACTGCCACAAAGAATAAATAGGGTAAAACTGTTATTTTATACCACTTATTATTTGGCTGTGAAAGAAGTAAAAAATTATTCCAATATATCAGTTATCACCTTAAAAAAAACCACTCGTCTATTTCACAAAACAAATGTGCATGTTCGTAGGATAGGAAGAAAGTGACACAACTCTTTCAGACATCACCATAAATCGTCACCATAAATACTTGAGCAATAAGCGAGTTCGTAATTGGCCAATGAGCAACTTTTCCCAAAATGACCTTTCCCTTTTTTCATTAGGATAGGCATCTTTTCAAACAAAGATACTACGTAAGCTTGCCAGACATAGCAACCTACAGAATTCAAACTGTATGAAAGAAAGACATCGTAGACAAGGTGACTAGAATAGCACGTCAAAGAACACTTGGGAATGCGCATTGTTTTCAAGTTGGCAGACTGTCAAATACCAACCATCAATGAACATTTTGTTGCTTTTCAGTGGATTTTATGAAAAGTATAATTAAATGAATATAATTATGAATAATCTCACAGCGATGCTTATCTCAGTGAATTTTCAAGGAACATGTCAGTTAATCTCAAATGACCTTTATCTGCTCATGCGCAAATCCTAAATACGAACTCGCTTATTGCATGATCGTTTAACATTGCTGCCAAAGGTCTTAACAGCTTTGTGTCCCCTATATAAATCCGTCAGTTTTAAGCATTGATAATTATTTTTTAAAAATTAATTATAAGCAATTATTACTCGTCATGGTAAAACTTTATCACAGTGTTTACAAAAATTGATTATACATAAGATTAGAATTGACAAACGCACAAAGTTTGAAAGAAATGAAGGTGGTTTGGGGAGAGATTTGTTTTCAAGAATTTCCTAAATTAGCCTGTGAATTTTGTTTATTTGATTACAAACAGATAATGTTTCATTCTTCGGATGCAGTTACAGAAACATGCAATCAACAGCGTTGCTTATCGTCTTTGGACGGGTGAGCAGAAATGGGTAACTGGAAGAGCGAAGATTAGAGCAAGATGGGTTGTGAAAACTCATGCAATTTTGTTATGTTGGCATGTCATTATGGAAGACTTCAGTGATATTTACTCAAACTATTTTCTTGATCTCAAACGGCAAAAAAAAAAAAAAAAAAAAAAAAAACTCACCGTAGTAGTGCCATGTGAGGCAGCAAAACCGGTAAACACTGTCGCTGTGTTCAACTCTTGCCCGTCCTCATCAAACGCTTTCCCTGTCCTCGCCTGTATCTGGAAAGGATCTCCGTTCGTGTACTCTAACATTTTATACTCTCCAAGACCATTGAATGTATATCCAGTTCCGTCCAAAGTGGTGATGTGGGGATCGCCGAACATCCAACCTAAGAGAAATACAAGAAACTTCATCAGTTTTTAGGATGACCACGGGCACCTCTAAAAACTAAATTAAAATTATTTTGACATCAAAATGACTGGTGAATAAGTCGATGGTCCAAAGCGACTTTCTTTGACATTAGTACTACATGTATGTTCAGTGTGAGAGAACGTTTATTCACACTTAGAAATAAAGGTACAATTTTGCACCCTTCAAATGCAACACTGGCAGCACCTTTTTGGGTGCAACTTTTCACCCTAAGAAGCTTTTTGCACCTTTAAGGGTGCAGTTACCTACATTTTGCACCCTTAAAGGGTACAAATTTGCACCCTTTGGATGCAAAAATTTCTGCACCCTTAAAGGTGCAAACGGGCATTAAAGGGTGCAAGCAAGAACAAAAAGGTGCATTTTTTGCACCCTTTTCATGTAGGGTGCAAGATTGCACCCCAAAAGCTGTTGCATTTAGGGTGCAAACCTGAACCTTTTTGTCAAAGTGTGTTGGAACTCCTTAATTTATCCGCCCGCAACCCCCCCCCCCCCCCCCACTTTTTAAATGCATACCTATATTCATTCATGTAGCCATAAGGATAGAAGGGGGAATATGAAATATGTGAATAAAATGCGAACATAAAATGCCAACGAAAATGGGGTTGGGTGAGAAAACGAGCGGAAGTTGGCGCAATCATCTTCTTTTACGTCGCCACTCCTTCTTTTCTCCTTTCACGCTTTCTGTAAGATCAAGGTTAATGCCTCATGAAATACAACATCGTCCTGATGTTGACAATAGTAGGGGTAAAAAAGGGTCATATTTTGTAATGAAATGAGAATTTTTAAATTGTTGTAATCAGTTGTAAAAAGTTGTAATCAAATACAAATTGGCAACTTTGTGGCATATCTTGCGAGGTATTCTCCCATTTGCTTTGTACATGAAATTTCATGTATTTTCATTGTTTTAGATGCTAAAGGAATGCAACTGTTTCATATATAGGTTTTGTGTAAAACCATAAAGTGCAATTATTCTACCTAGCGTGAATGTTTGGATAAGTATTTTCTTGAGAGAAAATTAAAGTTTACGATTTTCTATTCTCGTAGCGACTGGAATAAGAACAGTTATAACGGTTAGCTGTGACCTGTTCGCATCGCCCCGTTACATAACATCCTCTCGCGCTTCAAAGTTTCCTCAAACGCTGTAATTCAATCTTCATCCGAGCTCGGTAATCTCCCTGACTGGTCATCACAGAGTTGCCAATTTGCCTTTTGATTACAACTTCAAAAATGCAGATTTCTCATCGGATTTTGCTCAAACTTTCATTGATCCGTTTCTTTTTTAAATCTGCTTCCTTTAAAACCAACTTAATATCAGGGTGGACTTCCACTTAAACTTATTTCCCAGAAAAATCCCGGGGGATTATGCAAAATGTTCAGTTGTCCTTAAATATAGGTTGTAAAACAGGAAATGCACCTATCATTGTTACATTTTCTGTTTCTGTCGCCTCGATGACTAAGTGGCTTCTTTTGTTATCCTGACACAAGAAGCTCTATTGAATTTTAATGGGTAAAGGTTAAACTTTGAACTCTGAGGTTTCAAAGTCATCAGAATAAGACACCTGCTAAATCTTGCTGAAAATCACATACAGTTAATAACTTCAATGAACATAGAAGTTTGAAGTTTGAAGTTTATTTGTTCCACATTCCACATTTTCATCAAAACAATTTTTCAGAAGTGATTTTACAAGCATATTTTTTGTCAATTTCAAAACATAGCCGTAAAGAACTCAGATCAAGTACAATTTACAGTAAATAGGTGGAAAGTTTGAGAGATGTATAAACGACTGGCAAAATGATTATGTTGGACCACAAATACATATGGCGTAAAGGTTTGGTGCAAACTGTTAAGGTATTTCTCGTAATATTTTGAATATCAGGGCATTTTAACAAAGCGGTACTGACATACATGTAAATACAATTACAAAGCTAACAACTGATATTTTATTCTTAACATATAATTAAACCTTCTCTTTAGATTACCTGTTACTGGATTTATGTAAAACAACGAGTTGGAAGGGGGCCTCCTTTGTTCGTAAAGGTAACAGAATTGTGAACGACTGCAACAGTAATATCTCGGGAAGACATCGGCATCTGAAAAAAATGAACCGATAATTAAAGTTAGCTCTGAGCTCGATCCGTCATATTAACATACACATCATTTTCCATTTTGCTATTCGTAGTATGTATTTCAGACTGAATCAGGAAACAACAAAATTACATCTATAACATGTAACATGTAACAATATTATTATATTTTTGTTTAAATTCTAGTCGTAGAACAGTCATAAAGTGTATGGGAATCTCTACTTACAGACCCACTCCAGAAAATGGCTGTACCACCAGCGATAACCTGTATTACTTATTCCCCACTGGGCATTACGCGGCATGACTTGTTGGTAGTGGCTCGACTCCCAGAAACTGACATAGCCGCTTCTGAGACTGAATCGATAGGTGCACCTTGACCCCCCAGGGCCTGCCGGCCTTCTCTCCTGGAAGCACTGAGTAGCTCGTAAATTTGGAAATATAAATGTAAAGCGAAATATAGAAAGGACAAAGAATGGAGGCTGGTAAAAAGAGGCTGTATAAAATAAAAATGGAAGAGAGGGAGACACATATTAAAATGTCATTAATAAGTGACATGGCTTGACCTTCAAGTCCTATATGTTGTATAATTCATATTGTTTTTGTGCATTTTTTTTGGAACACTATACGAATGTACTAGTCTATAATATATCGATCGAATGCATATAGTCATGATGATATATTTGCATGGAGTATTTCATAAGTGATAATTTTCTGTTGATGCGGGGTGTATAATAACATATAATTGCTATTGTTTCCCTTTTGGAAAAGTAAAGAATAAAAACAATTATTTTGAACTAATTTAATGGAGGATTGGCAAACTGTCATAACATAACTTCGGATATGGCAATGTGGGGCAAGTGAACTCCTGCCCCCCTTAGAATTTGCACCATGATAAAACTATTGATATTAATTTTTGGACATTCGATGAAGAAGAAATCCAGGCAGTAATTATCAACATGGTGTAGCGTGCATTTTTTTAAATTAAGGCTCTACAGTGCATGAAAAAAAAAATAAGAGAAAACAAATCTAAAAGGTCAAACAAAAATTAAAACGTACACGATTGGTTGGAATCGGGGAAGTAGTGTAATGTTCCAGAAACTCGATAATAGTAACTTGGCCCGAGATGAGTATGTTTCAATCAATTTAGTTGGCAAAACTCAGTACTACAGACCAGAGGGAAAGTGAGAAAGGGATTATCATTATCAAGGCACATAATTACTAATATCTATGACCTGGAACTGCTTTTTTAATATTCTGAACTATCACAACACTTTAAAAACTTACACGGTGGGTTGAAATCGGGGAAGTAGTTCGATGGTCCAAAAACTGGACTATAGTAAGCAAAATTGCAAGGCACAAAGTTTGGATCCGCAATCGCCTGGAACAACGAGGGAGGGCATGGCCTTCTCCTCAATAGGCTTCCGAAAGACACTCGCGGCTCGTTTAGATACCAGTTAAGGCAATATGATCCTGGGTTGACATAATCAGAAGGATTCGCATCAAGACGGTAGACGTATCTCCCACTGAGACCGGTCGTTCCTATCAACTGATCTGGTCGGTAGCTCGAATATCTCACGGATGGGCTAAAATCACTGGGGAATTCGTTTCGAAACTCCGTTTTAATGTTGTATCCAACTCGAGCCGCCGTAAATTGTGCGTAAGGGTTCCACTGCATGCTTCCTTCTTGGAAAAGGATGAGTACTCCACTGTGCACATCATTGGTGAACAAGATAGCTTGGTACGTATTTGTCTAATCATTTTGGGAAGGTGAATTAAAATGAGTAAGAGACGAATAAATGTAGTATCATACATGTAAATATTTACGAATGCCGAGTTTGTGTCAGGGAAGCGGGCGTGGGTCGGGGTGGGAGGAGACACGGAGTCGTCAGCATAGCCAGAAATGAGAATGGGGCTGGTGTTCGGACGAAATTTGCAAATTGACCAGGTCTGTTTTAAAATTTAGCTGGGATGGGGGTAAAATATGAAAAGACTTTCATTAAGGTCTTTAATCCTCCAGTACATGATTTTATACACTATCAATTCAATATACAGTATGAACCTAAATGACTGTTAACACACTAAAATTTAGGGGTAATAGAAACGGCAATATAATTTTTTTTTGGTGGTTGTTGTTTTATGATCTTTTCATCAAAGCTGCGAAACGGCGGCCTTTCGCGAGTGTTTTATTAAGTCAAAAGACAAAAATATAAATATTTACATGTAATCAACAATGATTGGTACACAACAAAAATGATGTTTAAAAAATGTATGAAAATATAAAGTCGCTGACGAATTAGGTACATTTGTACAATTTAGACGTATCTTGCGAGCTCCTCTCCCATTTGCGCAATACAGATATTTCATAAATTTTCATTTTCTTAGTTTTTGATGAAGAAATATATGTTTCATACAGGTTTTGTTTAAAAACATATGAGCAGTGATTATATCTAAGGTGCATGTATGATTAAATATTTCCTTTAGAGAAAATGGAAAGTGTTTTGGGGGGGGGGGTGGGGCAAATGCATGGGAGAGGAGCTCGTCAGATACGTCACGGAGTTGCCAATTTGTGTCTGATTGATTACTACTTCAAAAATTCATAGCTTTCTTATTTCTTATCGGATTTTGCTCAAACCTTCACTGATCTGTTTCCTTAATTGTTCTGCTTCTTTTAAAATCAACTTGTAATCAGGGTGAACAATCCCTTTAATAACTAGATGGTTAAAGGGAAACCCAACCTAAATGGTAAATTGTTCTGAAAGAGGAAAAAGACGAATGCGACTGCGTCTCCTATATGCCTCCGCCTAAATTCAGTTAAGTTCATGACTCAAACTGTTCTTGAAATATTTTTACCAGAATATTAGCCTACAATTACATGTTAATTGACCTCTTTGACCTTTAAATGAAAAGGTTATCAGCATTTTGGGGTTAAAGTAGCTATTCCAAGAAAATCACAAATATGGCAATTAATGTATCACTAGAAACTGGGAAGCTTACAGATGGCAATCGTATAAGTTTTAAAGTTTTATGTCAACTGCGTATCTGATGATTATAAAAACAACATAAATAAAAGCTCTTTTAAGCATCTTGAATATCCGAGGATTCGCCAGAAATATAGCGATGTTTTGATGTCGTCACACTAGGAACCGATCCTGCTTAAGCAGACGACGTCCTATATGAATGAACGTAATTGCAATGCAATTATTTATCAAATTCTAAATAGTTTGGCATATTTAAACACGACCTTATTTCACACCATTCCAAAGGGAAAGTGAAACTGATTCTGATAACTAAAACCGTTTAATTGTAAATAGACAGGAGAAGGGTCAATGATCAATGAAATAAACCCCATTTTCAAACTGAAAAGCCCTCCGAATAATAGCACGGATGATATTCGTTCCCTCTTGAAACGCCAAACATGCCCCGGTGCAAGCAGCTGAAAAAACAATGGCGTCTTATTTTGTTTACAAGTGACCGATTCCTTTATTTTTTTAACGCTGCATTTTTCATCAAAATAATACCATACACGAAGTTAAGAGTGAGGCAACAGACTAACATAAGACTGACGCTAGTCAAGTAAGAGAAATAAGTGAAGAGGTGATGACAAAACAGGCGCTAAAAATGTGTAAGATGTTATGGGACATTGTCTGCTTAGACAGGACTGGTCCCTGGTGTGTCACACATCTCAGCAGCGTTCGAGGAGCTCTTCAGCTGCTATATCGGGGGCTGTATTTTACCGTTTTATAAGTGATAATAATCATTACTTCAAATGTTTCCAAGCGTTGAATTTGGATAACCTTGTTTAATTTATGCCATCTATGCAATAATAAGTATTAAGCCAATATTTATTTTGATGGAATGTAATGTGATCTTTAAGAACTGTTGTGTTTATAGACGCAATTGATATCTATATAAGCATCGCGTTATTTTATTATTTCTTAACACCTAAAACACTGCTAAAGGGGGGAGTTTGTACCCCTGAATCCCCCCCCCCCCCCGTACGCCTATGATGATCATCACCTTGTCATGTATACAAAATAGTTGAGATAATTATGGTGATAACAAAACTAACGAATCTTTAATTTAACACATGTTGACCTCTATGACCGTTCACCATTGACCTACGTACACAAACATATAATCAGTTCTTCTCAATATGGTGATGATTGAAGCTAATGGCTCAAACTGTTCACGAGATATTGCAATAAGGAGGCTGAAACCTATCACTTAAGTATTGACCTCTGGGACCTTCGAGCTACGTACCCCAAAATCTAATCAAAACGTCTTCCCATGGTGATACATACTAGCATCAAGTTTGAAGTTCATACCTCCAATGGTTCTTGAGATATGGCGTTAACGAGAAAGCGGGACGGACGGACAAACCAAAAACACAATACCTCCGGCGGACGCATAAAAATCAGAGAAGCAGATTAGTGAAAAATTTAACGAAATCGGACATTTTAGAATGAGGTAATCACTACGTTATGGTAAAATTCAAATTGGTCGTATCGGCAATGTAACTGTGGTGTAGTGGTGGACAACACCCATTTGCTCCAACACACAAAATGAAAAAAAAAAAACAATTTTTGTTGTCTTCGAAATATATTACTCAGTAGGATATTTTCCATTTATGAAGATCTATAACAATATGCTTTCTACAATATATTTTGAGTACAGCACCGAGGGAAAGGCACTTAGAAGAAAACCACAAATTAATTACATTTGGGTGTAGGACATGTTTTAAGATTCGGATAGATTTAGTGATTTCATTTTTTTTCCAAACATCTATAACTTTCTTTTTCCTTGCCCGATTTCTTTCAAAATTTGACCATGTTGTTATCTTACTTGTTCTTCTTTCACACAAATCATCTTATTACCAAGGTTGGATTTCCTTTACTTTTTATTTGTTTATAACTATATTTTTTCAAGTGTAATAATTATTTTGTTTCATTTTTCGCACTATATAATAAACTTATAGATGTATGTATATCTGCTTGATGTAATTTGTGAATATGGACTATTATATAATTATTTTGTAGTAAATAGTAGGTACATACCTCATCTGTGAATACTGAACCTGGTGGCCGGACATTTACCCAAGTGATCTTTACAATGTAGCTGATGGTACTCTGGAATGAATGCGATCGAAGTACAGATGATGGCAAGGTGTTTGCGGACTGCAGTCTTGATATTACATCATCACGAGCAGAATAAAATGCCGAGCTTTGATACCTCCTACCATCATACACCTATAGGGGAGGTAAACAAGCAAATACTAATGTATGTTTGTACATATCTTACAAATTCATTGTTCCATGTACCTTTATTGATGTGGATGCTTGCCCTGATTACGCTAACACTAATACACAGTGATTTCCATATTGCGAGATTATGTGATATTTCTTAGTAGCATGTAATGCCAAATTGAACGAAAAAACAAAACTCTACATACGTTTGTGTACAAACTATTGCTTTTGCTAATTGTTCCAAAACACTGCCAGTTGTATGTTCTAGGCATTTTGCTTAATTACTGGTATCTTGAATTTATAACGAATATTTCTGGCAAAGAAAACATAAAAAACACATAAGAAATGAAATGAATAAAAATACTCAGAAATTCGCACAACAAAAATTATGGAAATTAAATATCAATAAATATGTAAAAAGAGGCATATAATTCGAATAGATTACAAAACAGTAATAACGGAGCAATATTTTATACAGTGAAAAAAAAAAACACTCGGCGGTCCTCCCTGTATGCGTTACGATATATTATATACGCTACGGCGAAAAACCCCAAAACAAAACAAAATAAAAAAAAACAACATTGTCGCAAGAGCAAGTGTTCTTACTTTACCTGATAGTATACATGAGGATCGCCAAGATCCAAATCTACTTGTGTTCCAAAGACTGCTAAGGCTGGAGTCCCGTAAAGTTGGTCCCTCCAGGTGAATAAGGATGGATTGATGTATCGAAGAATCGAGTAAGAGGGCGAGGTTTGCGAGAATTGTACCATACCAGAAGAGGTAAACTGCGATATTATTAAATTGATCTTTCAGTAAGTTTTCTTCTTAACTAAATTTTATCATATACAGTTTCATTATATTAAAATACATTTTTATTAATCGATACCTATGAACAGTATGAGATAAATGAATACTTTAATAGCATTATATATTATGTACAATAATGTGTACAATAAGTGTATAAATTATTTGTTACTATCAACATGCAAATGCATTTTCCTATCAACCTGAATATAAATGTAGAAAAACATAATGAAATACATGTATGATTATGTTTGTAATGGGGTGGGGATACCGGTTTTTCCGAAGGTTCATCATTCCGAAGCAAAAATCCCCATACCATGGGGTTCATAATTCCGAAAATTACAAAGCTTCATATTTCCACCAAAAAAGACGAAATGATTCCTTATTCCGAAGGTTGGTAATTCCAAAAATGAAATAAGGTTCAGAATTCTGAATATAAGAAAAGGTTCACAATTCCGAAAATGTAATATGATTCATAATTCCGAAGGTTCGTATTTCGAAAATGAAACATGGGACTATTTCATTTTCGGAAAAAATGAACCTTCTGAATGATGAACCCTTTTAAGTTTCAGAAATTATGAACTCAATTTCATTTTCGGAATTATCAGCCCTATCTAATTTTCGGCATTATGCTTGCCAAAAATGTAGAAAGATTCCCAAGTTTTACTTGAATATTTCAGTTTATTAAATTACCCTGACTTCACTATGTTTCGTTGGTTCTATTTTTTGAAGAAAACAAAAATAATTCCGGCGTCGTCGGGGTAGTCAACAATCATGCTGTAATCAAATAATTTTATATGGATTTGAGGTAGAATCACCAAGGTCATATCACAGATACATCTCTTATAGACGCAGGTCAAGTTTGAGAATGAGTCGAATATGACCAAGGTCAAACGTCAATAGCTCAATGAACTTTCTACAAAACACTTTAATCACAGTAATTGTCTTTGATTTTGAGGTAGAATCACTACATTCATACCATAGGTACATATCTTAAAGGTGCAGGTCATGTTCGAAAATGAGTTGAATCTGATGAAGGACAAAGTTCAAGATGTCACTAACCTTTCAGTTAAAAATCACCTCACATAGTTTTGTACCTTTGAGGTAGGATCACCAAATCCAAATCACAAGTATATCTCTTGAAAGTGCATGTCATGTTTGTAAATGGGTCAGTTTAAAAAGGTCAAAAGGTCAATACATCTTCAATGAAAGTCACTTTACATTTACATGTAATAACTTTTTGTACCTTTGAGGTATGATCACCAGATTCATACCACAGTTACATCCTTAAAGGCACAGGTCAGGTTCGAAAATTAGTTCAAATCTGACCTAGGTCAAAGGTCAAAATATCAATAAACTTTATAGAAAGCTAAAGTATTAACAGCATTCACAAACAGCATTGTCTCATTTTCCACGTATACAATGTATGTAACATCATCATTATTGCTTAATATGATGAAGCTGCCAGACCTAAGTTCATATTTCCATTTGAATAGCGAGATGCAGGCCAGAAAACACTTATTAATAGTTACACTGATAAGTTTTTCCTGCATTTTATCGATCAATGAACGTGAGTATATGGTTGTGTATGTCAGGCACGATAGGCATTCAAATGTCAGCTTGTTAGTCGAGTAAAATTGCGGAAGATCCTCCCGGGTTTTTTTTTTCTCTAATTATCATTGTTCTTTTGTTGTTGTTGAAAGTCCTGCCTGTTCTTTATTCATATGCCTGAACTTAAACACAAGTGAAATAATAAAGGCATTGTTAAATAAAGTCATCAGGAAGATTTTAATTATTAGGAACGAATTCTATAACACATCAAACAAAAAATTTATGTCTATAGTTCAGACACATAGTAATGGCAAACTAGCGATAGACGCCATTTTTTCCGACTGACCGGAAATGTCGCATTGTCTATGGCCGCGTCGTAATTGTGAAAAATGGTATGTGAAAGAAATCGTCTGATAAACATCAAATTGGTCTATATTAAATAAGAAAATGATTACAGACATCAAGCTATACAAATCGGTTTTGACGATTTGCCAGTTTAACGTCGTCGGGGATCTCTGAACCAAAGACATATAGGAACTGAGAGAGCTAGGTTATCTGTTTGGATCTGTCAGCATTGCACTCAGATTACTAGAAAACACTAACTTAGTTTTACAGTTTTACACCTGGTATCTATGTGACCAGGCACCACAAAACCACGCAAAAGTCGCACTCCTTGATTTTCAGTTAAAGCTCAATAAAGGTGTTTTTGGTTGGCATGGTCAAATTTTAGTTTTGGGTATTTTCTGAAAGAGTATACTTTTTTCCTGAGTAAGCGAATGGTATGGAGGCTTCAAACAATCCAATAGTGGCATTAAGGACAGTTTTTAGTAGACTCATGTTTGTCCTCTATGGATTTTGTTGTGTTAGTGTTCTTTTTTACGACCCTGAATACTTGTCTTATTTTGATCTCCCATACATTTAAAACTGAGTAAGTTATTGAATTGATATTGGTTTACTAAGATGAGCAGGATGTATTTAATTAGTATGCCAAGTTTTAGGACAATCTAATAACCCTTTCGTAGAAATTTCTATTGAGTTCTAATCCTTCTTTTGTCACCTTTGCTCAATAACTCGCAAGTTAGACTGCTTTAATAGAGTGCAAACTTAAACCCTTATTTCTTTAAAGTATCATTATGTGGGACCAGGTATTCTACTCTTTGTGCAGTGGGTTAGGAACATCCAATGCTAATGAGTTATATATCATTTTAAAGATGACAATCCCCTCTTTCAGAATCAGACCTTAACTAAAAATTAATATATGGCTACTTTTTTGGCGTTTTGTGGTGCCTGGTCAACTACAAAAAAATATGTCTATTATGGTTACATTCCACAAAATATTACTAACAGTTATGCGCCTATAAAACTCTCCATATCCAATGGGAAATCCGGTATCCATATACAACGTCCACCAAGTAAACGAGCTGATGTCGAACCTGAAGAAGAACCGGTAGAATAGGAAGATAAAGGAGTATCTTGTAGACGCGATATCCTGGTCTCCGACGTCGGGTCCATAAGGGCAGTATATGATTTCTAACGGAACACAGATATAATAAAAGACAATAAAAGACGATAAAAGGCTTTTTGAAATTAATGAGAAACACAATTCGGAACGTATATATTTTATAAAGTAAATGAAAAGTTCACTCAGAAACAAATAAGACACAGCAGTAAAAAGGTTTCCACAAGCGCTTTCGTTTATTTCTTCAGGTGGAATAACATCCAGCCTTTCGTTTATTTCTTCAGGTGGAATAACTAAACGAAAGCGCTTGAGGAAACCTTTTTACTGCTGTGTCTTATTTGTCTCTGAGTGAACGTTTCATTTACTTTATATAATCCATATATGCCGTCCACTTTCTTAACTTTTGATTATATACACTATATATATATATATATATATATATATATATATCAATATGGCACGGAAAAGAGACATGATAACCAAGCTTTTCGACCTGCACTCATCAGGTTATCACGCAGGTATATAACAAATTACTTGAAATCAACTATTATACTCGATGAACCCGGACGCAACCCAGATGCCGTAATTTCAGAACAATCGCAAAGCTTGGACGAACTCCTTTTGTCTGCACAGAAGGGGTTCGTGCGATTGAATGTAGGCGGCTTCCAGAAAGCGTAAATGCGCTGCGCTTCTGGCCCGGGACATAATTGAGAATTGATCGTCGGTATAGCTTAGTGCGCAAGCTGGATTGTTCAGCAAATGGAGACCAATCGCTGAATCGCATTTGGCTATCTTTGGTCTGTTATCACGCAGATATATAACAAATTACTCGAAATCAACTATACTATACTCGATGAACCCGGACGCAACCCGGACGCCGTAATTTCAGAACAATCGCAAAGCTTGGACGAACTCCTTTTGTCTTCACAGAAGGGGTTCGTGCGATTCTCAATTATGTCCCGAATCAAAAGTGCAGCGCATTTACGCTTTCTAGAAGCCCCCTACATTTAATTGCACGAACCCCTTCTGTGCAGACAAAAGGAGTTCGTCCAAGCTTTGCGATTGTTCTGAAATTACGGCGTCCGGGTTGCGTCCGGGTTCATCGAGTATAATATAGTTGATTTCGAGTAATTTGCTATATACCTGCGTGATAACCTGATGAGTGCAGGTCGAAAAGCTTCGTTATCATGTCTCTTTTTCGTGCCATATTGAAATTTTGTAGTACCAAGAATTTATATATTATATATATATATATAGATGACCCTCCCACCACAAAGCGACCAATCAGTCGGTAATCCGGGTTTACTAAATTTCAACACAGTTTGAAAGCTTAGATTCTAAGCTCTAAAATGATATATATATATATATCTTGTATGGACTAAGCATACCCTTGTAAATTACAAAGAGAGCGCCAACGTGTCAGACAGGCTAATGACCAGAACAATAGAGAAAAGGGGCTGTGGATCGGGTTGAAACTTTCCATATCATTAGAATAGATATATTTCTTTGTTTCTGTAGATTTTTGAATATCATACAGTCCGTAGTTTTTTTTGAGCTATCCCCGAAAACGATGTGAAAGTACAATCCCAGCAAGCTGACACACAAAGTTTGAATGTCCAGGAAAAAATGGTCATTT